>JAODAL010001388.1:0-233578 GCA_025379985.1 Phyllomedusa bahiana
ATGTTTTTTTTTGGGGGTGGGGAAATAAAAAAATTTTCTTTTAGTCACCCGCAGCAAAAAACTACGCTTAATTAAAACCCCCGGATTTAAAATTTTGGGAAAAAAAAATTTAGCAAACCAAAAAAATAAAAGCTTTTTTAGCGTTTTAATGGGGTGTTTTCTACCTACACAACAAAAAAAAACCCTTTTAATTAAACCCTTTGCTTTGAATTATGCTACCGGAAAAAAACTTTTTTTTGGCGTTTAAAAAACGTTTTCTTTTTGTCCCCCAAACAACAGAAAAACGCTTAATTAACCCCCGGAGTAAATTGGGAAAAAGAAATTTAGCAGGGGCCCAAAAAAGAAGTGGTAATTTTTGTTTTTAAAAAAATTGTTTCTTTAAAAGGGAAAACAACCCGGAACAGGCTTTGGGTCAAACCCTTTGGAAAATTTTTAAAGTGTTGTGGGGCAGATAGCATTAAAATGTTTATGCAGCTGCACTGGACCCTTTAGATCCAATACCCCACAAAAAAGAAATTGAAAAGTTAAGAAAGCAGTCAAGATGAGAAAACCCCCCCAAAAAACGCTGTATAAAAAAAATTTTTTTAGAAACAGCTTTCCTTTAAACAGCCGCGGGAAACAAAACCCTTCCCCAATCATACATTTTGGAGCGGAAAGAGCCCCCACGTCCCCCCTGACTTTAAAGTGCGGTGATGTCACAGAAACCCGCCGGTTTTCTGATTTTTTTTCATCTCTGCACATGGCAAGCAGGCTATGCCCTTTTCCCAGGGGGGCTTTGCCCATGTAAACCAATGTGCTCGCAAACCATTTTATCAATCAAAAGCACCTTCGTTTACCGCGAAGTTCCCCCAAAATTTCGACTTCGTTCCCAACCCAAATTTTTTTTGAAAAATTTTAAACGAATTTTCCCCTTCTTTTAGAATCAAATTTGCCCAACTAGTTACGATAAACTCAGAATTGTTCTTTCACAAGAAATACAGGAGCAGGTTCATTGTCACTGTACTTGTTTCACTTGTTGTCCTTTATATTTTCTTTTTGCTTAACCCCAGTGCAAACCTCTTTTTTGGGAAATTTGGGAAAACCAGCCCTTCCCCGTTGGCTTCATGGCGCAGTTTCTCCCTCGGGGGAAACGCCAGTCCAAAAGGGCTGGAACCCCCTCCACAGCCCATATCACAAAGACCCTGTGGTACTTGGGAAAGCGCCCCAAAATGTGGGGGGTTTTTTGGGGGGGTGTCCCCAACCACAACTGTATGATTTTTTTCACATTTGTGCTGTTGGATGGTAAAATCTTGCGATTTTCCCGGAACAGCCCGAACAAATTAAAAGTGGTCAACCCCGAGCCTGAGATGTATAGTGGGAATAGGGAAAGCGCCCAAAACTATACCCATTGAAAAAGGGGCCATAGAAATTTTTGGGACATTCAAAACCACTTTAAAGCTATTAAGAATGGGGTCTTTGCGCTTTTGATTCCCAAAATGAGCCCCAAAATCCCCCAGCTTTATTTTGGGGACACCCTTTTTTTACTTTGGCCCAATCTCCAAAAATCAGGATTTTTATTTTGGCAAAAACTTATGGGGTTTTATTGATCCCCCAAAATTTTTCAAATTGGCCCAAGAACCCGGTTTCCCCAAAACCCCCCCCTCCCTGTCAAACCAAATTAAACTCCCCCTTTCCTCTTCCACTGCCTTTAAATGTTTTTTTAGTTTTCCCGTGTGTGCAGTCTGGACATGCTTAGTGAAATCAGCGACAATTACAAACAGTTTAAAATACATTATACCCAAAAATGGAAAAAAGGGAAATGTAAAACAAAAAAAAAGTTACATCTTCCAAAAAATTTCAATTGAGTACAAAAATTTAAATAGATACAAAAATAAACTACAAAAAAATTATCCCCAAAAAAATATTTTGTCCTCTTACAAATGTTCTAATAAAACTTTGGGGGTTTTATTATCATTTTTAAAAAATTTTTTTGCTGCATAAATGAGAACGTTCTTGTTCATATGAAGAGGAAAAAGTTTGACCTATTAGCTTCATCACAAAAAACTCCCTTTTTATTTTAAAGTCTCTTCAATAACTTGTAGTTTTTGGGGAAATTGGGAAGTTACTTAGTTTAAACCCCAATTTTTAAAACAAATTAAAAATTTATTTCCCCCCCCAAAAAAAGATCAAAGAATAATTTATGTTCCATTTTTTAAAGAATAATGGGGGGCTTATGTACAATTCATGTTTGGTAATCTTTTGGAACCCAGAAAAGTGATATATAAATTAAAATTCTTTATTACAAAGCATGTTGCAAATTATTCTTTTGTGTCACAATAAAGCCAAACTGTACTACCCAGTGACTCATGTAATTGTCATTGGGACACAATGAAAAAATTAATCATACATAAATGTGCTTCTTTCAGATAACCAGCACAATTGACAGGAGAAAATGAAACTGATATCTGCAAAAAGCACATTTCATTATTAATCTTTTCAAACATTGAAATATTACTTAAATATTAAAACTGAATCCATTAGGAAAAGTTTGGTGTTGCATGTAGTCATACGTTGTAAAGAATTGTTCACTTCATTGAGATTAAGCGAAACATAATTAAAGTGTTTTCAAATAAAGTTCTCTGAAGGTGTTATTGTTTAGGAAAGAAATGTTTTTTGAAGAAAATAAATTGTGATACATCATGAAAATGCAGAGGTACTCCTGACCAAAGATGAAGCTGACATTAGGGATATTCATAACCAAATCCTGTGTATCAATCAGTGATTTACTCACTTCTGTATGAGCTCACTAGAAAATATCCAAACCTCAAGTATTAAAGCAATTCAACACCTCATCTAACAGTATGATACATTTTGCATAGGCCTGGTCTTAGGAACGTGTGACTTGTGTGGCCACTCAGTGTACCTCATTTTTCAATACTATAGGGTGGGCACTGGCCCTGGTGCACACCTGATGCCATACTTGATACCTGACTTCTATGGAGCTGTTAAGGTATCAGTTGAAATCACATTTTCTAGCTTGTTTGAGTAGGCAATAATGGGGCATCTTCTGGCAATGGTACTTGAATGGTATGGGGTTTTTTTTACATTATGGGCGACCTCCACACCAGTTTTAAGGCGCATTAAATGAGTGTATAGTGCGCCTGAATGAATTAACCTGTCATCTGGCTTGTGGTGGACCTTGTAGAGCATACTTGAGGTGCCTAATTTAGGCGCATTCAAAAGTTTCATGCCTGGCGCACAATGCACCTAGTTTTGGTGTATGACAGTACATTTATATATATAGAATAGGGCGTCAACAGTTTTTTGGCGCAAAATACACCAAAAAAACGGTGCAGCCCTAATGGGACTGCCCTATATGATTATACACAGTTGAGTAACATTATTACATTGGGTTGCAAAGGTATTCATACCCCTTGAACTGTTACTCATTTTTATGTTACAGACACAAACTTAAATGTATTTTATGGATATTTTATGTGACAGAGCAACACAAAGTAGCAAGTATTTGTGAAGTGTGAAGAAAATGATACATGCTTTTCCACATTTGTGTAAATTTAAAAAACTGAACAGTGGGGCATGTATGTACATGATACCCCTCAATAAAATCCAGTGTGACCAATTACCTTTATAAGTCACCAACAATTCTTTTGCCCCTTTTTACATAATTTGATTGGGGCCCCGGCAGTACTGCAGTACTGCCAATACTGCCCTGATGGAGCCATGTCTGATCTGTTTTAAACATATTCACAGCTGTGAATGATTGTATATAATTTCAGATGGTTCCTGGGAACACCATTTTTTGTTAAAAGAACATGGAAAACATATTGGGGTATTTGGTTCCAGTAGATGCCTAACTTGACAAAATCCAATGTGCTGTATGAATACTTTTGCAATCCACTTTATTCTGGCTTATGCGGTAATCTTTCACTAAATATATATGTTAGGAGTATTTTCCAATGCATATCTTAGACATACGCTGCATATGAATATCTCATTATCTAAATTAGGATTTCATCTATGAAATAAACGTCGTAATAATTTCCAATCTATATACAATAAACTCCAAAATTATTGTCAGTAAATTCAATACAATCAATAATTTCAGATGGTTCCTGGGATCAAGATTTTTCTGTTAAAAGAACATGGAAAACATATTAGAGTATTTGGTTCCAGTAGATGCTTAACTTGACATTTCAAGCAAAAAAATCCAATGTGAAAACTGACCCAGTAGGAGCATCTAATATACCATGAAAGCTGATCAACTGGGGACATCTATAGTACCAAGGCTTTCGCTTTGTGCCATGTGTACCCCTATAAACCTGACTTGCACATGTTTCTTGCCTGTGTGCCATTGCCTATGTGCCACAGGTATCGAAGTGTCCCATGTCACTTGGTCAGAAGCAGTTGTCATGACCAAGCCACCCTTTGTCATATCAGTCAGTGGCTGAAGCTGCAGAGTATGGAGTAAGGAAGGATTGATCCCATAGCCAAAAGCTGCAGAAAACTGATGTCAGAAAGATTAAATTCATTGAGCATTACCCAAACATTGTAGCAGTGGTAAATGGAATCTAAATACAGCTGAACATGACCCAAAACATGGTTCTGTGCTGTCTGTATTTAATATGTTAATGACAATTCCAAGATAACTTATAAGTAGTTATTTAGAATTATACAGTACAGCTTAGTTGGTCTGGTCTCAAGATTGGCTTCAAAAAGTGTAAAGATTTTAAGTTTCAAGATAGGTTAGGCAATAAACTAAGTTACAATCATAGCTTTAATTGGCTTCAGATTTTTACAGTAAATTAAGTTGTAACATTTAAAGCACTAAACCTAAGTTATAATGATGGCACGGTTTATATTTGGAGAATGGCAGACTGAATGTAGGAAAGGATTCTTCTTCCATGAATGGGCTGTTCTTACCATGGTATTTCACAGAGTCTGTTCTTCACAGCCAGCTTTTGGTTCCCACTGCCTGTTCAGGCTGTGGGCAGTTCTACTGCAATGACTGATATATCAGCTCTGCTTTTCCTAACTGAGCCTTGCAGAGAGGAATTTCTAACAGAATGTTTTAAACAACAGGGCATTGACAGACATTGACAGACAAGCTTGTGTTCCGCCCATAACAAACAGCACGGAGTGATGTCACCATGGTCAGACAGGACAATTGGAGCAGTGAGCAGAGAGAGAGATGATAGAAAACCTAGGAAAGCTTGTGTAAATAAGCAGGAGATAAGATCCCCTTTAGCTCTGAAACCAAACAAAATCAGAACAACAATGTATTTGGTAAAAGTCTTTATTTACTTTTGCCTACATGTTTAAAGTTAATGATTGTGGTGAGAAAACCCCTTAAATAATCTTTGTCTATTTTTCCCCAGTTACCCTGAGTTTGTTTCATACAATCCATTGTCATAACTTAACGCTCCTTAGTAGTGTTGAGCGATTTTTATCGACAAAGTTGAAATCGGCAAGGTTTTTATGGTGATCGAAATTTCCAGATCATGCGATAATTAAGGTTAAAATCTGTGCATCATCTATTAAGATCGCGCCTTTTTCGGCGCTTCCTGTAATTTTGCGGCCAGCAAATTAGCTTACAGAATAGAGCAGGTGAGTTTGTGTGTGCGACGTCATGACTGGGAATGTATGGTTGCGATTGGCGGGAAAAAAATCACATGACCTCTTTTTTACATAGAACAGCGTTTCCTGTTTTCAGCCTCAGTGCTCTCAGCGTCTCAAGGATAGGACCTGCGCTCTGCCTGTGCCAAACAGCTCAGCGAAATTAGACTATTCTGCACAGAGAAACCTCTACTATTAGATTGATCCTTCCAATTTTAGTTAGATTAGAGATTTGAAAAATTTATGAGTTGGGCTAAGAATTTTAAACAGCATCTACCGCTGTAAATTCACGGGGGGTGGAGTGGGGGGGGGGCCCGGGCGAACACAGACAAGCTCTCTATAAAGAACACTGGATAAAGTTCACCAAGACTTAGTGTAGACATGGTAGTGCAATATCTTTATTAATTAACAGTTTGCATTGAAATAATTGCCTGGATATTGGGCAGCCTGAACTTATATTGGATACACATCATTTCTAGTAACTGCAGGTTCCTTTTAGCTGCAAAACTCCACTTTTATTTTCAGTATACATTTCAATAGGTGTTCATTTTTCAATTTTACCCATTAAAACCTGTGGACTGTTGATATATCCACCTTGCAGTTAAATTAAAAATCCAGCAATCTTGTAGCCCGCACAGTGTTTGTTTGCCAAAAATAAACCCCTGTATCGTACGAAAACATCACAGTTTTCTGTTTTTTTGACTTTTGCGCACCCAGCATGTTTTATTGACGCAGCATCTACGGAAATCTTAAAAAAGCAATTCTATATTCACCATAGGTGAATTGTAAAGTCAAAAAATACGTTTATTATACCAAAACATAACAGTTTACGTGTTTTTTGACTTTGCGCACCCAGCATTGTTCATTGATGCAGCAAACTAACGTAAATCTTAAAACAGCAATTTCTATAATTTACCACAGGTGAATTAAAAGGTGCAAAAAATACCGTTTATTATACCAAAACATAACAGTTCTTTTTTTTTACTTTGCGCACCCAGCATTGTTCATTGGGCGCAGCATCTACGTAAATCTTAAAACAGCAATTCTATATTCACCACAGGTGAATTGAAAGGTGCACAAAATACCGTTTATTATTCCCAAAAAAAACAGTTACGTGTTTTTTGACTTTTGCACACCCACATTTTTCATTGACGCAGCATCTACGTAAATCTTAAAACAGCAATTCTATATTCACCACAGTGAATTGAAAGGGGCAAAAAATATCGTTTATTATACCAAAACATAACAGTTACGTTTTTTTGACTTTTGCACACCCAGCATGTTTTTATTGACGCAGCATCTACGTAAATCTTAAAACAGCAATTCTATAGTCACCACGGGTGAATTGAAAGGTGCAAAAATACGGTTTTAAATACGAAAACATAACAGATACAGACATAACATACTCCTTTTCCCGGCACTTTTTAATCGGGGGTCAACAGGTTTAATGGTCATTCTGCGGTCCAGGACAGGTAAGTCAATGTCCAGGTGAAACTAAAATGGGGGTTGAAAGACTCCTTTTTCCGGCACTTTTTTAAATCTGGGGGACAGGCAGGTTTGGGGCTCATCTCCCGTTCCGGGACAGGGATATTCAATGTCCATTCAAGTAACATGATGGTTCAATCATACTGCCTTCTGGCCTTTTTAATTTGTGGGTGATGCAGGTTTAAGGGGTCAGGCTGGGGTACAAGACAGGGATAGTAAAATTGGTCTGTGACTTTTTTCTGGACTTTTTATAACCTAAGTGTGTTGCCTAAGATGTAGCATGTATCCATTTGACTATTGTGGATGTTAATTTCAGCTTCTCCAGCCTTGTTTGGGTGTAATAATGAAGGTGTTGTTGCTCTCCCATAGACTTTAATGGTCATCGCTCATAATCGACGCTCACTATCGAAAAACCTTATCGATAGCGGCCGACTATCGACTATCGATCGATCTCGATAGCCAACGCAATCGCTCAACACTACTCCTTAGATATAATGTAGAATATATAACTGGGTCCCCCATTAACCGGGTGCCATTTTTATAACTTAAAGCTCCTTAGCTACAATGTAGAATATATAATTGGGTCCCCGGTTAACCGGGTGCCATTTTTATAACTTAAAACTCCTTAGCTACAATGTAGAATATATAATTGGGTCACCCGTTAACTGAGTGCCATTTTTATTACTGATGTTTTCCTATTTTGCAAGCTATTTAATTAAATTAGAGCTTTTAAAAGTTAGGGCAGCAAGCATATAAAATTTGACTTTAAACATTAAAGTAATGGTGTAATTTTGATGATAAGATGTCTTCAGATGCTTTGTCTAGTTTTAATTTTACAATGTAGCAGTGATCTTCATCTTTGGTCTTTCACTTTACTAAAAATGAAAATTTTCCTACCTTGGAGTGATTGAAAGTGCCTGCAATGAAACCTGATAATATATGCCAATGAAAGCAAATAAAAATATTCTATATACAACTATTTTCTTCTATAACATAAATGATGCATTCATTGCTTTTACTCTTATACAGTGCTATTTTCAGCACTCAGTTAGTAAACGTTCAACAAATGTTATATAAATAATTACCACAAATCACTGAATAATGGTGCCTTTTATGAAATACAGTGGGTTCATTTGTTGACGTTACAGCCACAAATTTAAATGTATTTTGTTGATATTTTATGTCAAAGAGCAACACAAAGTATTAAGTATTTGTGAAGTGTAAAGAAAATGGTACATGCTAGTCCACATTTTTTCACATAAAAAAACTGAGTGTGTCATGTATATGTATTCAGCCCCCCTGAGTCAATACTTTGTAAGATCACCTGATACGGGTGCTCCCATGACCCTCACATCAGGTGGTGATGGTACGCGTAACTCTGCATCCCCGCTCCTACCGTCGCAAGTGGCGTTCCTCACATCACTTACTCACCTCTCTTTGCTCTGTGCGCTGTCTCCGCTGATCTGCTGTCCCCGCTAGAGCGCTGAGAATGTGAATCTCAAAGGGCCAGTACATCGGTAATTAGGTAATTGCCAGGTGTTGACCCTATATTACTCAGCTTCCCTCTGATCTCCCCGCTAGATCCATAGTACCCAGTAGCCTATTGTGAAAGCCTTCCAGTGTAGCTCCTGTCTATTCCATGTATAAGTCCCTATTACCTCCGTCCCTGGACCACAAACCTTGCCGCCTACCCTGACCTTCCTGCTTGCCCCCAACTACGAGCCTGCCTAGTGATTTTGTACTACAGCGTACCTCGGCCGCCGAATCGCGCCAGGGGTAGGGATCTGTGGGTCGCCTGTCACTGCAAGTCCATCTCACCTTGCAGCAGGCTCTAATAAAAACCAGCAGCCCCTAAAACTCACTCCCAGGTGCGGCTTACACCATCGCTTGCAGTGGTTCAGTGGATCCACTCTCTCCAGTCATTACACCACCTTTAGCTGCAATAACAGCTGCAGTCTATTGGTGGATGTCTCTACCAGCTTTGCATGTCTATAGGCTGGAATTTTTGCCCATTCTTCTTTGCAGAATAGGCTAAGCTCAGTCAGATTGGTTGGCAAATGTTTGTGAGCAGCAATTTTTAAGTCCTGCTACAGATTCTCAATGGGATTTAGGTCTGGATGTGACTGGACCATTTTAACACATGAATATGCTTTGATTTAATTCATTCCAGTGTAGATTTGGCTGTATGTTTAGGGTCATTCTCCTGCTGGGAGGGGAACTTATGCACTAGTCTCAAGTCTTTTGTAGTCTCTAACAGTTTTTCCTCCAGGATTGTCCTGTATTTAGCTCCATCCATCTTCCCATCAACTCTGACCAACCTCTCAGTCCCTGCTGATGCAGAGCATCCCTATAGCATGATCAACATACTTCATGGTGGGGATGTTATGTTCAGGGTGATGTGAAGTGTTGGCTTTCATCCATACATAGCGTTTGGCATCTAGACCAAAAAGTAAAATTTTGGTCTTATCTGACCAGAGCCCCTTCTTCCACATGATTTCTGTGTCCTCTACATAGCGTTTTGCAGACTTCAAATGGGACTTCTTATGGCTTGCTTTCAAAAAAAGAACTTTTTTTCTTGCCACTCTTCCTCAAAGGCCAGATTTGTGGAGCACATAGCTAATAGTTGTCCTGTAGACAGATTGCCTACCTGAGCTGTTCAAAGCTTGGGCTTTTTTTTTTTTTTTTTATCTAAATACACCTAGCCACAACATTATCCCAGAGTTGTTTGGTGTGTTCCTTGGTTTTCTTGATGCTTTTTGTTCATTAATTTTCTGTAACAAACCTGTGAGGACTTCACAAAACAGCTGCTGTTATACTGAGAATAAATTATATTCAAGTGTACTCTCTTTACTAATTAGGTGACTTCTAAGAATAATTGGTCACAAAGGATTTTATTCAGGGCTATCAGAGTACTGGGGGCTGAATACACATGCACACCCAATTTTTCAGTTTTTTCATTTGAAAAAAATTGGAATTTGTTGTCATTTTCTTTACACTTCATGAATACTTTTTAATTTGTTTTGCTCTATCACATAAAATATCAACAAAATAGATTGAAATTTGCAGCTGTAACATTTAAAAATGAGGAATAATTCAAGCTGTATGAATACTTTTGCAATCCACTTTATTGTGGCTTATGCGGTAATCTTTCACTGAATGTATATGTCAGGAGTATTTTCCCATACATATCTTAGACATGCACTATATATGAGTATCTAATTATATAAATTAAGATTTCATCTATGAAATAAACGTAGTAATAATTCTCAATCTATATACAATAAACTCCAGAATTATTATCCATAAATTCAGTACAATCAATATACTAGATAAACCACACAATCAGTGTTATTTTAGTTATATTAAAGACATATGCTGCATATTGCTTATTTAACACCATATTTTCAAACAGAAAAAAAATTACTTTAGTAGGTCTTTTTTGGAAAACATATTTCTCCAAAAATATTGGCTCTCCTTTAGAATGATAACACTTAGACACTTTCTATAATGGATACAGCAGATTTCCACCAGCGCTTTTCAGCAATACAGAGATTGGGGAGGGTGGCACTTGTAGCTGTCCTCCCCATTTATTTTTATGGGAATTTTAAATATAGCCACAGTGCTGAAAGGTGCAATTGGGAAGATCCTTTAAAATGGTTGTTGAACACACCGCATCAGTAATTCACCCCCATTACTATTTAACAGTGATCATTAACAGAAATCATCAAGACATTTTTGGCTTCATTTAGGTTTTTTTCCTACTAGGAAAGGCTTTTTTGTATATTTCTTCAAAAATCTCCTCAGCATTAGGGCTATGTTTTAGAGTGTATTTGAGAACACTAAAGGCCACATGTATGAAAACTGTTTAGGTCTAAAACTCACTTTGTTGCCCATAGCAAACAATCAGAGCGCCCCTCTCATTTTTCTAGAGCATGATATGAAATGAAAGGGGTGCTCTGATTGGTTGTTTGGGCAAAAAGCGAGTTTTAGCCCTAGACGTTTTCTCCATTGGCCTAACGAATAAAATTTTACATTGGAAAAGATATAAAACGTGATCATGGTTTTGTTTTTGCTGTCATAGTATTTCTAAAAAAGGGAAAATTTCTAAAAAATTCGACCCCGACTTTCGCCAAATTTTCCCCGACAAAATTGTTTTGGTCTGAATTACTTCGGGACGAATCCTTTAAAAAACAGCTATTTCCGGCTGCACGACCTGGGGGGTTCTGTGAACTTTGGTGTCATGCGAAATATGCAGAGGGATTTGGGTTTGGTCTTCATAAAATGTTTTTGGTTTAGTATGCACGCAAATGACTGCCGCCGCTCTTGAATCCTTCATTAAAAAATTCCTGGGCCTTAAGAGGGCAAAACTGACCAAAAAACTGAGACGGGAAGTACCTGAAAAAAGCATGGCAGCGCCAGCGGGAAAAAAAAAACAAGCTGAGGGCTACAACCCCCAAGCGTCAAAGAACACAGAGTGGGTTACCGGAGCCACCCAGAGCAGCAAGGGGGGACATCACAGCAGAGTCACCCGCGGGGCCACAGCATCCGGGTCATCTACCGGCCATGTTTTACCAACACTGGGTCATACACTTTCTCCCAGAGACATTGACAACCCCGCCAAAACCCTGGGTTGGCTTGGGCCCCCGGGAGCAGGTGGGGGGCTCTCCCTGTCCTCAACCCACCTCTGCCCTTTTGCTTTTCCCACAGCCAAGAACTACTTTTGTGCTGGGGCCCTCTGCGCCACTAACAGTAGGGCCAACTATTTGAGGAAGTGGGCAGCAAAGAGGGGGGGAAAGACACCCGCGTTCTTGCGAAGCGGAAAAAAGTTTTTTAGGAGAGTTGCAATGGTGGGTTAGTTGCGAGCAGTAGGCTTTGTACACGACACCGTTGAGGAGGGACCGGGGTGACAGGCAAACACTAAAAAATGTACCAATCGCACTTTAAAACCGGAGAAGCGGCTAAGCTGGGACAATTTTTCGGGTCCCATTAAAAAAAGGGCAAAAAGTGCCACCCAAACGGAAAATTCAGCCCACTCCATCCTCCTTGTGCCCCCTTTTCTACCTGGGATGAAGTGGCCCCCTACTTGGCGCCTACCCTCGATACCTTGCCCCCGGGAAGCTTTACGTTATCTCTACATCAAGTTTTAGAGACGGGAGGAGAAAAAAGGCTTTGGACGACAGACAAACTGGGATCTTGGACAGTAAAAAGTTAATGTTTGGGGCCGGGAACATAAATTTGGGGGTGTATCAGCAATGGGGTTTTAAAGCATTGATGCTATCACGACCGAAAAAAGTGAAAAGGGTTTCACATTACATGGAGAAGAGAGAAGCAGTTTTTCGTGCAGGCAGTGGACACCCCTAAGGGTAGTGTGGGCCGGGAGTAGCGGGGGTTGGCAAAAAGTGCGGGGTTTGGAAAGCCAAAACGGCCACGATTTAGACCCCACTTTGCAGGTCCGAAAGTAGCGGCAAGGGCTCACCGGGTCAGCGGCGGTAACAATCAGTCAGTGCGCGTTTGGGTGGTAAAGTCTCCTCTCGGGGGTGTGCCATTTTTTGACGGACACCAAGGGGGGTTGAACATAACTAAGTAAATTGTGGGCAGAAAAGTAAAGCGTAAACCAGGGACCTAACGTTGGCCCACAGCCCTGCAACAACATCATGCGTGTCACCATACGTTTTTTCAGTTTGTGGGGGTCCACCCTGTCCCAACAGCGTAGCCCCCGTGGCCCCCCCATTTCGGGCGTCAAGGCTTCACCACTCTGCCAAAAGACAACTCCCTTTTATTACATCAATCTATCGTCCAGATACTCCTGCCCCTCGGCACTCTGGTGCCAGCAGTCGTTCACCAAGACATTCCAAGAGACAGCAGTATGCATCAGCCATCCCTAAGTGCAGAACTGCCCGTGCTCCTGTCCAATTGGTGGTACTGAAACCCCTCCCTTTTTCAAGTGGGGGATTTTGCACCATTCAAAGAACTGGCCGGGGAAACTTGACATTACTTCTGCCATTGTAACGCAGGGTTGGTTTGGAAAAGCACCCTGGACCCACCCGGGGGGGGGGCAAAAGGTCCCGGGTTTTCACCAGAGCCCCCCACAAGGCAGGATGGACTTTCTGGGGTGGGTCCTACCAGTCGCTCCCCCTGGCCGACTGCTTGGGTGGCAGCCGAGCGCAGCAGGTACCCAATCGTAAGGAAAATCCCTAGTCAAAGGGCAGGCCCAAAAGGGCAGGGGGGCGGAGGAATTTGAGGGCAGGGGAACGTAGCAGAAAGGTCGGTAAAAGGGCAGAAAAACAGGAAACCCGGGGGGGAAAAGGGGGGAAATTGATGAACAAAAAAAATATTAACAGGGGGAATTAAATTTAACAGGAGAAATTGATGAACAAGAATAAAAATATTAACGGGGGAAAATTTTTGAACAGGGGGGAAAATTTATGAACAGGAATAAATTATTAACAGGGGAATTTTTTGAACAGGAGAAATTGATGAACAAAAATAAATATATTAAAGGGGAAACTTATTGAACGGGGAAATTGATGAACAGGAATAAAATATTTTCAGGGGGGAAATTTTTAAATAGGGGGAAATTTATGAACAGGGAACAGGGGGGGGCCTCCCCTTTTCCCCCGTTTTCAGGGGAGGGCCCCCCTTTTTCCACGTTAACATGAGAGGCCTTCCCTTTTCATACAAAAACCAGTTTTTGCAGCTTTTTTTTTGCTTCTTTTTTTTTCTCCCCATTCCAGTTTTGTACGAATTAACCAACAATGGCCAGAAGAGAAATAAACACCTAAAACATTTCCCCGATTATGGTCTCCTTATTCAAGTTTCCATAAAGCTGCATTTGAACAAACCATGTTATGCAGAAAAAAAGGGGTTCAAAAACCCCCCGTTTTATACTTTCATGAGTGTTTGATTGTCACGCGTCCCCTCAACGGTCTTGGAAACAGAGGCTTAAACACCCCAAAAACCCCCATGCCCCTCTCCCACATCATATGCAAGAAGCAAGGGTGTCTCCCATCTCTTCGTTGCAAATAGCTGCTGACAGTCCTCAAATTGTTCGTCCTCGCTGTATAGTGGGCGCTGAGCCCAGGCCCACATGGTAGATCTCTGCTCAGGGAACCGGATGGGGCATGGCGGTTGAAGACAGGTAGGGCCCCTGACCCGCTCCCAGGCCATGCCAATAAGGGTTGTTCTGACGTTCCCACCGACTTTTGCTGGGGGGTCAGTGTCATCTGGGAAAAAAAATGGGTGACGTAGTCAACCAATCAAAAACCATTGGGTTGCTGAGCAACAAACGGCCCCCTAGATGACAGCGACATTCTGGCCTCACCCCGTGACCCCTGCTGCGACTCCCCTTCTGTGCCGTGACCCGTGCCTGCTCCCGGATTGTTTTTCCACTGCCCCCGCTGTAAAGCCCCACCTCTTGAAATACTGTTTGTTCAAAATGTACAGACTGTTTAATGAAGATATCTGTAAGAAAAATACACCCCCTGTATTTGACCCCAAATAACCCACAAGAAACTTGGGAACCCTTTGGGTATAAATTGTGCTCCCCCAAAAGGCCCGGAAAAAATTTTTTGTATTGCCTTTTAAAAAAACTGTGTTTTTACTGAAAATAAAAGCCAAACGGGCTTTAAATTAAACCCTTTGGATTGAATTTTGCTACAGCCAAAATTTTCTTTTTTTGTGTTGAAAAACAACGTTTCTTTACTGAGTACAACTGCAAAAAATCTTAGTTTAACCCCGGGGTGTAAAATTTTGGGGCAAAAGAAATGGCTCCCCAATTACCAGCTTTGGAGCCCCTGTTTTAAAACGGCGTGATTTTATGGAATATAACGAAAAACTCTAATTAACCTTTTGGATATAATTAGCGCAACAAAATTTCTTTTTTGGGGTTAAAAAACCCAATTTTTTTATGACCACAACGCGAACAAGTTAATTAACCCCCGGATCTAAATTGCGCAAAAAAAAATGAGCAACCAAAAATTAAGTGGTATTGGATTTGGGAAAAACCTGTTTTTTTTTAAAATGAATACAAGAGCAACAGGGTAGAAACCCCTTTGGGTATTCAAAGTGCTCAAGAACTGAGCAGATAGCATTAAAATTTATATGCAGCTGAATTGACGCACACTGGACTTCAATTCCAATACCCCACAAAAAAGAATTAGAACGAAAAAGAGTCTCTGAGACAAACTTGACACCCCCCCCAAAAATCGCAGTATAAAAGTTTTTTTTTAGTAAAAGATACCATTAGCGCACAGCAGTTCCCTACACGCACAGTAAAGAAACGCCAGCGTCGCGCCCTTTACTTATAAAGTGCGTGACGTCAACAATCCCGCCCGGTCTCTGATTGGGGTTTTACTCGCACAGTCGTAGGTACGCTTTCTTCTCCCAGATTCTTTGCCCCATTAAAGCCATGTGCCGCAGCTTTTATCAATTAAAAACACGCTTTTTTCCCGCGAATCACCCCAAAACTTTTGGGGCTTCGTTCAGAATGAAGTTTTCCTGAAATTTTTAAACGAATTCCATTTTGTTAGAATAATTCCCAAACTCAGTACTTTTATACCCCAAAAAAATTTTAATAAGACACTGTCTTATTTTCGGGAAACAGGGTATATGTAATGAAAGTATGCTCATGTATTCTCAATTGTGCCTAATAGTAATTTAAACTAAATAATATTTAGATTTTTTCCTAACATTTTCTAATCTATGCAGGTAGACAATCTTCTTCCTCTGAAGTGAAAGCTTTTAAAGGGATTGTCCAAAAATTGGCCCCAACTGTATTAAATAACAAAAACATGTACTCAAGTTTGTACTCTCCGCTGGTCCAGTGTTGAAGCTTTGGTGGTGTCTCTGGTCTCTGTTTATTTTCAGTCCTTCTAAATGGCACATGAAAGCTGCAACCAATCAGTGACTTCAGCTGTCATGGGCCTTTTACTGACATGACCATTCACGTGCCATTCATATCCTAATCATAGATGTCAAGAGAATGGCACATTACCACTGAGGCCACCAATTGGCTTCAGTGGTCTGAATTTAACAAATGGATACAGACCCCAGACCTTTTAAAGTCCCTAGATCACACACCTTAAATGAATACAGATGTAAGACTAGAAACCCTAAACTATTACAGCCCCCAGGCTAGACATGCTACATCATTAGAGACCCCAGACCAGAACCCAAATACAAACTGCACAAAAGATACCATTAAGTAATTCAGATCCCAACAAAATCTTTGTCATATCTATTTAAGGCCCTCCAGCCCATCCCCTTACAAATACATGCAAATACTAGGATTAGCCTACCTTACTGACCGCTTGTCCTGACCCTAACCCTTAGGGAAATTATTTAAAAAAATACAGGCAGTTCCTGTCGGACTTACATCTGCCTTCTAGCTACAAAAAAAACTTTTGGGTCAGGGCTCAACTTGCTGACATCACACATTGAGTCATAAAAACGTCAGAATGTCACAAGTCTTTCTCTGCCCACTGCATATTTTGTCTGTTACATCTGCTCTTTTTTACCTTCCTCCCACTCACCCGCTTTTTGCTGGGAACCTCTGTCTTCAGGCTTGCACAACAGCTCTCCCTCACACTGCTCTGGTGCCACTCTGGTCTTGTGAACAGAGTGGGGGTGATAACTGAAAAAAAAAATGATTTTTGCTGGAGTTAAACTTAATAAATACACCTATTTTGACTTACATACAAATTCAACTTAAGAATAAACCTAAAGTCCATATCCCGTATGTAACCCGGGGACAGCCTGTAGTTTATTCAACTGTGCATATTTAGCAGAATATGTGTACATTCCCTTTATATTTTACCTTCCTTAAAGGGGTTTTATCGTTTGAACTGTTCGTGCTCTTCAGCTAATTCTCTGAGATTGAATTTGAGATCCAGGGGTGAGTCTCTTTTCTCAGCAGGCGTGTCTCTTCTCTCAGCAGGTGTGTCTCTCCTCACTGAAGACCTGTGACCTCATCATTCTGAGTTAGGCAGTAGAAGCAGAAGGATGTCTGGTCAGAACAGATCTGCAGCCTCCTGCATGCTTCTTATGTGTCTGTAGAGCTTCAGGCTGACTCCACAAACTCCTTGGGCTATAAGCGGTTATACACACAGCCTGAACTGATGAGACATGTGAGGAGTGTACACTGCCCCGCCCCTTCCCCTCTGTTACCAGGCTGCAGTCTGTGTTACTGTTTTATATCGAGGAATACATACTGCCCTCCCCCTTGTCTTCTCCCCTTGGAGACTCTATAATACTATGTTATATGAGGGGATCTGTGACTTAAACAGGTATTAATTGCCCAGATCATTCACCCTAGAGCTGGGAGATGTGTATAGAGCCAGCCGACTTTGGTTTCACTGTCGATTTGAACAGCTCAGAGGGGAGAAAACACAGAGTGTGCAGACAGCCAATCACAGCACAGGGAGCGTGACATGGGCGTTTCCTGTCTGGGGGCGTATCCCAACAGGCTGAATGAAATGTCAGCCAGCCAATCACAGTGCAGGGGGCGTGTCCAGGGGGCGGGAAATGTCCAGGGGGCGTGTCCGACCAGCAACAGCAGACATAGAACACAGATTTACAGAAAAGCTCATATCTGCTAAACCAAGTGACAGAGATAATGCAAACCAATTACAAAAGTGCTTCTGAATCTGAAACATGATCTGTGTAGCGATAATACCCCTTTAAGGAAAGCTTTGACTCTGTCGGTTGAAATCATTATATAATATCAGCTGAGTGAATGACTTAAGCACAACTCTTTCTTTCTTCCTTAAAAATATGAAGAAAACATAAATATTCCAGGTTATACTTTTCATAATTATTAGTAGAACTGTTCTTGCCAGGTACCTCCATTATTATGATAAATTCGGAATGCTCTTTGTAATGTGTACACATTAATCAGCAGGGGTTCTGCAGGCAGCAGTTTATAGTGCTCAGTGCCTTACAGCATTATGTTACATGAACTACAAAGGTCCAGTTGGCTGGACTACAGCTTTCTGATCTGCTTTATAAAAAAGATAAAAGTTTTTGTCCTTTTCCTACACAAAAACTTCACAAAGTACTTATTAATTAAAATACTGTATTCCAAATTGTGTAACAATTTGTCAAGTTCATTGCCCCATACATGTGTTTCAGTAAAGTCCAGGAAATATCTCAGTGTTTCATAATTTGCAAATGAGCCAGCACATTTTCCAGCTTGTTAAAAAGTAAACTTTCTCAAGTTTGTTCAATTTGCTCTGGATCATAAATAATAAATAACAAACTTGCGCAGTTTCCCAAATGTATGCACTGTTTATTTGTGTTTGTGTTCTCTGTGTTATTTTTTTTTAGTAAAATATATTTAAATGCACAAATCACTTATCACCTTGAAAAGTTTCTTGAACTGAATATTCAATCTTGAATGGAAGCAACACAATTAGAGTTGCATGTATTAAAAGATACATCCAAACTGTATTTTCAGAAAATATTATTACAAAGCTTATTCCGTAACAACTGAGGCATAACATACAGTTGTGGGTCCTTGGGAATGGATTCAACATCTAACGCTGTATTTTAAGGGATAGAGCTGTCATCTAAATGATGGCATACAAAGTGATGCATTAAAGTCTCTCGGTGTCTGAGAAATATAAAATAATAAAATAAAAATGTATTCTGTACCTTTTAAGAAGAACATATAGAATAGTAAGCCATAACATTAAAGCTACTTGCCTCATATTGTACAGGTCCCAGAATTGCTCTGACCCATAGAAACATGGACTCCACAAGTCCTCAGAAGGTGCCCTGTAGTATCTAGCACTATGACATTAACCACTTAAGGACAGTGCATGTTTTTTTGTTGACACATTCGCTTTTCCCTCCTCGCCTTCCCGGAGCCATAACTTTTTTATTTTTCCACTTACATAGACCTGTGAGGGCTTTTATTTTGCGGCACAAGATGTACATTCTAATGGTGTTATTCACTGTACTATAGAATATGCTGGGGAAAAAAATCCAAGTGGGACAAATTGTGAAAAAAACGTATTTGCGCCATGTTTGCAGGTGTTTTGCTTTTACGGCGTTCAATCTTCAGCATTATCTGTATTCTACAGGTTGATACGCATCCGCCAATACCAAACATGTAGCGTTTCCATTATGTTTTGGTACCGTAAAAAAAATTCTAAACATTTTCTATATTTGAAATTTGCAGCGCCATTTTGTGCGACCAATACGGACGTCAGTGTGGTGCCATTTTTTGCAGGATGAAGTGTACTTTTTATTGCTAGCAGTTTGGAATGCATGCAACTTTGATCACTTTTATTCCAATTTGTATGGAACGTGAAATGACAAAAAAACCCGCAATTTTGCCGTTTGGAATTTTTTAAAATTTTCATTCATTTAGACTCCGCGGCAATCTTTGCCGCGGTGTCTAAGGGGTTAAACAGTACGGGCGGGTGGCGGCGCTCCCCCGCACTGTAACCGCCGGTGTAACCTGCAATTAACCGCTAACACCCGGCCACTGTGTAGCGGGATCACGGAGCGATCCCTCTGCAAAGCTCCTTAGCAATCCTGGGACGTACTCATACGTCCAGGGTCGTTAAGGAGTTAACAGCAGACCATTTATGTCCTGTACGTTGCATGATGAAACATCCATGAATCAGCCTTGTTCTTCCAGCACATCACAGAGATGCTTGATTGGTTTGAGATCTGGTGATTTTGAAAGCCACTTTGAACTCTTTATTTCATTTATCAAACCCTTTCTAAACAATGTTTGCAGTGTGTCAGGGTGCACTATTCTGCTATAAAGTGATCACTGCCATTCGAGAATACAGTTGCCATAAAGCAATATATCTAGTCTGCAACAATTGAATAGGTGGTTTGTGTGAATGTAACATCTACATGAATGCCTGGATACAAAGGGTGACATGTATGAACATTGACGCTGACAGGCCAGTTCTAAATCACTTTAAGCAGTGTAGAATGTGCCAGAAAGTATGAACCTTTTCTTCTGCAGGTCATGCATACAGGCGCATTGTAGTGCCAATATGACAAGTCTGGCTCAGGCACCACTTTTAAACTGGTCTGGCTGTTCGAACTGTTCTGCACCTAGGTTTTGGGTCAAAGAATCATAAATGTGTCTACTTCTCTCTATGTGGTGTGACACCCCCAGAACGCCCCAAATCTTTGGCACACTAAAAAGTGTCTTTCGCATTATAATGGCGCCAAAGTATGGAGCACACCTGTTCATACATTCTTTTTGTCTCAAAATACACCAGAAAACTGGCGCGACATGCTCATACATGTCGCCGAAAATTTCAAAACAAGGTACGCAGAGAGTTAAAGTCTCGGCACTGCTTACTCCACCCAAATCTAGGATCAGCTCACTCCTACTGAACACTATACAATCTGTTTGCTCCTGGTGCTCTGTGAGTCAGACAGCGCAGTCCTTAGAAATACAATGGAATGTAGAAAAAAGTACACACGGCACTCACCATTCGGCTTTTCATCTTCTTTTATTTAGCACATAATCCCGTGGAGGGGCTCACAGTGGATGCATTCAGTTGATAGCGACAGCTGTTTCGCGCTTCACCCGCGCTTCATCTCGGCCGAATGGTGAGTGCCGTGTGTACTTTTTTCTACATTCCATTTAAAATTTCAAAACACTGCCTCTGCTTGCTTGCCTTCTTCCTATCATCCTCTCCTACCATCCTTTCCTCAGATAACACACATTTGGAAAGCCACATGATGTAAAATAAAATGTTATTAATCATACCAGACCACCTTCTTTCTTAGTCCCATCATACAGTTCTGATGCTTACATGCCTATTGTAGGTTTTTTTTTAGGGTGTGTAAAAGGGGTCAGCATGGGCACTTTAACTGATTTGCAGTTCTATGGCCTCATACACAGAAGGTTAAAAGATGCCCAAAGGCTCTGACACTTTGTATCATAGCCGCAAAAACTTTTTTTTAGCAATTTTGTTTTCTTCAATATTCATTTAACTGGGAAAGGATTTAATGGGGGCTTTGTTTTTTTGTTTCACTACTGATTTTAGGAGACATGAACCATTAAACATATCACATTCTCTTTTCCTAGGAAAAAAGAAAAAAATGCTCGACCTAGTCCCTTTTAGCTACACAAAAGTGGTCATTGCCATGAATACTAGTGTCAGAAAAACCCCAAATTTTAAAAAGCAGATACGAAATCCGATAAAAAAGAGGCCGAAAAAAAAAGGTGTCACTGGGGTTAGGGGAAAGTTTTTTTTCCATGTTTTTACAAGCCGCCCCTTCAAGCCACTTTAACACAAAACTCCTGGTCAACTGTGGGGGTTCTACAGCAGTCCGGGATTAGGTTTTTTGCTGTCCCAAACTATTCTGTTACAGTAAAATTAAAGGGAAAGAAATTTTAATCAAAAGAGCACAAAAATTTTAAAGAGCTCCCAATAGTTTTAAAAATTGCACAACTTTTCAAAATTAAAAGGGACCTTGGGAAACATAAGACTCAGTAGGGCGTGACTCACCATGGTTTGACAGCAGCTGGAGTAATCAGATAAGAGAAAGAGCTCGGAGAAAATAGAGAAACAAGTGAACACAAGGAGTAGATAATCTTCTTTGTCTCTGGAACAAAGCAAAACAAAGAAAAATCAAAGCAGCAATGTAAAACCGGGTTTTTAGTCCTTTATTCAAACCCTTTTCCCCCATGTTAAAAGCTAAATTTTAACGTTTGGCAAAAACTCTTTTAATTGCTAGGTTTATAAAACGTTGTGGAAAATTTAACAACAAAAAAAAAAAAACGATTACATATAAGTTTAAAAAGTTTCCAAAGCTAAAAAAGTGTAAAAATATTGAAATCCCTACTGGAGGAAATAAGGGAAGGAAAGAAAAGAATGCAAAATACATTGGAGGTTTTGAAATAACCTATGATTATGAAAAAAGAAAAAAAAACTTACTAAAAAACTAAAACCCGAGGAAAAAAATTAAGAAAAAATTTTAATTTTTTAAAAAAAGGGACTTCCAACTATTTCCCCGAAAAAAACTTTTTTGGAAAACAGAAGTGGGGGCAAAATTTTGGACCATAGGTTTTTAGGGCACTATAATGACATGGGAAAAAAAAACATTTCTCCCGGTTTACCCTAACATTTTTTGAAATTTTTTCACTTTTTTTTTTTTCCCATTGTGAAATTCACCTGAATTGTGGAGAAAAAGCATATGCAAAGGTATTTGGGGATGGTACAGGGGGCATTTAAAGGGGTAAATTTTTGCAGGGTTTACCCTTTTCTTTGGGGGTTTGGGTGCCCGGGAGAGGGTTTAAAAAGAGAGGTGATTGGGTTGCCATGGTGAGAATTTAAATATTAAAGATTTTATAGATTAACGAGATAATTTACTAATTAATAAATTAAATTAAAATATAAAAAAGCCCTTTTTTTATTTTAGACCTCTCCCAAAAATTTATGTTAAAGAAATGTATAATTTTCTTTTTTTGGGAATGCATATCCCCTTTTTTTTTTCCTTTAACCTTAATTTTTAAGGTGCAAATAAACCTTTTATTTACCCCCGGGTTTCCTAAAATTTTAAAATCTGCAACCTTCCAAATGGAATTTAAAAAATTTTGCTTCTTTTAATATCAAAAGAAAAAAAAAATTATGTTTTTTTAAAAAAATTATGTTTTGGAATAAAGGGGTGGGAAAGATTATTTAAAAAAAAAAAAGTTGAAAAACGGCACGATTTTTAGGCTGATCGGAAATTTTTTCCCATCAAAGCATATTTTTTGGGTGACAATCCCGCGAAACTATTTCAAACGTTTCCCTTTTTGGGGCTTCCTGTAATTTTGGGGGCCACCAAAACAGCTTAAAGCAAAGACAGGGGGACTGGGGTTTTCACTCATTTACTGTGGGGTTTTATTTGTTTTTCAATTTGGGTGGAAAAAACACATGACCCCCGTTTTTCATAAAAAGCGATTTTTGTTCCAGTATCAGTCTTTCAGAAATTTTTTATAAAAATGTTTTTTAATTTCATTGGCAAAAAAAACCCCCTTTTGTTAACCGTTTTAACTTTTAAAAAAGCTTTTTCAAGTGGTTTCGGCCCCCCCCCCCCCCTTTTTTTTCAAAAGAGCCACCCTTTTACTTAAATTGGGGTACAGAAATTTTTCCAAATAACTGTTTTGGGGTATTTCATTGGGCCAAAAAATGAGGCCCGGACAGGTTTTAATTCCCAAAGTTTAGGTTAAAATTAAAAAAAGGGTTCAAAGAAATCCCCTTTTTTTTCCCGGGACTTTTTTTAAACTGGGGGTCAACAGTTTTGGGGGCATTCTGTGGCCCCGGGCAGGGAAAAAGTCCCCAAAGTTTCCATTCAATTAAAAAGGTGGTTTAAAACTCCCTTTTTTCCCCACTTTTTTTAAACCCGGGGGGCAAGCAGGGTTTTTGGGGTTTATGCTGTGGGCCCAAAGGGCAGGAAAAAATCCCAAAAACCGTTTCAATTAAATTTGGGGGTTTAAAACTCCTTTTTTTTAGCACTTTTTTTTAAAACTGGGGGGCATGCAGAGTTGAGGGGCATGCGTGGCCCAGGACCGGTATATCAATTCCCTTCAACTAAAATGGGGGGGGGGGGGGGGGGGGGTTGAAAGACTCCTTTTTCCAGCACTTTTTAAAACTGTGGGTCTTGCAGGGTTTTTAAAGGGCTGCGCGGGCCAGGACAAAAACATAGTCAATGTCAGTTAAGTAAAAAAGATGGGTTTAAATAAAACTGCCCCTTTTTGGGACTTTTTAAAATTTTCAGGTTTAAGGGGCAAAGCTGGTTTGGGACAGGACAGGGGAAAAAGTGAACATTTTTTAGATTTTTTTCTGTGACTCCTTTTTGCCTAAATTGGGCTTTTCCCAAGATGAAACGCATATCCAAAATTTTCCGTTGTGGTGGGTTTAAATTTCCCCTTTTCCCCCCTGTTTGGGTGTAAAATAAGGGTTTTTTCCTCTCCCATAACTTTAAAAGGGCATCGACGATAATTTTTTATCACTAACGGATTCCCTCATGAAAATTGTTTTAAATCGACTATCGAATCGGTAACGAAATTGACACAAACGCTCATCACTTTAAAAATTTCAAATTTTTTAGGAAATTTTTTTAAATTTTGGGGAACATGTTTTCTGTTTTAAAGTAATAGGACCCCCCCAACATAATTTTTCATTTATCCTTTTTAAAAAAATTTTTAGTACAAAGAGCTACAAACACATTTTAAAATTTTAGAAATTAAAAACTCCCCCAACTAAATCACGGTGGCCTAAACTTAGGCAATTGGAATAATAAGGTCTGGCATGATTGGGGCCTGAAACCCCCACTTTTGAAACTCTTGCGCCGGCCCTGACCATTCAACAAAAACCCGGTTTTGAAACCGGGAGGGCATTAAAATTTTTTTTTTACCAGTGTGAATACTGTCAAAAAATCGCTCTTTAAAAAGATTCCTGGGCCAAAAGCCCATAGTCAAAGTCCCCAAGGGCTTGGCTAGTTTAAATTTTTTTCCTTGCAAGTCTTTTTTGATTGACAGCCTTGTATTCAAACCCGGTCTTTTGGGGGGCTTTTATCTAACACCTCTGTTTTTTTTTCTTTTGGGCGTATAAAAGGGTTTTTTTTGCCATTTCTCTTTGCTTGCTATAAAAGGAAAACCCTTTTTTCCCTGTAATCTAGCCTGTTTTCTTTTTCTTGCCTTTCCTGTTTCCGCCCCCTTTTTTAACATACCGACTATTCCTCTGCTTTATGAATTTAAAACCCGCTTTCCCATTTGTTGCCCCCTGGATAGTTTTAAAACCCTTTCTATTTTTGGTTTAAATGTTTGTTTTGGGCCCGTGTCCTTTTTTTCCCCTATTTTGTATAAACTTTCCCGTCCCTTCCCAAATTTTTGGGTGACCGGGTTAAAGGGTTCGGGCACCCCCAAAAAACAGGGGCAGTATTTGGGGAAAAGCGTAGGGGCCCACTCCGTCCGGTCTAACCCCTAGCCTCATTACTTTTTTCCCCCACAGCCTTTGAGGAAAATAAACCTTTAAAGCCAGGGAAAGCACAACCCTTCCCGGCTGAGAGCTACCCGCTTTAAAATGATGCCAAAGGCAAAAAAAATTAAAGGGGTATTACCATCTTAGCCCTTTCGGCCATATTGAAAGCTTTTTAAAAAAGTCAGATTGGGGGGGTACTCCCCCCTTAGAAAATCCACCCGGGTTAAAGGAAAAAGAGTTTTCCCCTTTTCCCACCATTTGCACTCGGGAAAAAATGTGACCAAATTTGGGCTATCCCCTTGTATTTTATTTTGAGTTCTAAAAAGGTTTTATTGCTTTAAAAAACAAAAATTTAAGAAAACGGACCGAAGCTTTTAAATCTCTCTACACCTTTCATTTCTTTTTAGGGGGCCCAAACCAACATTCTCCAAGTATATAGGAAATTTTGAAAAAAGGGCCCCACAAATGGGCCCAAAAAAAAATTAAAATTTGGGGGTACAAGTATGAATGAACTACGGCCCGAAAAACCCGGGGTCAAAACAGAAAAAAGACTAGTGCAGCCCCCCCCTTCCAAAAGTTTTTAAAAGGGAGGAGGGGGCATTAAACCGAAAGATTCAAAAAATTTAAAGAAAATGGAGAACGGGAAAAAAAAAAAACCCCTTTTCTTTGGAACAGGTAGAGACTTTAAAAGGGGGTTTACCTGAGGCCCCAAAATGTTGTCTTTGCGGGAGAATTTCCTATTTAATTTTCCTGCATAAAAAAACCTGGATTCATAAATTTTCAAACACATGCCAACCCAATTTATTTATTTTGGGAATTTTTAAATTTGGGCTTTTTAACGCCAAAAACATACATTTTCCCCTTTTAAAATTTTCCCCTTTAAAAACTTAAAAATAAGAAAACTGGGCAGCTAACATGTCATTTTTTTTGCTCTTAAAAGAAAAAAACCCGAGCCGGTTTTTCTATGGGGGAACAAAGGGGAAAAATCCTTTAAATGCAGACAGTTTTCACACAAAAGGTCTTTGTGGGGCCTCCTCCTCCGACCAAAAAAAATAACAGTAGCAATCCCGCCCCAAAAACAAAGGGAAAAATTCATTTTAACCAATAAAAAGGGGAAAACCAAAAGAGTGCTTGGAGAAGAAAAAAGGGGGGAAGGACACCATCTGTAAATACAATCAAGCAGTAAAACAATTTACCCCCAAACCCTCACCTGGCGGGTTTTTAAAAAATATACAAAAACACTTCAAATCAAAATCCCAAAAAATTGCCAAACTCTGGAGTTCCCAAATCCCCCGGTTAGAATTTTTGCACTTTCGTAATCCTCCCCGGGAAATATAGCGGGAAAAAGAAACGTAAAATGGGCATAAAAGGGCAGGGAAAGGGAAAATCATAGACCAAAATAAAAGAAAAAATGGTGAGCGGCGGGTTATTAAAAAAAAGAAAAAAATATGATAATTAAAAAAAATAATAAAAAAAAAGGAGATTTAAATTTTATACTTTGGGGAAAAATTTTTCCCCCTTTTTGGGGGAAAAATTTTTGAATGAGGGGAGCACCAATTCCCCGCTTTTTTACAACCCATAATCAACACCGCCCCAATTCATAACCCTTTTTTTAAAAATCTTCCGTTAAACCGGGAAAAGCTTTGTAAATGCGCCCATTTTTAGGGGATAGGGGGGGGGTGGGGTGGGAGGCCCTGGGCCCCACTACAACTTGTAACCAAAAGCTACAAAAGGGGTTTTAAAAACTTCGGTAAGGGCATTCTTTTTTCTGGGGCCCCCAACAGCTGGTTTAAAGGGTTCCCCCCTTTTAAAGTTTGGGATACCTGAACCCCAAAAAAAAATGTCGCCAAGCCCCAAAAAATTTTCCTGGAAATTTTACTTTGAGTTTGAGAGCGGGTTTAATCATTGCGCATTCTAGCCAAAGGGTTTTTGGGAAGAAATAAAGGGGATGAAAAAAGGGCCCAAAAATTCCCCATGCGCCCAATGTTAGAAAAATTACAAAAAAGCAAATAAAAAACAAATTGCTTTTTTGCTAAAAAATGGGACACATAATCTTGGAAAAAAAAAAATTCCTAGGGGTCAATTTCTAGTTTTCCCCTTTTGCCCTTTTTCTAAAAAACCCAAGTTAAACGAATAAGACGCCAGAAAGTTTTTTAAAAGTAGTAAAAAAACTTTGCCTTGCAAGGAACCTGATGGGCCCTTTGTTAATGCCCGGTGGGTTCCCCGCCTGGGTTTTTTTTAAATAAAATTTCTTCAAAAAAAGGGTAAAAGCATTGTAAGTAAAATGAACCCAAAAAAAACTTTTAAAAAAATACAATCCCCAAATTAACCGGAGAGGGTGGGCTGGGATTTGACTGAATTCTTCCCTTTTTGAATTTTTTTTATATCTAAACTACATCCAAATTTCAAAAATTAAATTAAACCCAAGTACCCATTTTATTTATCCATCCGTGTTTGGAAAACCTTTTTCTTAATTTCCTTTTTTTGGGCTCCCAAAAGAATTCCCCCAAAGCATCCAAAACCAAAAACCCTCCAGTTAAGGGGGCTTGTGAACTTTTTTCCCCTGGGGTCTTAAAAAAGGATAAAAACGAATTGACATTTCAATAAATCTTTTGAACGGGGAAAACCGAAAAACACATCCCCAAAGACCCCATTTTTAAAAAAAGTAAATTTTTCTGAAAAAAGCCAAAATTTGGGGGGGGTTTTACAATTTAAAAGGGAAAAAAGTTTAAAAAAAAAACAGAAACATTTTTTTAAAAATTCGTGTTTGGGGTCCAATTTAAGGGTCCAAACAAACACGAATCCAAACACCAACTAAAAAAAAAAAGGGAAAAAATACCAACACGCCGGTTGAAGAAACCCTTAACCCCTTTTAAATCATTATTGTCCCAGTTTTTAAATACAATTTTTTCTTTTTACACAAGCAATAGTCACTAGACAGAAAAATAAGTCTCAAGGCAGAAAAAGTGCAAATAAATTGTCTTTGCAAAACATCTTTTAATAAACCAAAATTTTTCCCTTTTTAAAATCTTGTGGAAAAACCCGAACAACTTTTTTTGCAATCTTAGCAGAAAATCTACATAGTTTTTTAAAAACCCCTTTAAATTTCCCCCAAAGGTCAAAAAATTTTAAGGCCTTTCCTTTTTTCCAAAAACAAAAAATACTTGAATGGGAAAAAAGAAAAAGCTTTTCATCCCTTAATTGGGGTTTTGGAAGGCCCTCAATGTGGGTCCCTTAAAAAAAAAACCCTTTAAAAAAAAGGGACAGCCAATAATACACTGCCCGCAAACGTGACTGACCAGAACAATACTGTAGGAAACGGCAAAAAAAAGAACCCGAAATTTTTTAACTTTTTTTAAATTTTTTATATTCAAAAAAATTTTTTTTATCCACAGTAAAGGGGAAGGGCCCCCCCGGCAGGCTTTTCAGGGCCCTTTTACTGAATGGTTTTCCCGGGTTTTAAAACCTCTGTTAAAACCCCGGCTATCAAACTTTTAAACAAAAAGGGCCCTAAATGGAAAAAATCCCCCCGCAGATTTTCCCCCCGGGGCCCCCAAGAACATTAAACGTGAAAAATTTTTTCCACCTGGTTTTTTCGGGGGAAAAATGGGAAAAATTTCAATGAAAAGGGGGGGGCTTTTGCCCTAAAACAGCGGAGAAAAACCTTTCCCCCCGCGGCCCCCTGTACCAGCCCAAAACATAGCGGGGAACCCCCCCACCGGTAATTTTTTCTCGGTGCCCAGGGGGCATGCCCTAAAATGAGTCTCAAATTGGAAAATTAACCACCAAGGGGCTTTAAAATTTTAATACAATCCCAATTATTTCAAAAAACAATTCCCAAAAGGGTTAAAAAAAAAAGGTTTAAAAACTTCCTTCCTTTGGGGGAATTTTTTAGGTTTCCCCAAATCATGGTGGGGTATGGGGGAAACCCCCAACGCCAAAGTTAAAAAAGTGGGCAATCATGGGGGTCGCCCGGAAAAGGGCCCTCAGAGTAGAAAATTTTTGGGGGGGGGGGAAACACTGTTTTCTCATTCCATTTGATGCCCCCGGGATCAAGGGGTAAAAAACAAGATCAAAAGGCGGGTAAACTCTGTGTATTGCGGTGTCTCAAATGGTTTTTCTAACACTCCCCAAACCCCCAACCATGTAGAAAATTTTCTCAGCGAGTCCCGCCCACTCCATTCCCCTTAACAAGCCATGACATAAATAATACGGGCAAGAGGGGGGGAAAAAGGGGTTAAACCCTTTTTATGTTACACATTTTAAAGGGGACCAATAGTCCCCCAAATTTAATATTAAAAACATTCTCCTGCAAATAGGAGTTCTTTTGTTTATTAATACATTCAAGAGCTGCGATAACCTCAAAATATTGAGGCCGTTTTTTTTGGTTTTTTTATGCACTTAGAGGTTCTTTTTCTTGTAAAAAGATCTACAATAAAGAATTCATTTTTATTCATCTTTATTTAACCAAATAAAGACAATGCCACATCCACCCTTTTTATACCATTTAAAAACCCTTTCCCTTTAAATTGGGGTTTTGTATAAGGGTTAAAATTTTAAAAATTTTTATTTTGCTTCAAATTATTTTTTTTCCCTTATTTTTTTACTAAATATAGTCCTTTTAAATTTTTGATTTTTACAGAAAACCTGTAGATCCCTTTTAGACACCTTATACATTAAAATGAAGCTTATTTTAGTGCAGTGACAATTGGTTAATTATTCTTTCAAGAACATTTCATAGCTCATCACTAAGTGATGTCGTTGATTGTGAAAGTAAAACCATTCAGTAGTGCTGTTGAACTTTGATAAGAGGCACCGGGAAAATCTTATGATGCACTACATGACTTTTTAATTAAGCCTTCAATCATTGTGAATTACTGTGTGTTCATGGTATTTAGTTATTGGCAGCTGAAATAGTTCTTGTATGAAATCTAGACTATAAACTATCCCTGTCACCAAGGAAAACAGACAGGATATATGACAGGACTGTTATGCTATGTCACATTTTTTCATAAGAATGAAGTATCTAACAAAACAGCAGGACAGCAATAAAACCCTGATAAATATACAAAATGAGTCTTCTTTTTCACTGCATTTCTTAAAAATTAAAATTGTGTCTTTGTTTAAAATTTGTATTGCCTTATATCATACTAGAATAATAATTGTATTTCTGGAAGTAACACTATAGCTTTAGAAATAAAGCTTATTCCAACTCGTAGAGATTGTATAAATGGGATCAGTAAAATTAGGATTAAATGCTTTCTTTTTATATAAACAGTACTACTGTAGTGTATGGATTGCATCTGGTATTGACATTCATTCCCATTCACTTGAAAGTGAATGCAACTCCAGAAAAAGCCATATGCCCAGAGTGGTGTAGTCTCCAGAGAAAAAAGGAGACCGTTATTTCTAAACTCAAGCCCCAATGGTAAATCTGTAATAGAACCCCCTACTCATACATATGCAATGTATGGAGTTTCTTTCTGAAATGATAAAGGGAAAGGATGAAAAAATCAAAAACGGAAAAGAGAATTATTTTTTACACTACCTTTTACTTTTTTTTCTACAATTTTCCTTTTTCTTTTTGCTTTTTAATCTATTTTAAGTCTTGATGACATATTTTGATGAAGTATTTTTCATTTTTGTCATTACTCCATTCCAAAAATTCTAACTTTTATTCTTTTTTTTTGTTCTTGACCTAGCCCTATAACGACCTGTAATTTATTTATTTATTATTTATTTATTTGCCTATTGAGTCGTGTTTTTTAATTGTAGCCTTTTTGTATAAGTTTAATATATTAAAAATCTTTTATTTTTGCGGATTGGAAAAAAAAACAGCAATTCTGCCATTGTTTATTATGGTATTTACCATTCTGGTTAAACTAGATTATAATTTTATAGTTTGTGCCTTTGTGGAATGGGGCAATAACAGTTATACAGTATGTTTTGTACTCTTTTAATTTTTAAACCCTAAAGCAAAATTTCTTCTTTAGTCCCACTTGGGTATTTGACTATGTAATTGCTTGATCTCTAGAATAATATACCAAACAACTTTTGTATTTCTGTGTATTAGGCCTCCCAGCATAACGCTAAAAGAATGCTATTATGCCCTTCTTCTAACAGGTTTTATTTGGTGTGCTTAGATGGTAGACCTTGGGGCTTTCATCTAGCTCCCAGCTGCCAGGACAAACCCCTTGCATCCCATGATTGTGTTGTAAAAGGGCAAATGGCCTACAGAGGGAAATCCTCTTCTTTCTAACTACCTAAAAGCCACAATCGCCATTGGCAGCAGTATTAAGAGTTAAAACTGCCTGAATCTCAGCCATCTACAATCATGACAGTTGTAACAGAAGGCCAACTCTATATATTTATCAGCCTTGCTCCTGGCTCTGATCCCTGAGAGGGAAGAACCTCAATAAGCATGTGCAGCATGTATTTCAATTGTTGTTAGTCAGTAAAGTATTGGCTAAATATCGTAAAGTTATGGATGGATTTTCTGCATTTTACAAGAGGCCCATGACTATGGCGACTGTCAAGAAGAAAGCGTCTATTCTATTGCTCTGGGTCGTGGTCAGATTTTAGCTTATACTGTCGAAATTAGAACAATAACCTTTCAATACGTAAAATGTGTAATATAGTTTTATATCATAAGCAATGACCGAACATTTGCTTTTACTGCACTTGGCTGTTTCCAAATAAAAGTTGAAGTGTCCAGATTGTGCATTCCATTTCTATCAAGAGAAAGAAACGTTTGGTACCTTGTCAATCAGTTGAAAAGAACATTTTTGTTCTTCAGCAAAAAAATAAAAATAGCAATCTTGCCAGTATCAACTATTTTGATGGCTTACAAAAGTAAAAGTAGTTTGGGAATTACCGGTATTCAGATCACTTCATCATGCCTTGTCTATGTTATTTACCGATTGTGAAAAATCTCCGATGTTGTGCACAATATAGAATTTTTCTAAATGTTAAGGTAGCACTTCAGAGGGAAATTATTGCAGTTAACTCCCATTCTCCATTTTGATACACAATTGGTGGCAATAGTTTTACGTCATCTGCAAGGAATCTGTAGTCTTGATGGCATTAAAGGGGTTGTCTCACCATGCTGTTTTACAGAGTCACAGGCGGCTTCAGACTCACACTTCGTGATTAGGCCGGGGTGGGTCTAGTGCAGTGATTTACAGATTTGTCATAGGCAAACTTAAACTCTTATCTTCTCTATAGTATGATAATAATATATAACTTTTATACATATCCAAATATAAAAATTAGCCAATCCTAATGCAATTAAAAATTCACACTCCACTACTTCATTAGATCTATCCTTACATAAATTAAAAAATTGTAGAATCTAAATTGTACCTAAACACAGGTTACTTCTTCTATTTAGTTAATGAGCTATACTTCTTCAAGCAGAACACTACCACACCTATTGGCAGTAACAAATGTATCCAAGAATGTTGCTAACTCCTATAACAAAGTATCCTCTCCTAGCTCACAGACAACATTGGCTATGCCAATAGCCTATGGCAAATCTGTAAATAAGCTACGTTGATAGTCACTTTACTTTTCTCTTATATATTCCCTATTGTGCAGTGTTTAGATATTGCAGTGATTGGCACATCAGATTTTCTATTCCTAACTGATCCTGTTATTGTGACATGAGTGTAGAAGGTTTGTAATCTGTAGTGCACAAAATTACAGAGCTCTAATGGTTAAAGCTTGTCAGTAAGTAATGTAAACAAGCTCCCTTCTATCAAGATAAGAAACAGAGCAGGAAGTGAGTTATCATCCCAACCACTGCTACAGCCTGTATGGGCAAAGAGATGTGGCCGGTAACAAGGGAAGCGTGTTTGCAACAGCAGAAGATAAGATCTGTTATAGCTCTGAAGGAAAGCAAAATCAAAACAGCAAAGTATTTGAAAATACTCTTTATTTACCTTTACCTACATGTTTAAAGCTAATCAATGAAATAGGAATACCTCTTTAAGTCACAAAAGGATTTCCCCTTAATTTATTACAATAACTTTACCGTCTATGTTCATAATTCTTTGAGGTTCTGATTTGAAAAAAAAATTCTCACATGATCCTTCCCCCACCTTGCCTTATACAAGTGGTATGTTTTTAATCAAAGCACTGCACCTGAATAATGAATGAGTCCTGTTCTCTTCTTTCCTGTAATAACCAGCTTATTACTTTTGTAATTCAATATAATGTTTTACTCTCTTTCATTGCTGAATAAAAAAATTGTATTCACTGTATTTGGAAAAACTACTAACGTCACACAATGAAGTTATAGAATGTTATGATAAACCATAGACTTCTAGTTGATTCTTTTGTTTCATCAGCACACAGAAGTGATCACTGCCAAACATAAAACTAGTGAAATTGTGCAGAACATGAAACTAAAGGTTTTTTTTCTACTAGCAATTGTGTCCAGATCAGAACTTAAAAGAAAAAAATTTTGTAGATAGAGATGTCCTCCATGCCATTATAATGCATGATCAGCATTTATCATCTGTCACCTGTTTGTAGTTACTTTAAATAACACTAAATAACAATGGGATGACAAATTGGATGCTTAGGTCGATTCATTTGTGACCTTAATTAAAAATAAGTCTATGTAATATCTCAATGCACTTTAAACGTCTTTACCGCAACCGCTTCACCCATAGCACGAGGCCCCGACCTCATGCAACAGACTCAACATATTAAACGTTATGGGCAGCAGGAATAGTTACATTTTTAAAATCACAGAAATTTTTATTCAATGCTCCATGAACGGATATTAACAGTTCTAACAGTAGCAACATATTAGGATACAAAAAAGTAATAACTTGCAGTTTTTTGATGGTTCAAATAGAACTTTCAGTCCATAGTTCCGCTGGCGTATACCTCTCGGTGGCCTGAGAGGGCGAAAGGTGTGAGCTGTCTGTCCAGCTTGGACTTAGTGATCACGGTACGGACTGTATCGACCGGAGAAAATATGCTGCTTTAAACTTTGCTGGACTTAGGATGTACGATTTAGACTGGGAAAAATTCTGCTTTGAACCTTAAAACCGCAAGTTATTACTTCTTTGTATCCTAATATGTTGCTACCGTTAGAACTGTTAATATAAGTTCGTGGAGCATTGAATAAAAATTTCTGTGATTTTAAAAATGAACTATTCCTGCTGCCCATAACGTTTAATATGTTGACTTAATTAAAAATAATACATTTTGCACAGGAAAACATTGCATTTAGTGTTTTTTTCCGTGTTTTGAGCATGATATCTGAAATCACAATAGATAATATGGACACATTGTAAAGAAAATCATTCAAAAATCATTCAAAACTAGTGAGATCTGTGGTTATGAACGGCTTTTGCATATATGAAGTAGGTGAAAATGTCACCACGAACCAAGAAAAATATAGCTGAAAAAATAAAATCTATAAACTGCTAACAAAAGGTAAAGTACATTTCAAGAGACAGGAAAATATATGGTTTATGTCAGAAAGTTTCACAGTGATTCATGCAGACATTACTTTACTGTAGTGGATCAGGTTTCTTGTGTCTTATGAGCAGACTTCTGAATACTTTGAGTACCCTCTAGTGTTGGAATATTGTGTTGCAGTACAGTATTTTAAAATATAAGTTAACTTTATGTTATCATTTAATACAGCAAGAAACATCGAGAACAGCAGAGCTGGATATGAAGGGTGCACACCCCATCAGGCTTGAGCCATTGAAGCATGAGAAAGGCTTCTCTGTGAGCTGAAATGTTGCACAGGTGAATAAAGAACCACTGTTATTTGCTTGGTAGTGTTGCCTCAACCTTCTACCTATTTTTATCACATGTCCCTTTTTTATAATAATGAATGGCTATAGTTACAGGTTAGGATCACACAGTTGTACATTTACATACAGCTATGTTTTCACACTTATAACATGCCATCAATGGAAAAGAGCATAACATATAAGGTTGTGGTGTAAGGAAATGAGATTATCAAAGATTTGAAGGACTGTAATATACACCATTGCCTTTTTAACCCCTTACCACCACAGCCAGTTTTGACCTTTCTGACAGAGCCCCATTTTTTAAATCTGACATGTGTCACTTTATGTGAGAATAACTTTTTGTCACTTTTATCTATCCATGTGATTTAGAGACTGTTTTCTCATGACATAATGTGCTTTAAGTTTGTAAGAAATTTTGGTCCATACAATCCTTGTTAATTTGTGAAAAATATCAAAACATCATGAAAATTTGGAAATATTTGCTATGTTCAAAGTTCAAAAACAGATAGTTATTCCACTCAAAATAGTTTATAACTAGCATCAACCACATGCAGGGGCGTAACTAGGGAAGCCTGAGCCCCATAGCAAACTTTTGGATGGGACCCCCCCCCCCCCTCCCACGAACATTTACCTCTTAGGTCATGCCATTACTACATAATACAAGGAATGATTACCTCACCATACATATCACCATCGTACTGCTTCCACACAAATCCCACAATACCCAGTCCAACATTACCAATAACACTACTACATATGGACCTGATTATACTGCCAGAACAAGACCACAAATTACCATCACAGTGACTGAATAACACCCCTACACCATTACTGAATAAAGATCTTAAGTGACCCTTAGTGGTAAAAAACCCGTGTACACAGGTTCCCTACAAACTGTATTTACCCCCTTTCGTGACCTATAGTGGTAGACACCTTTACACATTCTCGACTGTATATTACCTCCATACATAAATATGTGGTAAAAATCAGTGTACCAGACTCTGCAGACTTAATTACCCTCCAAACAGTGACCATTTGTGGTAGATAGGGTTAAAAAAAGGCCCGGCAGACCCTTAATGATTACAGTACAGTTACATCTTGTGACTCACAGGGGGATGTTTTCTATGGTTGTTTTACTTTCCCTTTTGTTCTGCACCGATCCCAACCGCCATGACGCTTTCCTGGGACACCCCTTTCCCTGCAATTTAGACAACATATATTAGAATCCCCATTTTCCAGCACCTTTCTTCACTGCCCCCCCCCCTGTACAAACTTCCTATAGGTGGGAGGTGGGTACAGGCTAAGATTTTGAGGCCTATTTTCCCCAGATGGGGGAACAGAAAATGATAACACCCCCTACCCTACGAATAAGATCAATTTACAGTGACCAATAGTGGTAAATACCAGTGTACACGGTGCCTACAACTGATATACTCCATCGTGACTATAGTGGTAGACCCGTGCACAGGCTTACGGACTGTATTTACTCCATACAGGTATATATAGTGGTAATATCAGTACAGGCTCTGCAGATGTATTCTCCAGGTTGATTAGTAGGCTTGAGGTAGGTAGGTAGGTAGGTAGGTAGGTAGGTAGGTAGGCTGTAAATAGGCTCCAGGTAGGTAGGTAGGTAGATGCTAGGTAGGTAAGCAGTAGTTAGACAAGTCTCAATTAGATAGATAGACAACAGGTAGGTAGATTGGCACTAGGTAGGCAGTATTTAGGCAGCAGTTAGATAGGCAGGTCCCAGATATGCAGTAGTTGGGCCCCAGGTAGCTAGGCTATAGGTGGGGCGCAAATAGGTAGACAGGTAGGTCAATAGGCTATAGGGGTCCCTAAATAGGCAGGCAGGCATGTAGGGTTTAGTAGCTAGAGTGGGCTAAATAGGTAGACAGGCAGGGTTTAGGTAGCTATACGGAGCCATACAGGTACACAGGGGTTAGGTGGGCTTTAGAGGCGATACAGATAGGTAGGCAGGGTTTAGGTAGCTATAGGGGCCCCATATAAGTAGACAGGGTGGCTTCAGGGGGGCTAAACAGGCAGGCAAACGTGATGGTGGCTCTATAGGCAGGCTTTATGGGGAGGCTATATAGGCAGGCTCAGGGGGGATACAGGCATGCTTAGGGGGGTATACAGGCAGGCTTAGGGGAGTATACAGGCAGGCTTGGGGTGTATATAGGCAGGCTTGGGGGTATATAGCCAGGCTTAGGGGTATATAGGTAGGCTTAGGGGGTATATAGGTAGGCTTAAGAGTATACAGGCAGGCTTAGGGGTATACAGGCAGGTTTGAGGTGTATATAGGCAGGTTTGTGGTGTATATAGGCAGGCTTAGGAGGATATACAGGCAGTCTTGAGGTGTATATAGACAGGCTTAGATGGTATATAGGCAGGTTAGGGGGGTATATAGGCAGGCCTAGGAGGGCTTTATATAGGCAGGCTTAGGGAGGCTTTATACAGGCAGGCTTAGGGGCAGGTAAAATAAGAAATAGTTTACTTACCTCGGTCCATGCTCCTCCGATGCGCCGCGCTCCAGCCTCTGTGCTCAGCGTGGGCGGCGCGATCATGTGATGTCACCGCGCCGCACACCTGATCACTGAGAGCCGGAAGGGGAAGTAGCAGAGCGGAGCGAGAGTCGCTCCATTCTGCCACCTTCAGGCAGCGCTGCCTCTGAACGGAGGGCCCGGGTGTTCAGAGGTAGCATATGCCGGGCCCCTCAGCTCCACACCTGCCGCAGTGAACTGTTATGTTAACTGCCGGCGACCGCAGCAGCAGAACTACTGGGGTAGTAGCCGTGGGAGCGGCTGTCCCGGGGGCAGATGCTACATCTGCTACCCCGGTAGTTATGCCCCTGACCACGTCTACTGTAGGTTGGCATCATTTTTTTTAATTTTTTTTACCACATTAGGGGGCTTAGAAATTTAGTTGTCATTTTTCACATTTTCCCCCCAAAAAAAGTTTAGGGACCAGTCCAGTTCTGACGTGAGTTGGAGGGGCCTGTATGTTAGATACCCCCATAAATTACCCCATCTAAGAAACTAGATCCCTTAAAGTATTCAAAAAAGCATTTAGGAAGTTTGTTACCCCCTTGCGTATTTCACAGAAATTAAAGCAAAGTGGAGGTGAAATTTCAAATTTTCACTTTTTCGCAGACTTTCAATTTTTATCCATTATTCACTGGAACACGGTAGATGTGACCAGGTAAATGCAACTCAACATCAATTCCACAGTTTCTGCTGTTTTCAGAGATATCATATATGTGGCCCTAGTGCACTATTTGGCTCAACCACAAGCCCCAAAATAGGAGGAGCACCTAGTGGACTCCTGGGTCTCATTTTCATTACAAATTTATGTAGGCGCCATTCCAGGTTTGCGGACACCCTAAGGTGTTAAAATGTAATAAAAAACCTCTAAAAAGACCCCATATTGGAAACTACACCCCTTAGGGAATATATCAAGGGGTGCAGTTAGTATATCGACCCCACAGGTGTTTCACAATTTTTTTTAGCGTTAGGCTCTGAAAATAAAAAAAACATTTTTTCCAACAATCTGCAATTTTAGCTGAAAATGTTTAATTTTTAGATGGAATCCTGGAAAAAAAAGCCCCCCAAAATGTGTTACACAATTTTTTCCAAGTTCGGCAATATCCTACATGTGGGTGTAAACTGCTGTTTGGGCGCATGGCAGGGCATACAAGTGAGGGAGTGCTATTTGGCTTTTGGAACGCAGATTTTGGTGGGACCATGTTGCATTTGCAAAGCCCCCAAAGTACCAGAAAAGGTGAAACCTTCCAGAAATTGCCCCATTTTGAATTCAACACCTCTCATGGATCTCATCTAGGGGTCTGATGTGCATTTTGGGTGCACATAGCTTTTTTTAGCATTGGGCCATGAAAATGGGGGGAAAAAAATGCAGTTCCACCAGCCATTGTTTTTTGGGTTTCATTTTTACAGTGTTCACCGTACGGGATAAATAACAGGATAACTTTACTATGGGAGTCAGTACAATACAGTTTTTTATGTTTTATTACTTTTATACAATAGAAGTGCGTTTATAAAAAATAGCATTTTTATGTCGCAATAGTCTTAGAGCCATAACTTTTTTATTTTTATGTGTTCGGAGCTGCATAGCAGCTTGTTTTTTGCTGGATGATTTGCCTTTTTTATTGGTATTATTTTGGGGGGAACAAGGCTTTTTGATCACTTTTAAATCCGTTTTTTGGAAGGCAGGGTGAAGAAAATACTGCAATCTTAGTAATCCCTAGGGCAAGATGATTATGGCGACCCAATTTATATAGTTTTTTTTATGTGGAATCACTTTTTTTTTTTTTTTAAGTGTTTTCATTGTGTAAAACACTATTTATGCATCGATATCATAGCCATAAACTTTTTTTTTTTTCATATACAGAGCTGTTGTAAGGATTATTTTTTTTCGGGATGAACTGACGTTTTAATAGGCACCACTTTGGCGTTTATATGAGTTTTTTTATTGCTTTTTATTCTATTTTATGTGCTGCAGGATGAACATAAATCGCAATTCTGTGATTTTTTTCACGGTGTTCACCGTGCAGACAAATTAACATGACATATTTGTAGGGTAGGTCGTTACGCACGCGACGATACCAAATATGGGTACTTTATTTATTTTTGATCTTTCTTGGGGTGATTGGTGTTTGTAAAGGAGAAAAGGGTGGTGTACGTGTTTTTATTTTATTTTTTGTGTTTGTGTTTTAAGTTTTTTAACTTTTTTTTTAACTTTTTCACATTTTTTTTCACTTTTCCCCATAAGAGAATTTGTATCCACGATCTCCAAATCGCTTTTACAAAGGAGACCTGCACACATCATTACTGCTGTGTACTGGTCTCCATGGTGACTGTCAATCACCATGCCCACAATGCATTACGGGAATGGTGACGTCACCGGACAGCCCAGATGCTTTTGTAAATGCCATTTAATATGTTAGAGGTGTGATTTTTCAAACCAGAAAGTTCAGCTATCAATCGGTTTCTAACACAGCAGTTTTTGGTGACATGTTCATTTTTTTTCGTCCACCCCTTCCTGAAGCCATACCTTTTTAATTTTCAGTTGACATTGTTATATGAGGGCTTGTTTCTTTTTTCTAGGACAATTTTATTTTTTCTTAGTAATACCATTTGAAGTACAATTTAATGTATTGGAAAGCAAAAAAAAGAAAGAAAGAAAAAAGGAATGAGAAAAAAGCACAACTGTGCCATTGTTTTTTGGGTTTTATTTTTATTGACTTTATCATGAGGTAAAATTACATCTTTAAAATTATTCTGTGGGTCAGTGGGATTACAGAGATCCCAAATTTATACAGTCTCTGGTATGTTTTACTACCTTTAAAAATTATGAACTTTTTTTTACGTTTGCTTTGCATCGCCGTTTTTGTTTTTTTTTTGTCCTATATTGGAACAACTGTGTAAGAGGGCTTATTTTTGCTAGGTAAACTGTAGTTTTGGTACCATTCTGGGGTACATATGAATTTTTGATCACTGTTTATTCTAAATTTTTAGGAGGCAAAACAAATTTTCAGTGTCCACCGTGTAGGGTAAATGATTTTGTATACAGTCGAGTCACATTGTTATGACAACTTCCTACTTTTGATGTTGGCAGTAGGTAGCTCATTAAGAAAGTCATGTGTCATGAGCTGGCTAGGCGGGTATATAAGGTGTGCGATAGGTCACAAAAGGGACAATTTATTTGCAAAAAAGGAATGACTAATGTACTACAGCGCAGTGTACAGTTCTTTACCTCTTTTTTCTATTACATCCTCCCTCTGGCAATGTGTGAGAGAAGCAGTAATATCAGTTACTCATAAACTCATTTCTCATTTGCCTTGACAATGATTTGAACCCAGCCATTGTGTCATGGGAGGGTGACTAGGTGAAAGTGCAGGCGAAACCCTACTGTATAACTGCTTAGAGTCTGCTGTCATGCTGATTATGGCATCAAATTAGTTACCGTAAATAAGCAGACTGGGAGTGATCTCTGATTCTAACTACAAAAGGCAGTTGCTAGCAGTAACTAATAGTTGGCACCCATGGTGTAGGCCGCTGGCTCAGCATCTCAGCCCGCTTCATACCGCCTTCCCAGCATCAAGAAACACACATGACATAAATGATGGGAAGGGTTAAACAGTTTAATTGGTGCATTTGCTTCAAAGCAAAAAAGCTGGGTGACCATCCTATAGGGATTTCGTTATTCCTTGTAAACCACCACAGACTAAATCATTGGTTAAATCTACACCAGAAAAGCATACACATTTTTATCTTAGACGTAAGTAGTTCGACAGCCTAGACACTATAATTAAAAAAATAAAAATAAATGAATGTAGATATTTGTGAATAACTGAAGTGAAAAGTATATAATTAACATCATAATTTCTCTTCGAGTTCTCTAGATGAGCATCACTACGTAGCTTTGCTGCTGAAAGCTGACATTAATCCAGAATATATTTGCATTTATTTTGGCAATGTTATATAAATACTCAGCTCTGGCGCCACAGGTTAATTGCAAATTATCTGGCCTTTTAAATGAAATATCATTTCCTTTGTCCATTTAAATATGCTGTCACTATTGATGCATTTATAATTTCATATTTCAAGTGATGCTTCCATTATACATAACAGCACTATATTGCCATTAAGAGGACGAACAAAAGTTTCCTATTAGTCTTATGAGGACTGACATATGCTGATTTAGAAAAGCCCTTTGTCCTGTACAGGGTTCATAGGGAAATGTGTGTGGGTGGAGGATAAAAGCATGAACATGGCAGTGACTAAGATGAAAGATATTTTCAAGATTTATATTACTGTGTGTATAGTTACATTATACATACAAAGCTTTATAAAAAATTTTTAAAAAAATGGTTCAATGACATGGACTTGTTTTGAAGAGCAGTTGATACATAAGCTGTTAGAATGAAAAAATTGGCCTCGGAGAACAAAACATTAAAAGTGAAGCTATACAAAATAAGTAAAATACAGTGGTACTGAACTTAAAGTCCAGAGAAAAAGAAAGTACACCCCTTTTAAGTCTATTGTCTAATGGATCGGGACATAAGACAGAAAACGTCTGATCATTAGAATGTAAGGAATGTATCATCATCGTTGCTACTTAGGACTGCATATTGCAGAATATTCTATTCTTTTTGGTTTTTATAATGTGATTGTAGATTTTTTATACTCTGTTTATTGTATGTGATTATGGGTTGCAGCCATCTTGCCTAAGCTGCTTTTAACAGCATTAAAAATATATGCTTTAATGCTGCTACTTGGACATAGGATTCTGTGAACAGTAGCTGACTCATTGGGGCACATTTATCAAGGCAGTTGCACAAGAATTCCGGCACAATATGCGACACAAATAATGTTGTACACTCTTTACACCACATTTATTCTGTATTTTACACAGTTTCTAGACACGGTAAAAGGGATGTGGCTTAACATAAAAAGGAGTGTGGCTTAATGTGTGGCAAAAATGTTAGTAGGATAAAAATAAGCCAACTTAAAAGTCGTATAAAGCTAGAATATACAGTTCTAACCTGCGCCAGATTTATCAACACTATGATAAAGGTGGTGCATTGCAAGACTGTCTAGTCTATCTTAAAACTGTCTTACAGTTAGACGACACTATTTATAAATGTGCCCCATTGACTTCTCTGGGAGAGTTTCTAGGCATGCTCTGTGACCTGGGAAAAATTCATTTTGTGGGGGAGTGTGAGCAGTGACTATCTCCTATTGTAAATGGTGAAAAGCTGTTTTACCTGTACATTGGCATCCCCTTTGCTGTAATAAGGAGATTGTTGTAAAGTTTTCAAGAAGTGTCAGCCTATTAAGCTCAGTGACCAAACTGAAAACTGCAGGATTTCGGATTTTTTTTAACAAATATAGATAGTGGTAAGTAAATTAAGAAATATTCTAAAAAAAAGTTTCAAAATTAAAATAAGTTTTAAACAATAGGTCATTTTCTGATTACACATTCCCTTTGAAATAAGGTATATATAACCTCAGATGAGCAAAAGATTCCACTGTATCATTATTTATTATACAAAAGTGAAGCCAAAATGGAAAAACCAAGTTTAAAAAAAAAAAAAACTAGAATCACTTTTAGAAGCAATAACCTGGGAGAAATCCTTAACGGTTTAACTTTTTGGCTTCATGTCCCGCCACAGCATTTCTATCCAGCATATTAAGCTTGCCCGAAACTGGGTTATGTAATGGATCAGTGATCCCAAGCACAGAGCAAATCTACAATTGAATGGCTGAAAAGTAAAAAAAAAAAAAAAGAAGCAATACTTACTCCTTTACGGCTGCTGCCACTCGACCTCCTTGCGATCCACCCCCCCCTTCTCTTTTTGGGTTTCAACCCCCTGCGGGGAGAAGCTTGTTTTAAATGTTATAAAATTAGTGTGCCCCTTTTCTGGGGGTAGGAAAAGAACCCAGGGTAGGGAGGAGACCCGGGGGACTCCAAAGTACAGTATGGGGGGCCCGGCAAGAAAGACGTATATTTTTTTTTATGTTGTTTTTACCCAGCCTAACCCAATTTAAGATTATTTTTTAGAAAGGTGAAACAACAATGTTAAGCAGAGTGGACCACACCCCTCCAGGCAATGTGAGACTAATAAAGTCATAGAAAAAAAACATTGTTTTGCCTAATATCCTTAAATTTGTGTAAATGCTATAAAGTATAAAAAAGGGTGTAATCTAAGTTTTATGATTACAGAATTTTTTGCAGGAGTTTATTGAAGAAGTAAATCATTTAGTATAGCAGGTGTGAGCTAATCTATGTGTGTCTAGAGCTAAATCAGCAGCCTGAGGTCGGGCCATGCCCCCTTTATTGTGATTGGCTGATATTTAGTTCAGCCTGTTGGACACGCCCCCTGGACTTAACACACCCTGTGCTGTGAATGGCTGCCTGCACTCTGTGCTTACACCCCTTTGAACCGTGGAAAATGAAAGTGAAACTAACTGCCGCAGCTTTCTATGCTAACTGTGTCTGTATAATAAAGGCTGTCTGAGCTCCTCTCTGCTCATCGCCCAGCAATATGTGAAGCTTCTGGGCAATTACTGAGTCTCTAGCTGCTAGATTCACTCTCTCCCCCCATATAACACAGCCTTATACAGTCTGCTCCCCCTGTACCTGCTGCCTGTTAACAGAGGGGGGGAGCAGAGTGCATTTCTCACATTTGTTTTATCAGTTCAGGATGTGTGTATAACTGTTTACACCAATACAGGTGTTCTGGTTACAAGGAGCTTGTTGAGGGAGGTGACAGCGCTGCAGGCATGAGAACTGATCATTGCAGGAGGTCTGCAGAGCTGTGACATCCTCTCCCTTTCACTGCTCACACAGAATGATGATTTCACCAGTCTTCAGTGAGGGAAGACCCACCTACTGGGAAAAGACTGGTGGTTTTATTTTTTGGGTGCGTTCATTTTTTCCTCCCCAACTTCCAAGAGCCGTAGCTTTTTTATTTTTCCATCTACATAGACAGATGAGGGCTTGTTTTTGGTGGGACAAGATGTACTTTTTAATGGTTCCATTGACAATACCATGAAATGTACTGGGAAAAATTACAAGTGGGTTGAAATGTGAAAAAAAACATACCTGCACCATTTTTGTGGCAGTATGTTTTTATAGCTTTCATTCTTCGGTAAAAATGAGGTCGTATCTGTATTTTGCAGGATAGTACGATTCCGGTAATCTAAAATATGTAGGGATTTTTTTTTAGGTTTTAGTACTTTTAAACAAATAAATAAATTTTCTTCATTTTAACTTTGCGCTGCAACGTCATTTTACCCTACTATTACATTTTTGTCTGTCCACCCATGGACCTGCGCTCATTTGTTGTGGGCTGAAGTGTACTTTTTATTGGTACCATTTTAAGATACATGTGACTTTTTGTTCACTTTTTATTCCAACTTTTGTACGGGATAAAATGAAGTGATGTTTTAATAGATGGGACATTTGTGGATCCAGTGATACTAATTATTTGTAACTTTTATTTAGTTTTTGTTGTAAAAATGGCAAAAATTTAGTTGTTTGAAACTTTAAAAAAAAAAATAAACTTTTTATTTTTACACTTCTACTTGTAGACTCCCTATAGTTCTTGACCAGTAGGGTGGCTTATTGCTTGTACACTCTTCTGCATTATATAAGTAATAAAGAAGGGTGTTCCAAGATAGCGCTTCTATTACTTCCTGCCTAGGAAATAACAGAAGCACTAACATTGTGATTATGGAAGCCTTCACTATTGCTTTTAGCGGCCATGGCAACCGATTGGCACCCTACAATCTGGTGACAGAAAGGGGGAAGAGATCAAAATAAGAGGGAAAATGGTGCGCAACCAAACGTGGTTTCTCCATTCCTTTTACACAAATGCCATGTTTTTTTGAATTGTTGGGTTACAACAACACCTGAGCGTTGAGCTTTTTTTATTGTTTAGGCTCTTGCTGGCATTCATGAACTTTTAACTGTTTTGTTTCCCCTTTTAGGCCCTTCCCGAAAGTTAGGCCGTGCTGACCATTCCCACGAGAAACAGGATGGATCTCTAATAGTTTTGTTTTCCCAGCAAGTGTTTACACTCAAATTAAGTGTTTGGATAAATTAGATATGTGTTGGGTTTGTAGGTAATCCTTTTTACGGTTTATGGACACCTTATGTCCCCCGCCCTTACACAGCCACACCAAAAAATCGTGATGCGTTTGTTGATCTGTCGGATTTTTCCAAAAATTTTTTTTTAAAAATAATGAAAAAAAACGCCTAAAAAGAGGTCCCCCCATGGAGACCCCCCTTCTAAAAGAAAACCAAGAGTATCTAAAAGACCATCCCACATACCCTATAAATTGCTCGAATTTTGCTGCTAGGTGACCCGTTAATAATGAAAAACTTTTTTATCCAAAGAAACGACAGAGTGCAAGCAGAAAATTTAAAACTATTTGAAATTGACCCTATGCAAAAGCGCGCCAGAATTTTTTTTTTTTTTGCCGCCGCTTTATTTTTTTAAAAACGTCCGAAAGAACCCCCCGTAAACATAAAAAATAAAAAGAGTCACATAATACTTGCAAAGAGAAAACTCTCCCAAATACACCGCATAAAACCGCAATGCAAAAATCCTGCCCAAAGTTGTTTTTTATAGCTGTATTTTAGACATTGCACTGGAACAAAAAAAACTCCGTTTTATTAACAGTTTTAGGAAATTTGTTGGGAAATTTCAGGGGAGTATTTTTGACCACTGCATGTTAAGAAGAACTAAGCCCCCTTAATGGTCCCCTTGCGTCCCCTTACTCCCTAAACAGGCTTTCGTGGGCCTGGGCCACTAGTTTTTTTCCCATTAGGTGGGTAAGCTTTGTGAAGCCAATCACTGCTCTTTTGATAAACCATTCATTCACATAAGCAACTGTGCCCTTTGCCCCATCTTATTGAGCCAGAAGGGTTCCCCCTAACACCCTTTGTTCTATTTAAGTTTCCACTTGGTTTTGTTCCCTTTCTGATAAAATTGGGTTTATGTTTTTTTTAAATATTTTTACTTGGTCATAACAAAAAAATTCCGATTAAAAACTAATGTAATATTGCTAAGAATGCCTTTTCAGAGATGCCCCCCCCCTTTCCAAGCAAGGTTCCTGACAGTGTGGGGAGAAAAAAGAAAAAGTAAACTTCTCAAAAAAAAAGCCATTTTAGGTGGAGGGAAATGGGGGAAAATTATAAATTTTAGGTTTTGTTCACACCACTCTACCCACCTCATTATCATTAAAACACCCTGGTTAGTTTATGTATATGCACGCATGGAGAAACAACCACATCAATATGGGCCCCTGAAACAAGAAAATTAAGGGGGACGTATGTTCCATAAAAACCAATGTTTTAGTATGAAGAAGTCCCCCGTCCCTTATTTTTTTTACTCCTTATCAGAAAGTGTGGGTCCACCTTAGCCAATGATTTGGGTCACCGCAGTCCCCCCCCGTTCATAATTTCGATTTGGAGAATTCCAGGAATTTCTCAATAAAAGGTTATCTCCCTCTTAGTTGGAAGGAAGTTGTGGGATAGTGTTATATATTTCCGTGTGTAGTAAAAAACCCCACAGTTCCCCCCCCCCCCAATTCCTTGGTGGGTGTCGTGAATTTAACTTTGTTCAACAAAGTACCAAAAATAATAATAGATGCTGAAGAAAAGTTTTCTTATGAAGTTCATCAGTATTATGTTGGTCCATCCCGGCTTTTTAATACAACCTCACACATATTAGGATAATTCTCAGTTAACTAGTACCTTTGGCCATGTCTACCACCCTGGGAAAAGTGGGTAGCTCTCTTGGCTTAAAATTTCCCCCCGTCCCCCGGCGTCTGAAAAGAATTAGTCTAAGTAAAGCCCCTTTGTGGATTCCTATCCTTTTTTTGAAGACCTAGGAAGAATTTCTCCAGACCCAATAAGTGGTAAATTTAAAATAAAAAACAATCTCTTTTTTCAAAGCATAGGAGATAACTGGAGAATCTCTGTAAGGAACCCTAAATAAATTCCCCAGAACTCTAGACCAAAAGGTGGAGAGCACAACATTGTGTAGCTATGTTTTGTCACACGGCCTTAAAATGGGAACGTTATTTCACGGCTGGAAAACCTGCGTTTAAAGTATGGTGGGCCGAGCAACCAACCCCCATAATTCTAATTGTCAAATCCCCACGTATAGAACCAAGGCGCCACCAAACAATGTGCAACCTCCCCCTGAGCGGGTAGAGAAATTGGACATTGTGCAATTATACCATGTGTTGGAAAACCCGTGTCCACCCCCCCCTGAGGAATAATAGCAATGTCCCCGGTCCGTCCCCCCCATCCTCCTCCCCCCCCACTCCCCGAAAGTCACTTGGCCGTTAAATTGCTGGCTAAATTAACTTCCCCGCCCAAGTTTATCGCCGAGTGGAAAATCCCCTGTCCCCACCCCCTATACCCAATTAAATATTTTGGAGGCCCCCTGGCCAACTCCACTAAGCCCCAAAATCCACCTTGAACGTAAAATTGTACAGTATAACAAATTGGGGAAAGTGACCATGTTTCCCTCCCACTTAAGCCCCCCCATCCCCCACTTCCCTGGACATAAAATACAGTAACTACATCAATAGGCTCACGCCCCTCCGACAAGTACCCATTCCATTTTGGATGTAATTACAGGAAATATAATTTTGTGAAAAAGTTTCCCAAACCCCCTCCCACTCACACCACTCCAGCAACTAGACTTAAATTATAAAGTAAAATATAAAATTAGTATGTCCCCCCCCCCCAATTCCCCTATCACAAAAGACCCACCATACCGGCTTTCTCCCCAAAAAGTCCCCCCCATGTGGGTTTGTGAAGCCCTTGGTTTCAACAGATGCATTTGGAGTGTTGTCCATTGCAATGTTTCTTAATCGTGAATGGAGGACGAAAAAAAAAATAATTATAGCGAACCATAATTTCAATTAGTATATTCCCCATCTCAAAGATGTACCATAAATTTGGAAACCCTCCCCGAAAGAAGATTTTTGAACCCCAGCCCTTAAGTAACCCACCACATTTTTTTTTATTGTAATCTGCTCATTTTATATCTGTTGGCGAAGGCTTTATGCGCTTGTAATCCACAAAATTAGTTTTTAGTGTTAACAAAAAAAACTGCAAAGCAGATTAGTTCCCCCATATCCGGCCCCTCCAAAATTTTTTAAGTTTCTAGAATATTGTGTAAAATTATACATGGATCAATTATTTAAAGTTCAACCTCCTTCCTATAAAGAAAATTTTTTCATTGACCAACTGGGGTGTTTCCTAGATTCCCCTCCCTTTGGTAAAACTATGGTTCTTAAAAACATCTTTTTTTTTACTTTTTAGTAAAAGTCCCTTTTTTGACGTGGGGAAAATAGTAACAGACCCCAGTTGCTGAATAGTTTCCCCCCCCCCCCCAATTTCAAGTTTCAAGGAGGTAATAACAGAAATGCCACCAAATATAAAGAAGTTTATCTAAAGTATAGTGCAACGTGGTTTAATTTTCACATATCAGGGGCAAAATATCCGCTAAACCATATACATTGTATAATAAAAACATGGAAGACCCAATAATTGTGTTAAACATTTCCCTATTAAAATAATATTAGCAACTAAAGTAACATTAAACCCAAACAAGTGAATGTACAAGGAGGATTACAGAAAGTGGTCACTGCCACCAATCCTGCTCCCCTCATTTTTAAAACAATTGTATTAAAATCTAGGGTTTTTTATTGGAGGTGCCAAATTAGTGAGGGTTTTACTTTACTTTGTGGTATGATGATGAGCACCCCCACCTTGGGATTGATCTCAGAAGCATGCCACTAGATCAAATGAAGAATGGAAAAACTAATACAAAACAGCCTCTAAACTCCTTTTGAAAATTAATAAACATACAGAGAGTTTCGAGAGTGATGGATCCAAAAAACTGTAAATTAACATTTTTTTTTGTTTATTATTTCCCTGCCCCACTTTGGTATGTTTTCCCCAGGCAGAAATTTTTTTTTCTGATAATATTTATTTCTTTAATATGCAATAATTGGCCTAAAACTCTTAATGTTATTGCTTTCTTATCTTAAGTAGTAAGTGGGGGATATAAACCAAACAAGGTGGTCCCCCCTTCTGTTTATGGTTATCCCCCATCTCCTTTCAGTTGAAGGAATGTCCCACCTGTAGTTTTATTTTACGAAACAATTAGAATAAATGTTGGAGGACAAAATTGAATAACTAACATGGGGAAAACAATAAAAAGTTCCCCAAATTAAAAAAAGCTCCCCAACGCCCATAAAAACATTATAAGTATCCATTGTATCCCAATATCCCCCCCAATGATAACTAATACCCATAAGAATAAATGTGTTATACATCCCACTGCAGCCCCCACAGTGCCTCCCATAAACTATTAGTTACCAAACAAAGCAAAGGGGAAATCCACCTGCAAAGAAATGGGAAACAGATGTGCCAGAAAGTTTTTAACATGGATTCCGAGTAATAAATCCACGGCTATTTTTGTTGTTAGTCATAAGTTTCTTTACCTCCAAAACAAGCATCTGAAATGCACTGAAAAAAGTCCGAGATAACATTCTGATATACTCAGCATTGGAGGTTCCCACCATTGCTATTGAAGCTTAAATAAGTTTGTGTTGTCACCTCCATTCAACAGACGTTTAAAGCCAAAATTAGGAATATGCCCTATCAAAGCTAAACAGCTTGGGGTTTTTTCGCGTTCCTTCTGGGAACCTGAGGCGCCAACCTATCCCCCCCTCCCAGCAAGGGACCCCCAAAAACATCCCGTCCCCAATTCATGAGTGGGATAGTAAAGTCATACGCATGCAAGCAACGCACCCCCCTTTACCCCCCTACTTCCAATGTAAGTTCCGTAGATAAACAGCCAAGTTTGTTTTTGCATGCCCCTAGAGGCCTTTTCTCAGAAGACTCCCAACCTGAAAATGAAAATGGGAGGGTTAAAAAAAAAGGACTTTGTGAAAAGCGGGGGGCCACTTTTTTGAGTTTTTTCAGAATGGGAAACATTTGTGGGGGGCCCTTGTTCCAAGAAAATCGTTGACCCGATATTGGGAAATGGGTAATTATCCCCTATGACTATGCCCATTGGGATGTTTTGTGGAGTAAGACAAAACGCCCTTTAACCCCTTTAACGAGACCTTAGGACGTAACCACCACGTCCCCAGTTCCGGTGTTTGGTGGGTATTCAACCGCAACCCTGGACCGAAAATAGGATACGGTCCCCCCTGAGGTCGCGCCGAACTGTCCTACAGGCAGAGAGTTCGCCGCGATCACGGCCCAACGGGTTTGTTAGCTGGTACAAATAACAGCCTGACATCCCGCCAAAAGCAGAATTCCGGCCCCGACCCCGGATCCGCTCCCGGGGGGGCCGGTTTTGTTAACCCCCCTTAAATTATGCCCCCCCCGCGACGATCCGGGCCCCCCCCGCAATAAACGCTAAGAGGAGAACGCCCAGGAGTGAAAGATACCGCTCCTTCCTGCTCCTCTGGTCGCCGGGCCAGCAGCGCAACGTGATCCCCCGCACGATTCCCGTGGGTTGCTCCCTGCCCTCCCCCCTGACAGACCAAGCAGAACGGGAAGGCTAAGAAGTGCCCCCCTATCCCGTGTGTGTACTGTTGACCCGTCTAAAACGCTAATGCCCCCGTCCCCGTGGGCCCTGTGGTCCATGTCCCGGCAATGTGTGAAACCTGGACAAGTTATTGTCCCATAGAAAACCAATTGTGCCCCCAAAAGCAACAAAGGCTATGCAAACCCGTGATTTTCCTAAATGAATGAGGAAGAATCTAATAAGAGTCCTCATTGCAAAATTCCCCCTATGGGGGAAAAAAAGGTTAAAAAAATAAAAAATGAAGTGAAAACAGTTGAAAGAAAAAAGGTAAAAAAAAAAGTGGAAAAACCAAGTTTTGTATAAACACAAACCACGAAAAATAAAAGTAAAAAAATTCCGTACAACCGACCCTTTTCCCCCCCTTTACAAACGCCCCAATCCGTCCCCAAAAAGATCAAAAATATAAATTTTTAAAAGTACCCCATATTTGGTATCGCCCCCGCGTTGCTCCGTAAACCGACTCCTGCGCCCCTATAGAATCTGTCCAGTTTTAAAATTTAACCCCTACGTGAAAAATGCCCCGTAAAAAAAAACCAATCCACAGAATTAAGATGATAAATGGTTTCATCCCCGCCCAGCACATAAAAAATGAATAAAAAAGCAATCAAAAAGAACTCCCCGTAAAAAACGCCCCAAAAGTTTTGTAGCCAAAATTTAAAACGTCCAGTTCTTTTTGTCATCCCCCGCGCAAAAAAAAAAGTCCCCTATACAGCTTTCTGTATAAAATGGAACAATAAAAAAATGTATGTTGTTTTAATCTCCCCACCGTGGGGGGGGGTCCCCCCCCTTGTTTTGCCCTAGATGTCCTTGGGTGCAGTATGTTGTTTTCCCAGTAGTTATTTTTTTACATTTTGGAAGACTAAAGAATAAAAGAATAAAGAATAATTTCCCCCTTACTCAACTCCTGGGACTTCGGTTAAATTCGTCATTTGGGCCCCGGTTTTACGTTCACCGTGATTTCCCCTTCTTCTAGGGCTATTTAATCCGCCAATTAAATCGTAAAGCGAACCCCAAGAGTAAAAGCTTAAATTATCACGGATACTGCCCCACACAGTGGGAGCCCCTGTTTTTTTCAAAATTAAAAATCCACTACTTAGGGAAACTGCAGTTAGTGTGATCCTTCACCCAGGCCCTCCCAAAAAATGGATTATAAAAAGCGATCAAAAAAAAGCCTTTGTCCATTCCCCCCCCCCAAAAATTGATACTAATAAAAACCGTCCCACAACCCTCCATCTCTCCCCCTCGAAAAAACAAGTTTCCCCCCTACGATCAAGCTCCAAGCACAAGAAAAAGTTTAAAAAGTTATTGGCCTCCTCAGACAAGGCGATGCAAAAACTAATTTTCCCCCAGTTTGGAAATAAAAGTGGGTTTTTTATTGTAAATAAGAAAAAAGCAAAGTAAATACATAAAAAAAAATATACAAATTGGGTATCGTGTTGTAAATCCGTATTGACAACCCTCTGAGTTTAAAGGCCTATAATGTCCAAATAATATACCGTAAAAACAGGTGGACCGCAAAAAAAAATTAAAAATAAAAAACAACCTAAACCAAAGATATGGGCTTGGTAGTTTTTGTTTCCCAAAAACCAGATTTCAGAAAAACCCTTAATAAAACATAGCAATTCATTATGCGTACCCCAAAAATATGGTAAAACCAATAAAAACATCAACGCATCCCCCGCAAAAAGAACAAGCCCCAATACAACAGCTCTGGTGCAACACAGCCAAAAATAAAAAAAAGTTTTATGGCTTGTCCCCAAATAGGACAATCCGATAAAAATCGCAATTTTTTTTTTTTATAGAAACTTATTTTTCCTACAGTGGTAAAAGTAATTAAAACAGAAAAAACTATATTCAAACCAATATTCATTTGGTAAATTGTCACCGCCCCCCATAAGAAAAAAGGTTTTATCCAACTCAGTTTACACTGCACGTCCAAATTGCTTTGTTAAAAATTTGTTGAAAAAACCTCAAAAACAATGACCGAACTGCGTTTTTTGTCCTCCACAATTTTTTCAAATTGCCCCCAAATGCTAAAAAGAAAAAACTGATGGAAACACCTGTGGTGCCTAAAAAGCAGAAGTACATCCGCTAGAGGAGAAATCCCTGAAAAATGTTGGTTGAATCCAAAAATGGGGTGACTTCTTTGGAAGGTTTTTCGGGCCTGTTTCCTGCCCTTACTTTGGGGGCTTTTGCCCAAAAGAGTGCGACATGGTCCCCCCCACCCAAAATCTGCCGTTCCAAAAGCCCCCCAAAATAGCGCTCCCTCCCTTAGTACTCCCTGCCCCCCATGGCACCCCAAAACAGCAGTTTATTACACCCACATGTAGGGGTAAAAGTAAAATTTGCCGAACTTGTGACAGAAAATTTCATAACAAAGTTTTTAGGGTGTCTGTTGTTTTCCCAGGGATTTCGGCTTGTATAATTAAAGAACCAATTATAATCTAAAAGATTGCAATTATTGAAAAAAGAAATTTGGTTTTTTTTAATTTATCCACACCAGCCCCCTTAGTGGCCATAAAAAAAAAATTTTTGAATCAGACTGTGGGGGGTCCCCTAAATAATACTCACCATATGCACCCCCGGATATATTCCATTAAGGGGTTTGTAGTTTTTTTTCCAATATGCTGGTCTATTTTAGGGGGGTGTTTTTTATTTAAAGGTTTGTTAGCACCCATATTGGTTCCCCAAAACCTAGGAAAATGGGCCCTCCCGCCCTAAATAAAATCGTAATTTGAAAATGAAAGGACCCCATAGTATAAGTAAATTTTGGCTTCCATCCTAATCTGGGTCCCCTTAATTGGTTGAGCCCAAAATAATGTCAACTAAGGCCCCACCATATGGGAATAATCTACTAAAAAATGGCAAAGACCTTGGGGGAGATTTGTGAGTATTAAAAGTTTGTAGCATTTTACCTAGTCCCCAGTTTTAAGCCCGGAAGATTCCCCCCCCAGTTTGAATAAAGGGATAAAAGATTGAAAAAAATCCTTCTTCAAAAAAAAAGTGAAATTTTTATGAAAAATTTTCAAACCTCCACTTTTGCTTTAATATCTGTTGAAAATCTTAAAGTGTTTTATAGTCAAACTCCTAAAAAATTAGTTGTTGTAAATTAACGTTTGAAACGGTGTTTCTAGTGTATCCCCCCTCCAGATTCTCACACTTTAATGGTGGGTTTATCTTAACATTGCAGCTTCCTCAAAGCCCACCCGTCCCCCAAGACTGGGAGGTGGACCCCCTAAAAAAATGTAAAGAATATTGGGCAAAATTTCTTGAAAATTGGTGGAAGAAATTAAAAGCTAAAATTTCTAAGCCCCCCCCTAAACGGTCGTAAAAAAAAAAAAAAAGAACATTTTAAAAAATATTGCCCAAACCTATAGTGAGATACAATATTGGTAGATTCCTTAGTTTTTTTAAATAAACTATTTTGTGTGAAATATTATCTTGTCTTTCCACCCCGCAGAAAAGTATTTTGCAGACCTATTAACAAAAATCCCGCAAATTTTTTTTTTTTTTCCTCAAATTTGATTCATGAAAATGTTGGTTTGATATATTTTTCACAAACAGAAAACAAGGATTGTATGATCCCCACTCATTCTTCCACCCCCATACACTCCCCCAATATTACCCAACATTAGGAACAAGCCCACACTTAATCACAATAAAAATGTAAAATGTATAAAAACAGTGATTAAACTCACCTAAATTGACCACCTGTCAGATTTCAAAAATATGGGCTAGTGTCCCCAGGAAGGTCCCCCAAAAACAAGGCCTTGGTTCCTTTCAGGGGTTATAAGAATAAGGTGATTGAGCCGATTTTGTTTTAATCGTAAAAGTGAAATCGGCAAAAGGTTTTTTGTTAAGGTGATCGAAAATTTTATCCAGATACAAGCCATAATTTAAGTGTTAAAATCTGTGGCAATCGAAGGCATCTAATAAGAATCGCCGCCCTTCTTCGGCGCTTTCCTGGGTAGAATTTTGGCCGGCCACAAAATGATGATGACAGAAAAAGCAGGGTTGGATGAGTTGGTGTGGCGGAACGTCCCATGATGGGAATGGTGGTAATGTGTTGGCGATTGGGCCAGTTGGAAAAATCACCCATGACCCCAGTTTTTTACATAAGAACAGCGTTTTTCTGGTTTTCAGCCTCAGTGTCCTCCCCCCTCCACGGTCCTTCATAGGGATAGGACCTGCGCTCTGCCTTGGCCAAACCAGCCCCTCCAGCGAAAATTAGTTACCTATTTTTCTGCAAACGATAGATTAACCCCTCTTTTACGAAATTTGTAGCCTGTGGATTCCTTCCAATGTGTTATTTAGAATTAGAGATTTGAAACATTTGGTATATGTAGTTTTACCCCTAGAGAATTTTAAAAGCCAGCCAAAATCCAGACCCGGCCGTGGTAATTCCCCGCCGTTGGGAGCGGGTGGGGGGGGGGGGGGTCGCCCCCGCGGGCGAACCACCAAGACAAGCCTCCCCTATCTATAAAAGAAACCACTGGGGATAAAAGGTTCAAGACCCAATACATAAAGTGGGTTAAAGAACCAATTTTTTAGTGGAAATAATCTTTTTAAGTATTAACAGTTTTGCTATTGAAAAGATAATTTTTCCCCCTGGATAGTTGGGGCAATGCCTTAACTTAATAATGGAATAAACCAATAATTTTCTTAGTAAACTGCAGGCCTCTTTTTGTTAGCTGCAAAAAACGTCCACTTTGTTAAGATAATCAGTATACATTTTCAGAATTGGTGGATTTTCAATGATTTTATACTCCATGACACCTGTGACTGTTGAGATATATCCAACTTGCACTTAATACATAGCAGCAATCCTTGTAGTCCACACAGTTGGTGTTGCCAAAAATACCGTGTATCGTTACTAAACATCACAGTTATACGTGTTTTTTGACTGTTGCGCACCCAGCACTGTTCATTGACGCAGCATCCTACGTAAATCTTAAAACAGCATTCTATATTCACCACAGGTGAATTGAAAGGTGCAAAAAATACATTTAATAAAATAAAAACAAACAACGTACGTGTTTTTATACTTTTGCGCACCCAGCACTGTTCATATGACGCAGATCTACGTAAATCTTAAAACAGTCAATTCTATATTCACCACAGGGTGAATTGAAAGGTGACAAAAAATACCGTTTTTTATATCAAAACATAACAGTTAACGCGTTTTTTTATTGAACTTTTGCGCACCCCCACTGTTCATGCTGACTCAGCATCTACGTAAATCCTTAAAACAGCAATGTCTATATCACATAGGATGAATTGAAAGGTGCAAAAATACCGTTTATTATATCAAAACATAACAGTTTACGTTGTTTTTGGACTTTTGCGCAACCAACACTGTTCATTGATGCAGCATCTACGTAAATCTTAAAACAGCAATTCTATATTCACCACAGGTGAATTGAAAGGTGCAAAAAATACCGTTTATTATATCAAAAATCATAACAGTTACTGTTTTTTTGACTTTTCGCACCCAGCACTGTTCATATGGACGCAGCATCTACGTAAAATCTTAAAACAGCAATTCTATATATACCACAGGTGAATTGAAAGGTGACAAAAATACCGTTTTATTATATCAAAAACATAACAGTTACGTGTTGTTTTGTATATTGCGCACCCAGCAATGTACATTGACGCAGCTCTACGTAAATCTTAAAACAGCATTTCTATATTCACCACAGGTGAATTGAAGGTGCAAAAAATACCGTTTATATTATATAAAACATAACAGTTACGTTGTTTTTTTGACTTTTGCGCACCCCTCCCCACTGTTCATGACGCAGCATCTTACGTAAATCATAAAAACAGCAATTCTATATTTCACCACAGGTGACATTGAAGGTTGCAAAAAAATACCGTTTATTATATCAAAACATAACAAGGTTTACGTGTTTTTTTTGACTTTTGCGCACCCAGCACTGTCATTGACGCAGCATCTACGTAAAATCTTAAAACAAGCAATTCTATATTCACCACAGGTGAATTGAAAGGTGCAAAAATTACCGTTTATTATACCAACAACATAACAGATACGTTTTTTTAGACTTTTGCCCAGTCCAGATTGTTGATTGACACCTTGCAGTTAAATATGAATCCAGCAATTTGTTTTTGATTAGAGGGATTTTGAGAATAGCTGTGATTTGCCCCCCCCCGTTCAACCCCACACCACCCTTTAATAAGATACTTCACAAAACTATTCCATACCTTTCTCAAATTTTTTTATATTTCGAACATGGAGTGGAAAAAAATGGCGTGTAAGCGAGCAAAGAGGGGGGTAGCACATGGAGTTAGAGGTACGGAGAGAATGTGCCACCTTCCTAGTGCTGGCGACAACACCAGCCAGCCGGATGCGTCAGTTTTTGCAGGACCGTCAGGCCTTGTCCATCGCTGAGTAGGTCAGTGGCCCTGTGAATCTAAGTAAACGAACATCGTCGCCAATCTGTCCTTCAGTGGTTAATGCAACCTGTGCAATCTAGCAGTCTTACCCTCCACGTCCCGCCAGTCACGGCCACAAATGTCGTCATCAGCATCATCAGCATCCGTCCAACATGAAGCAAGCCCAAATGATCATCTCGTGTAACCCAGCTACTGTGATAATCCATTGTCTGAAGACCTCTTTGATGACAAAATGCGTTGGGTCAGAAGGCATTTTAAAAGATCAAGAGATGATTTAGTCTGCTCTGACGACCAGTTACTTGATGCCAGTCAGAGAGGTGAAAGGAAGCCGGTCAATCGGCAAAAATCCTTGCCGGGTCGTCAACGCCTTGCATGCCCCTTGCTTGTAGCCCGCAGCTTTCTGGATGCAGAAAGTCAGGACCGACCAGTCACCTGTGTTTTGAATGATGATAGAAGACATTGCGGATCCATCCTAGGTCTTTTCCGCAGAATTTGCTTGCGAGCGCTTCATCAGTGGACGAGGAGGAATGACGATGGGTAGTGTCAATATGGGTCCCGCCCCAAAAAGGGAGAGGGCGGTCTGCAGAAGTCCGCTGATATGATTCCCCGCCTGCCACGTCCAGCCAAACACCGCTCCTCGCTTATCGCCGTCCAAAAAGGGTCCAGGACCTCTCAAGCCTGGGCTTCTTTGAGCAAGCCTCTGATTCACCCAGCGATGTCATATGCCGCCTTTGCCGTAAACGAATATGTAGAGGCAAGAACCTTTAGTTGTTAACTACCACCAACATGTCTAGTCACATGCAGCGAATGCATGAGTTGAAATGGAGGGTACACTTGGCCAAAAAAGCCAGACCGAACGCCGGGCCTCCAACCACTGTCACAACCCCACTGTCTCCGCCTCCTCCTCCTCCGCCACCACCAAGCGTTCCTCAGCTGCCCATGTCTCTCAGGAGTCATGATCAGGGATCAAGCCTCCGCTTACAGCCCTCCACCGTTCGCCCGAGTACAACCCAGTCACCACCAAGACCCATCCTACCACTTCTCCTTCCGCCAGTTTGACGACCTGCACGCCTTACAGCGGCCAGTCTAAGCAGTCCAGCCTTCTGTCTTCCCATGTTTGGAGCAGAAGAAAACACGTTAACCCAAACCATCCAAAGCCAAAAGCCTGAATGTCCGCATTGCCAGGCTTGTTTGGCCTTGGAAAATGTTGCATTTCCGTCTGATGGACACGAGTATGGGTTCCGCCACGTCAAGGCCCTCGCTTGCCCCCATACCATATGCCGAGCCAGAGGCATTTCCTTTGCCAGAAAAGCGCCGTCCCTGCCCTGGCCAGCCACGTGTCATCTAAAATTTCAAGCGCGGTTGTCTGCATCTGTGTCCCCGGAAAAGTCCATCTCACCACCGACACATGACTATTAAGCAGGCCAAGGCCGCGCTATATCACTGTGACAGCTCACTGGGTGAGCTGGGTGGATGTCTTCTGGGGGGTAGACGTGGCTCTCAGGCTCGGCGCACGCTCTTCAAAACCGCAGGGTATGGTGCAGGGCTCTTTTCCCCCAAGGTCCTCTGGTGCATCACGTGCCCAGAGACACCAGGCCGTGTTGAAAATTATCTGCCTTGGAGACCGTCCACACACAGGTCATGAGATGTGTACGGCTCTAATCAACGAGACCGAGCGCAGGCTGGGTGACAAGAACCATTTGCCAGGCAAGGTGGTGTGGCGATAACGGACGAAATCTGCTGGCCGCCCTTAAGATCGGTAGGCTGGAGCACATCCCTTGCCAGGCACATGTCAGAACCTTGTCCGTCTAGAAATTTCCTAAGAGCTACCCGGGTCTGGACTGCCCAGCTGAATAAGGCTAGAGGTCTAGTTCGCACATTTCCGCCGTGTTCACACCCAGCTTTCGTCCCGCCTCGGCTGCGTTGCAGCGTCAGCTTGGCCTCCCCGTCCAACTGTCCTCATTGTTGACGTGCAACACGCTGGAATTCCACCCTCACACATGCTCCAGGATTATGGCAGCAGCGAGCATATGCCATTACGCAGTACGAAGTGACACATGGCTTACAAGCAAGCGGTACGGACCTCGGGAGTTGAACCACCGAGAGTGGAGGCAGGTGAAAGAGCTCCTGCACCCTCCTTGCAGTTTGAAGAAGCCACCAAAAGGTCAGTGTCGGACAATGCCCGTGTCAGCATGACATTGTGGTGATCTTGAGATTTTGTCATGTTCTCGGAACGATCGATTTGGACACTCTGAAACAACAGGTCCCGCAGCGACGGAGGAGACGGACACAGATGCGACACTGAGCCTTTCTCTCCGTCAAATCCACAGGCCCGACAGTTTCACAATTTCATCGGTCTTCATTTGGCAGTGGTTCAGGTCCAGAGCTAGTGCCAGGTGGCGCATCACTCTCAGGGTGCATCATCTCAGGCAAGTCAGGCCTGGTTGAAGCTGTGCCGGAGGCAGCGAGGAGGAGGAGGAGGAGTTATTTCCTAGACACCGATGTTACCGACGTCCCTTGCCTTGGAAAGAGTTGCGCGGAATTTGAGGCGGAGGAGAAGATGAGAGAAGATCATGTTTGCTAGTGCCCTCGACCCAGAGGCTTGGGAAATCAGGCTCCATCTCTCACATGAGTGCTGGATTCTCCAAATTCCTCCAACCCATGAATCCCTCGCATTAAGGCCATCAAAATGAACAACAGTTACTGGGTAGCCACCCTCCTGGATCCCCGGTACAAACAAAAATCATCACTTTCCTTCCACCCACCCAAAAAGAGAGTAAAATGCAAAATGGAGACCTTGCTGATTGATCAACTGGAGAACATATGTTGCGTCTGCTTCACGTTCCCCAAATGTCACGGTGTGAACAACATCAGCGACGTGACAGCAGTAGAGTGCCAAGTAGGCGTAGCGGCAAGCAAGCAGGCAAGGTGCAGAATCCTAATGGGTGACCTCTGGCAATTTTGATTACCACCTCACCAACAGCAACATGCAATGCAGGGCACACATCCAACACACAGAGAACAGCTTAAGAATCATGGTGCACGACTATCTGCGTCTCAACATCCGATTTTTTGCCATGTGTTCCGGACCCAATAAACTCTGGGTATCCAAAATGGACGAAATGCCCGAAGCTGGCTCAGTCACCGCCATAGAGGTGTTGTCACTGCCCAGCCAGCCAGCGACATATCTGAGGCGGACCTTCAGCACCGCTGGAGGAGTCATTCCAGCCAAACGCACCCGGCCTTTCCACAGAATAAATGTGGATCGTTAGACTTTCATCAAGATGAATCAGGCATGGATCTCTGATGATGTAGTGGCCCCAATTGCCGAGGTCACCGATTAGTTTGCCAGTCTACTTCCTTCCTTTTCAAACAGAAATGTCCTCTTGAAAACTGTTTTTTTTTTCTAAAAATGATCATTTCGTACTGCAATATTTATCTCTTTTCCCAACATTTCATTTTGCTGGTTTTTGCTGGGAGGAGACTGTAAAAAGACAGCAAGGTTTTCATGACAACACCGTATTCCATTTACTCACTTTATCTTAAGAAGTTTTCGCATTGGTCAATGTGTTTAGTCCATGTTGCTGTGAGATACAGCAATAATCATGGTCTATTGGAACAGAAATGTGACTTCTAAGTGGCATTTCTCCCTCACTAATTTTTAATAGTGGCTGAGAATTCATATTTATAGTTTTTTTTGGGGTCATGTTGTCTGTGAGATACCGCTATAATTATGGTCTTTGAACAGAAATGGTGGCTTCTAAGTGGCATTCTCCCTCACTACTTTTTAATAGTGGCTGAGAGTCATATTTATAATTTTTGGGGCATGTAGCTGTGAGATACAGCAATAATCATGTCCTTTGTAACAGAAATGTGGCTCTAGTGGCATTTCTCCTCACAATTTATTAACAGTGGCTGAGAAGTCCATTTTATAATTTTTTTGGGTCAAGCTGCTTGAAATAGCAGCAATACTACAGTCCTATTATAAAAAAAAAAAAGTTGTTTCTAACAGACATTATGTTCTTCACATTGACCAAAGTGTGCTTCAAGGTCAAGCTTTAATTATTGGGGGCATTTTGCTGTGACATCAGCTATACTACAGGTTCCTATACCTAAAAATGTTGTTTCTAACAGACATTTGATCTATCACAATTGACCAAAGTGGCTCAAGGTCAGCTTTGATTTTTGGGGGCATTTTTGCTGTGACCATGCACCTATACTACAGGTCCCTATTCTATAAAAATTTATGTTCTAAGCAGACATTTGTTCTTCACAATTGACCAAAGTTGGCTGTCAAGGGTCATGTGCTATTGAATTTTTAGGGGGCATTTTGCTGTGACATGCAGCTATACAACAGGGTCCTATTCTAAAAAATGTTTTTCAAACAGACATATTGTTCTTCACAATTGTCAAGAGTGGCTCCAAGGTGATGGTGCTGTCAGAAACAGGAATATGTCAGGACACTGTTAATGGACACATATTGCAAAATGACCTTGTTTTGCAAGATTCTTAACATAGCTATCAATCCCTGGAATTGAGACAACCATTTAATACATGAAAAAAAGAGAGAACAAAGACATGGTGGGGATTCCATCCTATTTTAAAAATGTGTTTTCTAGAATTAAAGTACTAAAAAACTTGCATGTACAAAATAGCTGTTAAAAAATTCCTCTGAATTGTTACAAGGGTGGTACAGGAAAACTTGACCAGATGTAGTTATTCAGAGGACATGGATATGAGCACGGACAAGAACAAAGTACAGAGACCATTTCCTCAGCACGTTGATAAATGGGAGAAAATGAATGCACAAGATAAAAGGGCACTTGGGTGTAACATGAGCGTAACCAACCAGTATTTCCAAGTGAAGTCAATTGGTCCACACTCATACGGAGGGGCAAGCGTCTACCAAGGTATTGACTGTTTATAGAGGAAGCTGGAGTTCTCACACTTCCGCTTCCGCACTCTGCTTCAGCACGACAGTTTTTCGTTGCTGCGTCATCCAGGGCATTTTTAACCTGCGTGTTAATAGATGACAGGACGCCACCTGGCTTTCACCGCACCCAGCTGTAAACTCCGGCCCTGGTCATGCTGTGTGCCCATGACAGGTAAAGTCAATGTCCATGAAACTAAAATGTGGTTGAAAGACTCCTTTTATCCCGCCCTTTTAAATGTGGGGGTCATGCAGGTTTTGGGGGCTCATGCTGTGGACCAGGAACAGGTATAGGTCTATGTCCAGGTGAAACTAAAATGGGTGCTTGAAAGACTCTTTTTCCGCACTTTTTTAAATGTGGGTCATGCAGGTTTGGGCTCATGCTGTGGCCCAGGACAGGTATAAGTCAATGTCCCAGTTCAACTAAAATGGTGGTCGAAAGACCTCCTTTTGTGGCACTTTTTTAAAAAGTGGGGTCATGCAGGTTTGGGCTCATCTGCGTTCCAGGACAGGGATATTCAATGGTCACAGTTCAAGTAACAAGATGGTTTCAAATCATACTGCCTTCTGGCACTTTTAATTTGTGGGTGATGCAGGTTTTTAAGGGTCAGAGGCTGTTGTACAAGACAGGGAAAGTAAATGGTCAGTGACTTTTTTCTGTGACTTTCTTATAACCTAAGTGTGTTGCCAAGATGTAGACGTATGCCATTTGACTTGTTGTTGATTTTAATTTTCAGCTTCTCCACCTTGTTTGGTGTAATAATGAAGGTGTTGTTCTCTCACCATAGACTTTAATGGTCATCGCGCCTAATCGATGCCTCACTATCAAAAACCTTATTGATAGCGGCCGACTATCGACTATCGATCGATCTCGATAGCCAACGCAATCGCTCAACACTAGTTAAGATATATTTGTGGTTATATCTACATGCATGTTTGTGATTTCTGTCGACCACTTCTTTTCATTTCACATCAGCAACAGGTAATGAAATTATTCACAGACAATTAGCTTACATATAATTATGAATGCATCTGTTGATGGACCTGATGTCCAGACTGTACAAATGTCCAAACAGGACAAACATAGCTTTGCATTTCAATATGCTAAACACTGCATGGATGACCAAGTATTGAATGAATCTAGGCCCAACTATGAAATATTCAATAGTGCAAACGAAAACCAGACATAACATATAAGTTTATGGGAACCTGACAGGTGGTTAATTCTACTATGAGCAGGATGTGATAGAGGGAGAAAAGCTGTGCTATGTGAGCAAACTGTCAATCACTGCATGTGAGCGGGATAAGCAGTACTTTTACTTTCCCAATTTTATCTGCTTTTTGTTTAGAAATTCTACCTCAAATCATATAAACCTATATGTCACAGAGCTCTGCTTCTCCCCTTCTATCACGTCAAGATGATTTTGACTTGAAAAACTTCATAAGAGGAGAGATTGATGAATAATAATAAAAAACAAAACAAAAACGACAACATTAAAGGGAATGTGTCATCAAAAAATTAGTCATTGTTTAAGTCCCATTTTTATGTTAAACACATTTCTTAGGATTTATTTTTTTTAATTTTTCATATCACTTTCAATATTTTTTAAATAATTCTTAAGTCCTGCAGTTTTCACTTTGGCCACAAGGCCTTGTTTGCACTGTAACAGCAGTCAGAGATGCTTTACAGTAGCTTCATGCACATAGGAGACTTAAGATTGACTCAGTCCCATTCACTTCTATAGGAGAGTTTTCTAGTCATGCTCTGTGATCTGGGAAGAAATCCGTGTGCAGGGAGGTGAAAGGGTGAACTGTGACATCTCCTCTTGTGACTGGTGGATCCTGTGTTATCTATTCACACTTGTGTCACCTTTCAGTTTGACCCTCTTTCTGCTGATAATGAGCAGACAACTGAGAATCTTTCTGTAGAGAACAGGAAGTATTAGACAATTATTAGTGAAAACTGCAGGACTTAAGAATTATTAAAAAAAATATTGAAAGTGATATGGAAAAAAAAAAGAAAATAACCAAAAATTCTTAAAAAATGTGTTGAACATAAAAATGTGAGGTAAACAATAATGAATTTTTGATGACACATTACCTTTAAATGTTCCTTCACCCTGGGGCTAACCTTCATTGTTTGTGTGTGTTATTTTTAATTACAGTATATGTAAGAGCTTATGAGATGACAGTCTCCATGAGTAAGTAGAATTTCAGCTCACTACTAACATGCTACTGTGTGCAAGATTACCAATGTCAAAATATATTTGTAAAACGGTAGGTATAATATCTATCTATCTAGAAGTTGAAAAGAAGTTGAAATGTAAAGCAACAGTTCCAGATGGATCAGAGCACTTCAAATATACATACTGGTAACTTCTTAAGAAAATGAATTGTAAAGGAATAAACGTTTTATTAGTGCCAGTGAGTTAACAAATGTGTTGATGCCAATGTATTGAGCCACCTACATCCAATAATATCAAAACCAGAGTTCTATTTAATAAAACATACAGGAACCTGAATATCATAAATAAACCATACTTATCTGCATATGACAACTTTAAATAAAAAGTTGCTACTGTCAAAAGAAAAAAAAATAAAACAATTTGGCACATAAAAGTAACAATTAACTGTTGGACCATACAAGATATTTCACACACTTGGAACATGTACATTCATACAAATTGACAACAGCAGATACATCATGGCTGTACAATGTCTAAAAGCACATAATTGAACAGTTCAAAAATAACACACAGTACACCTACTGAGAAAGCAGCACATTATATGTACAGTATATGCCAGAGCAACGTTTAAAATGTCCTTAAAGATGCTTTGTAACATACGTTAAAATGTTAAAGTTGTCCAGAGACATATCAAATTACAGATGTATCTACAAGAAGATCGGTTTGATCATGTGCAAGAATTCTAAGGCAACAGTTGTTCCACAGGACACAGAGCTGAAATTGCAAAGAGTTCTCCATATACGTCAGAAGTCTTAAGTAATAGTATGCAGATGGTTAGAGAGACATTCATATTTCTCACTTGTGTTGGCTCAATTATTTTTTTTTCTTTTTATCAGAGTAATTTTCATGTGTTTTCTTAACGGATATAGCACCATTGGAGATTTCATCCAATAATATGTTACATAAGCGGAGCATAAAGTCATACAAGACATTATTCTTCTACAGCCATTAATGAAATCTCTACATTTAATGGAGTCTGAATTACAATTTGTCCTCAATATTTGCACATTAGAGAAATAGCAGCCTTTACAAGGATGGATACTGAAAGGTGAAACCGGAGTCTGGATTTCATGTTTTGCAATTCAGCTGAATATATTTCCTGTTTATTTATTTATTTATTTATTTTTTTTATTTCCCTGCGAATACAAGGAATCTGAGAAACAGGACAAACTTGAAAACCGCTAACATGTCCCTGATTAGGTTTGTTGCAAAGTAACAGAGCATTACAACATAGGGAATATTAGATCAATAAATTGAAAACATCCTTTTCTGAACAGCATTCACACTATGAATGTAGTGGAGGACAGAGAATGTTACATTCGTATAAATGATGGTTACAACGAAAGGAACAAAACTGGCTATTTGTCGGATGCAAAACAGACGTCTGTGTGGAGACAAAGAGGCTTTAAGTTCGCAGATCCGAAGCATATTTGTGTAACTGGATAAATGGAGGAGTCCTGACTGGGTTCCGAACATCTCCTAAAGATCTTATAATTTTGCATTCTGTACGCCATTCTGTTTGCATGATAAGCTGCCTGCCAAGCACAAAAGTCCAGTCTGAGGAATTCTGTGAACACATGAGTCTGTGGCCTGCAGGAACTTTTCATCTTGTCTTATATTTCTTCTTAGACAACAGTCAGAAGATAGAGCTGTCCTTGGGGTGACTTTCAATGAACGTTGCAGAGTGATCTTGCAGGGAGCATTGACAAATGTCAAGCTAAGTATGAAAGCGCTTAAGGGGAAATTCACAAAAGGGACACAGAATGGTTTCTATCGGATATAAATATTCATTAAGTATTTCTTTAATTTTGCACTTGTGAATGTCAGAATACAGCATCTGGAGACCCCCCACATGGAAAACTTAATGTATTGCACATGTTGTTGAAAAGGACAACATAAAAGCAATATTGCACACTATCCAATTAGTTGTAATTTTTTGTGAATTCCCCCAAAGCGTCCCTAGCAGCATGCGTTCAACATCTGCCATGGTAGGCCACTTGCAACCATTTTAGAAATGTCTTTTGCTAGAATTGTTCATTACTGGCCAGTGCAGTTTCTTTATGTCGATGCTTCCAATTCTAATTACGATATAAAACATTTGTACTAATAACGTTAGTAAAAAAAATACTTCCTTTTTAAAGTTCACATGTGCTGTCTTTTTTCCCCTATTTTGTGCTGCAGAGGTTTCATGTGTTATTTGGTGTGTAGGATATCTTGATACTTCACGCTTTTGTATCGTATATGGAATCCCTTCTTGCTTATTGTATCATCTGTATGAAAATGGATTAGTATCGCATCCCCGCTGGATATGATTTCTTCCGGAGGCTGAAAGGCATATAGAAATAGTTACAGATCTGAACCTTTACATAACATGAAAGCAACCTCCACAGACATAGCTACAAAGTGTTTTTTTTCTGAGGACTTGGCATGTTAATGCACTACATGGTTATCCCAATGAAATTAATAGGCACCGTGCATTACTTCTTTATCCCTGTGGTTGTGGTGCTGCAGTGGTAGTGAACACTTGCTGCCTGGTTTCCCTACACATTTCAGGTAACTGTGGGTAGTGGTATACCCTACTTACTTTCACTAGGCCCTCCTAACAAAAAGAATTATAAAACTTCACAGCCCCTCTTACTTAGGGTCTTTGGGAGATTACTAGGTGTGTATAGTCTAGCAATAGTAAAAAAAAAAAAAAATAGTCTTTGTTTCACCAACATGTAACTAAAATTTGGCACTTCAGAATATGGACACCAAGAGCAATAAAAAACTGAGAAGAGAAGTGGCATAAAAAAAGCTTTAAAGAGTTTTGCAATCACAGGTGTTGGTAGGACAAGGGGACCCACATCCGTTGGCAGAACGGGCCCCTAAACGTCCCTGTTGTGAATGGAGAAATGGCCGTGGTTACCCTCTATTCACATTAATAGAAGTTCCAAGTTCAGGTGAATGCAAACGCTTGACTATACTCAGAATTTCCATTAAGATGAATGGGCAGTGACCGCACAAGCGTGACCAACTCTCCATTCTGACCAAGGAGTTTCGGGGACCCCTTCTGGAGAAAGATGCAGCCCCTAGAAATGGGACTTACACCTATGTGACATTGATGGCATATACTAATAGATGGTAAGCCCACGCGAGCAGGGCTTTTACACTATGTCTGATCTGTAAGTAGCTTTTTACTGTGTAATTTTTGGTTTTGTCTTATACCCTATAAATTGTAAAGTGCTACATAGAGATTATTATTATTATAGGCAATCAATGTTGAACATCCTTGCTTAAATATTGATTGAACAACCTATAGGGACAATTAGCATTGTATTAAAGGGAATCTGTCACATAGATTATGGCCCCCTTGCTGAGGGCAGCACAAGCTAGTGACAGACATGCTGTTTCCAGCACTGTGTCTTTTATTCTGTAAGGTGCTGTAGTTTTAGAGCATTTAATGCTCAAATCTTATTCATGAGCAGGTGTTTGCCCCGCCCACCTGGCAGTTATTCACATGTTTCTACCTATTCAAAGTAATATTTAATCAGTTGTGAGGTTGGAGGGGATAGGCTCAGGTGGGCAGGGTATGAAAAAACTGACTTTTTTCATGACTGTTTTCTGCCTGAAAACTGCAGATTTGAGCATTAAATACGCTAAAACTGCAGCATCTTACAGAATAAGGGACACAGTCTGGAAACAGAATGTCTGACACAAGCTTGTGCTTGTGCTGTCCTCAGCAAGGGGGGCATAAACTATGTGACAGGTTCTCTTTAAATGGTTTTATCCAATACTCAGCTTGGCTATCTGTGTATTATGAGCCTTCAACACGTAAATACATGCCTAAAGTTAATCTATTCTAGGGTGATGACTAGACTCACCCCTGATCCACAGAAACGTCCTAGCCGCATCGCAGATGTCTCATGACCATCAAAGAGTTCCATGTAGTCATAGCCACAGTCTGCTTCTTCTTCCACCTCAAAGGTTGGGAAGTCGAGTTCAACTCGAAGACCTCTTTCTGTCACCAACAACCACTCACAATCTGCTTGTACTGGATAATTGTTGTCTCCAAACTGAGCATGTGAAAACAAGTCTCTTGGTTTTGGTTCTGGCTTCAGTCTCCCTCCGCACTCTGTAGAATATGAGGACATTGATATGTCAATTCAGGGTATTTAATAACTTGCTGAAAACACACACACAGGAAAAAATATTCATGATTGTCAATGGCCTTAAAAGACTCCTATACCTACACATATTCTAATAAACTTCAATGTGGTCAATTAATAATAAAAAAAATCATCATATTAATTTTAACCTTGATAAACATGCCAAAAAAAATCCTGACACTCATTACGGTAATTTAAAAGGAAAAAAAACTGCAAGCTCAACCCAAAACATTTGAACTGGCAGCAATATTTCTAATTTCATAAAAGAAGAAATGACAAGAATCCAAAGTTATATTTGTGTTATCCACCACTAGATGTCGCTGTAATGCAGCTAACTTTTTGTTAACTAAACAAACATTTTTCTTTGTATTAAATAAGGAATAAATATTATTTGCTAAAGACTGGTAGGGTATGTTCACATGGCGTAATTGTGGGGCGTATTTCGGAGCGTAATTGCAATACGCCCCACAATTACTGTAATTCATAGTTCTCATTGACAGCTATGAATACCCAATGTTTTCCCCTGCACATAATACGTAGCAGAGAAAACCATTGACAAGTCACTTCTTCAGTAAGAGGGAAAGTGAATGGGAGTTGGCATTCAGTGTTTTAAAAGTAAGCGCTGACCAGCGCGTACTTCTAAAATGCCCGACATAAAGTACATATTGCAATACGCCGTGTGCAAATACCCTTAAGCACACTAATATATTATATACTCTATAATAGAACACCTAGATCTTTAGATATTAAAAATAGCAGTACAAATTCCTGATGGGAGCATGTCAGACATATGCAAGTTTAAGGTTTTTACTTTTTTATTTATATTTTGTTTTCTATGGACTCTTTTTGTCATTAACTTGAAAGCGCAATACAGCAATATACTGAATGTTCCCGCCTGGCTTTTTAGTACAAAGCAAGTATTTCTCATTTCCTTTAAATAATCCTTGTCTATTAAAATTTATAACAAACACCAGGCAATGATGGAGACAAAAACGACTAGGGTGCAATAGTCCATTTTATTCAACAAGTATTGAAGTTTTTGGGGGTTTTTCATAAATTTTCTATAACTTCTAGATTGATTTAGTTTTTTATATTTTATCCAGGAATGTGCAGGTATTAGGAGTAATCCTATTTTACATTTCACTGTGACTTTTCCAATGAAGCTTTGATCTAATTGGTTCCCACTTAGCTTGACTCAGTTATTGCTCATACCTACATGCTTCCTAAATGTAATAAACACAGACATCATTTCCTACTGACCTGTAGAATGTGTGGCTTGAAAACCCTTCCTTTGTACAGATGCATCCGATACAAAACGGAGAAACATCTTACTTCCTGTGGCAACTAAAGGTTCTGGAATCTTATTGCCACATAATCGACCCAGGATAGAAGACTTCTCCGTTTCCCCATCAAATACTTCTAGATGGTCATAAGCACACTCTTGATGTTGCTCAATTTCAAATTCGCCAAATGTCTATTGTAAAAAAATATTTACATGAAATAACCGAACAAAGCCCATGAGAAGCCATAGAAAAAAAGTATTACTACAACATGAACATTCAGGACTATGAGTGGAGCTTGGAGACTGAATAGTTTTCACATGAATCAGCTCTTAGCTGATTAAGCATATTATATTTGCAATGTAAGCAATGTTGTTATTACAGTTGTAAATGTTTTTTTCAGTTCCTATATACTTATATAAAGATACAAGTAAAGACAAGATGTTATCAGCTTTACAAGATAAGTAAAAAAACAACAACAGGTAATGCTGAAGATCAGTAATAGTTCAGAAAATAATTCATGTAAAATAGCAGCAAGCACCTAAGACTACAAAAGCTTATCACCTAAGTAGTGACAACCTGGCCTTCTTGCTATATTTTATACCATTAGACCATGTCCCCACGGCATCGGTTTGGGGCGGGTTTTTCAGACCGTCTGAAAAGCCGTCCACAAACTTTTACACAGGCCTCAATGGAAAACCCGTGCAGCAGTCCCCACTGCGCGGGTTTTCTGCCCGGCGGTTTTTCTGAACCGAAAAACATTCTACATGTTCATTCTTCCGTCCAGTTTTCGGGCAGAATATGGACAAATGAATGTGAAGGGGAGGGCTTTTCTCTGCTCATCGCGGAGAAAAGCTGTCCTCCCGTGGCCATGTGCACGGCACAAAAACCGGACAAATACCGGTCGGATAAAGCTACCAGTATTTGTCCTGTGCCATGGGGACGCACCCTTATGTTGCATGTATAGTGTATATGAATGAGACAATTTCCACACTGTACTTAAGATATAACTGTGTATACAGTGTTGCTAAAGTTTTATGTAGCCTTAGGCTATTGTCTACACCGGTTTTTGGTCGGATTTTCGGTGGAATCATCTTTTCCAATCTACCGAAAATCCGTCTGTAACCTGTACGCCATAGACAGCACTAAAAAAAAAAATCTGTGCTGTAGTCTACACACCATGGATTTTTACCGATCGGTTTCAAAATCCACCAGATTAAACCGGATTTTAAAACATTCACTATCAGCAGTTTATCCGTCTTCACTCTTTATATTCTAAGCCACCGATTACTCGTTTAATAGGCAACGTAGGATTTTCCCTTATCCTTTCAATGTTCCTCAGTGTATATGGTTGCCGTAAACAAAGGGGGCGGACCCCGAACGTAGCAGGTGCTAGCAAGCAGGAGTGTGATGGAGACCGCACGCTCAGAGCTACAACGGACCTCAGGCTATTGAAAGCCGATTCAAGACACTAAGGTTGGATAAATATAATTTTCACCTAAAAAGATTACTCTATTATAAAAGTGTTGAAGAGAAAGTATTGCTGTACATAAGGTGTGTGCAAATGATATTAAATTAATATATAAAGAAACAAAACGTATAAAAGTATTTGTTTACGGCAACCATATACACTGAGGATTTTAAAACATGTCACATATTCTGCCGGATTGCCGGCGGATTCACGTAAATTCATTTCACGTGATACTCAAAACAGTGGTCATAAATGTAGTAAAAAAAATAAATAAAACATTGGTGGTTTTGCCAGTTACTAAACTGGTTTTCTGAGCAGTGTGAGGTCTGGTAAAGAAGAAGTCAAAACCAGACCCTAATAAGGAACATTAAGCTCCATAACAGCTCTACCCAGTAGAATTTAGAAGTTTTAACTCTACCATTACAGAGCGCACAGCACAACGTCTCTGAGGTAATGGTTAATATGAAAGAGATGCCGAGATGTCCAAAGGATGTTAAACACAACACAGAAGGAATTGAGATTTTGGCCCAGACACTGCTAAATAAAATAAAAATCAGCTTCAAGGACAATCTGTACAGTTAATGCCTGCAAAAGCAAAATGCTGCAGATGTCATTTTTGAAAGCAGTAAGGCAACCGTTTTTAAAACAGATAAGTGCAAGGAAGCTTCTTGCTTCACCAAATATATTTGGTTGATAAAACCCTAGAGCTCAAGTGCTTCATCATGAGTACATACAACTAGGACTGAAATATATACATGCAAGTCAAGTCACATTATGATTACCATCAGGTAATATCCAGAGTAACCGCCATGTCCAGCACAGACAGTAGCTAGACAGGCTGTGAGTAACTCAATAAGGTAAGTGAAAAGTAGGGTGATCAACTTTAAAGTTCATTGGTTATATCTGTAAAATTGAAATCTAAAGTCTGCTATGCTTGCTTGTACTTATGGTTATTTGTAGAAATCTGATAAATCTGTTCCTTATTTTTTTCACACTTAGGTTCAAAGTAAACTATTTCAACTTATGCAAGTACTTACTAGCTTAACCCTATGGCCTGGAGTGGCACTTATTTCCCATGTACATTCCTTCCGACTTGGATACTTGTCTGGCCAGTTGGGGCTTGTTATTACTCCGTTGGGGCTATGAATTCTGTGCTCACATTCAGCTGTGTAAGGAAATATTTTGCTTATTATACATTTGATTCTCATTGAAAGTTATACATGCCATCATTTTGACAATTCTCTTTGAAGTTCAGTGCTTCTACATAACCTATTGCAGTAGTAATGAACACATGTATTCAAGACCTTTTTCTAGGATATAGAATGTAGGTACAAAATATACAATGTTTGATATATTAATTGCTATCATTTTTTACTTAATTTCCATATTTGGGAAACACAAAGTAACAAAAAACTCTAAATTCTAAAATCTACCCACGCTTGGAATGACAATGTACACTATACCTTCATTGACATCTGAATAGATTTACTTAAAAGGGTTGTCTCACTACAAGGATTGCTTTTTATATTAAACATCTTGCAAAAAAAAGTCACTTTGCAATATATGTCCATTAACAGTATCCTACCTACTCCGAGATATCCCCTCTTGTATTGGCTGCATCAGCTCCTCAGGTTGCTATAGCTACAGACCCGTTTGATCTATCCTGATAGGCTGCCAGTGCTGCTTGCTATAGTTACAGACCTGGCTTCTACTACAGTCAATTGGAAGCCAGTAAACACACCCCTGAATTCAAAATGAAACCAGGAAAACAGGACGAATCAATGTAGTGAGACAACCCCTTTAAAGTATACCATGTATGGTCTTCAATATACAAACATCTGGTAGAAGGCTGGAAACAAAGAATAATCACACTTAAAGAATACAGCTGCATAGTTATGAGTCTGCTGTACATGTTAGCCCTCCTCTGCCTTCTCTCTCTCACCCTCACCAGCGTGTGAGAGCCACTCACCAGCGTGTGCGAGCCACTGAGTGTACATGGAGATACACGGCAGTCGTGAGTCATTGGCAGACAGAAGTCATCAACAGAAGCACTTCTCTTACACATATTGCAGACTCTTAACTAGAAGTCCACTGTATTCTTTATTAGGTGCTATTAGCCAAATAGCACACTATTTTTATGTCTTTTGAGCTAACAGTACAGTGGGTCTGTCCCCACAATATACTGCTTTAATAGTTAATAGGTTTTAAAGTTGTTTGTTCACCATCGAACTTCTGTATGTGGAGATGGCTGCATTTGCTCAGTCATCCTCATGTTTATAGCAACCGTGATCTTTTTGGAAACAGTCTTGCTGGTCAATTCCAATGATACCAATAGTAAAATTTAAAGTGGACCCCAAATGTCAAGTTACTGTGCCAAGAACACAGTCACAAATTATGGTCACAATTTTTATTCAAAAACCAATACTATCAATAATGCTACCGTGCAAGATCCAAATAATATCTCTACAAAGAATACCTCTACATGACCATGGTAGCATTACTAATTACCGTAATAGGGACTTAATAATACCACCATGTTGTTAACAGAACAAACAGGCCCTCTGCAGAATGCACAAGTGATTATGGTATAGTTCAACCTAACAACTCACATTTGATGTCTTATTATAGCAGTTGTTCCATCGTTTCCATCCACCAGACCACTATGACAACTTCTTTCAGCCATGACTTAGGCTTGCAGAAGTGGCTGTTTTGGCTTACAGTGCCGCCCTCTCAACCGTTTCCAAACCTGCATAATCTCCCCATTTTATTTATACCCCTAATTATTTTCCTGTGGTTGTATTACATACAACTATTAACATATATGCTGTGTTTCAGTCGTCTTAAACGTAATTTAGAGATCATGATGTCATAACTATAGTTACCTCCCAACAATGAATAATGTCAAACGATTCCCCACATTTTGCCCCAGAAAGTAATAGTAAACCACACAGTAAATGTCTCCTCCTTATACCACACAAAGTAATAGTGCCCTGTCATGACAGTAATAATAGCCTGTGCCCTTAACACAAAAATAAAACAGTGTGAATGGCTCTTTAGATAATAGCCACTATTGAGCCCCTAAGAAAGAAAAAAAGTGGTTTTATTACTTTAACCTACTTTGTAGGGGGCGCACAGAAGTATGTTTTTATTGTTAAGTGACCACAAAGTAATAATGCCCCATAGAAAATGATAAAGCAAAACATTTTCTGATTTTGGGGAGACAAAATGATTGTTTATGCTGTTTAGGTTTAATTAAAGGGGATTATTATTAATAAAACCTCCTTTCCGCTTCAAACAATAACCACCAACCACTTTGTACCTTACACGATAAAAATGGCCACCTTCAGGCCCCGTCTTCTCCAGAAAATAATGAGTTATACTCACAGTACCCCTATGATGTGACCAGTATAGCACATGAGGCCTTATTCTTGCCAGTGAAGTCAGGAGGCGTGATACTGTGATTACACAGTAAAATAATCTTTCCGTCTTGTAGGCTTCAGGCTCAAAAAAGGCCTGTGTTGAGTAAGGCAGGGCATGGAACATAAGGCTCCTTGATTTCAACAGTATTAGCTCCTGGAGAATGTGGATAAAGTGGTGCTTCTCCGGGGATCTGGGGCACTCCATGGGGAAGGGAGTTCTGTGAGCCAGATCTCATCCCAGTAATTAGGACCACTTACACATGTAAGCTAGACTAGCACATCTATTGTCATATGCAATCTACATGTAAGCATTCCCTCACATAAGGCAATTGTTAAAGTCAAATTATACTGGCCATTGTCCAGTGTAAATAGGCCCTTTGTCTTATTGATTTGCGGAAGATAAAATTTCACTTTCTTATGGGTGTAGTACCATAGTTAATTTTATAATCAGAAACCATTACTTTCACAGATGTTTTCAGTGGCTTTTACCTTCTTTACAGTCATGTTTATTCTCATGGAGTACAAATCCATTGCGGCATTGACAGACGTAGCTGCCAATAGTATTGATGCATTCGTGTTGGCAACCTCCATTCTCCTTAGAGCATTCATCTTTGTCTGCAGGTGACATAAATCAAGTTACAGAATTACTCTACAAAATCAGCAAAGATCTCTGTAATAAATACTTGTTAATTCAAGCAAAGCATCTCATGCAAAAGTTTACAGGGCAACCTGTAACCTTGTATGGATTCTATTCTCTGAATCTGGTATAACATTTTGAATTTGGTTTTATTGCTGCCATTTGTTTTAATTTGCCAATTGTAAATCACTTAAGACAAAACGTTCAAAAGCAAAACATACAAGGGTACAAGCTGTTTATTGTATAAATCAATCTATACCTTTAAACATTTAACCTATGTGTGTAAATAAATGTGTACATGTGAGACCAATCCACAGTGCTATAAAGATACACTCACCGGCCACTTTATTAGGTACACCATGCTAGTAACGGGCTGGACCCCCTTTTGCCTTCAGAACTGCCTCAATTCTTCGTGGCATAGATTCAACAAGGTGCTGGAAGCATTCCTCAGAGATTTTGGTCCATATTGACATGATGGCATCACACAGTTGCCGCAGATTTGTCGGCTGCACGTCCATGATGCGAATCTCCCGTTCCACCACATCCCAAAAAATGCTCTATTGGATTTGAGATCTGGTGACTGTGGGGGGCCATTTGAGTACAGTGAACTCATTGTGATGTTCAAGATACCAGTCTGAGATGATTCCAGCTTTATGACATGGCGCATTATCCTGCTGAAAGTAGCCATCAGATGTTGGGTACATTGTGGTCATAAAGGGATGGACATGGTCAGCAACAATACTCAGGTAGGCTGTGGCGTTGCAGCGATGCTCAATTGGTACCAAGGGGCCCAAAGAGTGCCAAGAAAATATTCCCCACACCATGACACCACCACCACCAGCCTGAACCGTTGATACAAGGCAGGATGGATCCATGCTTTCATGTTGTTGACACCAAATTCTGACCCTACCATCCGAATGTCGCAGCAGAAATCGAGACTCATCAGACCAGGCAACGTTTTTCCAATCTTCTACTGTCCAATTTCGATGAGCTTGGGCAAATTGGAGCCTCCCGTTTCCTGTTCTTAGCTGAAAGGAGTGGCACCCGGTGTGGTCTTCTGCTGCTGTAGCCCATCTGCCTCAAAGTTCGCCGTACTGTGCGTTCAGAGATGCTCTTCTGCACACCTTGGTTGTAACGGGTGGCTATTTGAGTCACTGTTGCCTTTCTATCAGCTCGAACCAGTCTGCCCATTCTCCTTTGACCTCTGGCATCAACAAGGCATTTCCGCCCACAGGACTGCCGCTCACTGGATGTTTTTTCTTTTTCGGACCATTTTCTGTAAACCCTAGAGATGGTTGTGCGTGAAAATTCCAGGAGATCAGCAGTTTCTGAAATACTCAGACCAGCCCTTCTGGCACCAACAACCATGCCACGTTCAAAGGCACTCAAATCACCTTTCTTCCCCATACTGATGCTCGGTTTGAACTGCAGGAGATTGTCTTGACCATGTCTACATGCCTAAATGCACTGAGTTGCCGCCATGTGATTGGCTGATTAGAAATTAAGTGTTAACGAGCAGTTGGACAGGTGTACCTAATAAAGTGGCCGGTGAGTGTATATTAATATGTAACAAGGAAGCGTCCAGTACAGAAACGTAAATTAATAGGTATTAAATATTGATACTTCCACCATTAGAACAGAAGTAGAGATAAAAGGATGAAGAGTAACTGGCAGAAGGTCAACAGTTTTGCTGCATAAAAAAGACTTAACAGCCGACATTCCAGAGAGAGGCATCCGCTAGCGCAGGAATGTGTCAGATATTATTATCAAACAGACCTGGTCATAGCTTCAAATGAAAACTGGCAGGTTGCTCTTGACATACATAGCAACTCCTACAGCATTGAATGCTTTGCTACGGCAATGCACCACACAGATTCATAACAATTACAGTAATTAAAAGGGACAAAGTTAATCATGGGGCAACTCTCAACAGTTTCATCTGGTATGTCATCGTTCAAGGGCTTAGAAGTCAGCAAGCCTCCTAAAGGGTACAGCTGTGAAATCTATTTAGTATGAAAGGTTGTTAAACCAATCATATCTACAGGTTCGATTTTTAACAGATAATGGGAAAAATGAGATCCAGGGTTATGATTTAATATATATTACGAACAAAAACAATTTACACCTAAAAAAAACCAACAAATAGAGATCTCTTAATTATATTTGGTTCAATCTATCTTGCCATTTCTGAGACAAAATTGCAATGTTATATTGCTACATAGTGAGTGAAGCATGTATAGCTAAATAGCAGTAGGGCTGCCATCTGATCAGTACTCCTCTGTGGGCCCGAGTAGATTTTATTTTAAAAAAATGGCCCGCTGATATGTTGTAAGATAGAAACTGGTAATAAATGTGAGCCCTAGATACATTGGCCATATGGGGACCTAAGACTACTTATGGCAAACTTGAATAGCAGTGCCTTTAAGAATGGCACAGGCTCAGAGATGTTAGAGGGAATCTATCATAAATATTTTTTTTTACTAAATAAAACAAGATACTGATATACTGTATATTCTTCTTCTTAGTTTTTTAGTTTTGTATTCTGTTTTCTGTATATGATTGTTGGGGCAGAATTTTAGCCTTAGCTTATTTTATCTTCATTTAGAAAGACGTTTTTCAGCGCTACATGGGCATAGGAGCCTGTGAACAAGAGCTGACCCAGTGACTTCTATAGGAGAGTTTTCTAGGCATGCTCTGTGACCTGGGAAGAAATCAGTGTATAAGAAGGAGGAGAGGTGGAGCTGTGACTACCTCCTATTCTGTGAATGGTGGATTCAAGATAATACTGTGAATATACTATTACTATAATTTTCTGAACACTAGATTCATAATGAATTTAAAAAAAATATACTGCTATAAGAAACAAAAAAGATAAAGAAAGAAAAGCGTTAAATATGGAACCTACCCCAAACTCTAAAACGCTATTAATAAGGAACTTAAAAGTTCGAACAGTCTGTTCATGTCTTTTTAACTATGTGAATAAAGTTTTATTTTAAGACATTTGTTAAAGCTCTTTAAATCCAATACAGAGTTATTTTTTTTCCTATTTCTGGTCCTTACTTACAGCCTAAATTATTTCCCCTTGTCTGCCTCTGTTGCAGTATACGTATTACCTGTGCTGAGCTTTCTCTGGTGTAGCCATTTTAAATTAATATGATGTTAAATAAACCATCTCCCAGAATGCAGCAGAGAGCTTTTCATCGTATAATAGAAGCGAAAGTGATAGGGCGTGTCTGCTGACATACAGTCGACTGGTTCCAGTAACTTCCAGTTCAGAGCTATAAGACACAGTGCAACCATGGACCCCTCCAAGCTAGACAAAGTGCAACTGCGGACTACCTCAAGATACATAATGTGTTACAAGTTACTAAACTTTTTATGCCATAAAATGTGAACATACACTTTAGTAATGTACTTCTACAGGTTCCCTGTTTAATTGCTACTGCAAGGGGATCAGACAACCAAGGCAAAAAGGCATTATCCCTACTATGATGTTAATTTAGGTAATTTGAACTATAGTCCTTGCCTTTCAATTACACATTTGCAATACTTTTATAGCCATCTTGACATTAGTTGTCATGATAATTTTCCAGTGTCTAGTAGGTGAGTGACCAAGAAACTTTCAGTGTGAACACCATAAAAGTGAAAGACCCTTCATGCTCCCTTTGGTGGTAAAGTGAATTTAATACAGAGAGTTTAGGGTGATACCCTTGCTTCCTCATTAAGTGCATGTAGGTGAGTCGAAGACATCCATAGAAATTAAATGAATGCTCAAAGACCTCACAAAAATGAGGCCAAAATAAACTTTCAGTGCCTGAATAAGTTTTTAAATTATAAATTTGAGGCCAGTGAATGGCAAATTACAAATAATGACACACTCCTAAGGATGCTTCTAGGCAAGGTTATGGAAAAATCACACTTAATTTGCTGGATAATTTAATGTAAGTTTATGGTTAAAAAGTAGCTTTGTAATATTTTCATACGGTTAGTTGAAGTTTTTAAAACAAATGTTTTGTAGAGTCCATAAACCCCAAATCATTTGTAGTTTAGTGAGCAGAAAGCAGCTTCCCCACTTTGAATGGATGTTTGTGCCCTTAGCCCCAAGAAAAGAAGCACACATCCATTCCCCAACACATGTTAGCTTACATCAGGTTGGTCGTACCTCTGAGCCTGTCAGAGGCCACTAGTCTGTCATATATACGTACACGACCTGATGGGGCACCTTTTATCATGTCCTTGCAAGATTCAAAAATAAAAATTTTCTCTTTGCAGGCAGCTTTCTTGTCTGTAAACAAAAATGCATCGGCAAATTTGCAGATATGAACGTTTACTTAAAAGGGAACTCTTCCCTCTCCAAAAAAATAACGTATACCATAGTATTAATAAAATACAATGACCAGATACACTAAAGCAAAGCTCCATCTTGTAGCTACTGTCATAATTATGTTAGGAAATTGAATAAACAGCACTCCCCAAATCTAATTACTAATTTTTTCCAGCCACAATAGTGTTCCAGTAATAAGTAGACAATTGTTGAAAGTAACACTATACTAGGAAACAATTTAGAAGTTGAAGAATTACGTAACTGAACAGTAGCTTCAATTTAGAGTTTTAAATCAAGACCTAAGAAACCTTCGGAGCAGTAGATAATATACACATAAAAATATATAAAATGCAAAATAGGATGCAAAATGTTATATCATAATAAACAAGTGTAGAAGCAAAATGTAAATACAGTTTTGAAAAAAACATTGGCAGCTGGCCTAATTTTATATATATATTCCTGAACATAACCCACATATAACAATTGTGGATAATGAATCTTTATTAATAATTTTGACAAACATTGGCATGAAACTAATTAAATACATAGACATCACAAGTCTTGTATGGATCTTGGGCTGTATTCCCAACTCTGCAAACTATTATGGGTAGTACGGCCTTTTCATTGGGGACTAGTAATCTAATCACTTTTTGCCATGTATGTTCACTAGAGACATTTGTCAGGCCAATATACGTCAAATTTTTGCTGCAAATTTGTCTATGCTGGTTTACCTAGAGGTATCTAACTAAAAAATTCTAATGCATGGTATACTTACAGCTCTGGACCATAAGACAGTGGTCATGTATTTAAAGGGAATGTGTCATCAAAAATGCTTCTTGTTTAACTCACATTTTTAAGTTCAACACATTTTTAAGAATTTTTATTTAATTATTATTTATTTACCATATCACTTTCAATCTTTTTTTAATCATTCTTAAGTCCTGCAGTTTTCACTTTGGCCACTAAGTCTAATAATAGTCTGACACTTCCTGTTCTGTACAGAAAAATTCTCAGTTGTCTTCTCATTACCAGCAAAAAGAGAGTCAAACTGAAAGGAGACACACAAGAGGAGATGGTCACAGTTCACCCTTTCACTTCCCTGCACACTGATTTCTTCCCAGGTCACAGAGCATGACTAGAAAACTCTCCTATAGAAGTGAATGGGACTGAGTCAGTCTTAAGCTACTGTAAAGCATCTCTCTGACTGTTGTTAAAGTAGTGCAAACAAGGCCTAATGACCAAAGTGAAAACTGCAACACTTAAGAATTATTAAAAAATATTGAAAGTGATATGAAAACTTAAAAAAAAACAAAAAACAAAAATTCCTAAAAAATGTGTTTTTTGATTACACATTCCCTTTAAGATTCTGTATGGATATAGTCATGGAATTACAGAATCACATGAAATTGCATCGGCAACATAAGTAAATAGGGCATTTTTTTAAAAAAATGTATGCAAAATAATGAAGACACTGAGAATTTAAAATTCATTACTGGCTCAGATTTTATACTGGAAAAAAAGTAAATTAATTTAACTGAATTTCAGTGGAACTCTTGCATATGTGGATCTACTGACCAATCTCTCCTTTAAGTTTCTACTGCAGATTTTCTGAACAATCCAAGGACAATCTGCCTGTGGTAAGCCCGGGTCATGAGAACATGGCCTAATACTGGCTGTAAGTCTGTATTTGTACAAAATTAATCATAGATTGTAAAAGATGAATCATATTCAAAAGAGTAAAGGTCCGGTAGGATTTGTTCATAGGGCTTCAGAGGTTGACAGTTATTCAGCACAAGGCAACAGCAGCAAGACTTCAGAATGATGATACTTGCTATAAACGGTCTTATCTTTGTATCTACTATAGAGGTAGACTATTTACCAATGGTAAAAAGGGAATTGATTTCTTCTCCCAAGCAAACACAAAATTGGCAGAAAACAGACATTCAACAGATTTTTTCCAGACAATAATTCGGCAAGCTAACATTTTTACTGTTTGATACTCCACCGGACCTTTCTGGCCACTGGCAAAAAAGGTACAATTGCCAATTTTTTCCTGTCCAAACTTGAGTAACACAGTAAGAGTCTACAATATTAAGTATCCTTCATCATATTGTCGATGTGTACATGTGTCAAACTTATGTCAAAAGAGTATACATTTTGCCTATAGAAAGCTATGGATAGGCTACAGTACAGACCTGCATACTTTTTAAAATCAAAGTATAAGACAGATGTAAAGAGAAAATGAAGCATGAATGAAGTCCTAATTACACATATAGATTACTCTATTTTAAAGTGTAAACAAAAAAGTAATACCGTTACATATTGGCATCTTGACAAAAATCTTGTCTTGCTATTACATAGGATTAGGAACTTATCTGGACACTAAAGAATGTTTTATAAGCATAGGAAAAGAATATTAAATTATACTACTTCCATCACACAGAACAAATTGGTTCATGTGAGTTAGCACAGCCTGGTCACTACCTGAGAGCCAAGGACAGAAACATTAGGGAAAAAAGGAATCAACATACAAACTAGGAGCTGTAATTTGGTACAGTAGTTTGGCTGCCTGGCTCCGTTTTATGATGTATGATGTAACATTTACATACTACTAGACACTGGAGGTCCCACAAACATAACAACAGATAAGGAAAGTTGTTGACCACTCAATTTCATTTTCCTTCATTTCTCTAAAACAAGATGTAACAATCACTAGTTTCATATACACAATGATTTACAAGAATGTACTGTATACTGGAAAGATCTATTAAACTGCACGGCTACAATTTAATTACAACCACACATATAAAGATCCTGATTGTACCTAAAAAAAAAAGAACAATACATAAAACAAAGATTATGCCCTTACCTGAAAAGAAGTGTGCCCGGAAGCCTTTTTTTGACACTGTATTATCAGACCTAAACTCTATTCTCATATTGTTGTATTGAGAAGTAATAACCTCAGGCACTTCGGTCCCACAGAACTTTCCATGTAATTTGGAATCAAAGAAGACCACTTCCCAAAAATTTTAAACCCAAAGTCATACTTGCAAACCTAAAAATCCCAAAGAAGCTCAAATAATGCTATCAATATACTAAATGTAAGTCTTGTTGTTTGTTAATGTAAGGATGCGAACGGTTTAATAAACCTTAAAAAAGGCACATAATTCCACTAAAAACTCCTTTTGGGAGTAATTTCATCATTTTAAGAATTAAACTTTTGGAAAGACTTTTTTTCCAGGATCAACAAGACCAACAATGTCAATTAAAGTTGAGTAATAAGTTCAACTGTGGTCTGTGGACCGGGGTCGGGGGCCAAAAATTTCCCCCGGTGCCAAATTTTCAAATTTGGAAATTTTAAGTGGAAATTTCCCAAAATTTTTCCCCTGAATTTAAAAACCCCAGATTTTGGAGTCCCGAAAAATCCATCCTGACTACGCCTCCCCTTCATTTCTTCTCAGGTACTCCGGGCCCTTTTGGAAAACCAAAAAAGCCCCAAAGCCACCCCCACCCCTTTAAATAGGCCCCAGGCGTCTCTCCCTTATTTTTTAAAGGGGTCCCCGTCCTGGTCCTTTTGGGGAACAACAAGCCCCCCACCCCATCCCCCCGCATTATATTCTAGCTGTCTTTTGTTTAAAGTTTAAAAAATTGGGTAAATTTTTGTTTTAGAATTTAAGCCCACCTCTGCCCTTCCATAATTTATCCTTTTGTTTATTTTTATAGCCATAAATCCCAATATTTCCCCCTTGAAGGTTTCTCCCTTTTGTGCAAAAGCATTTGTAGCTCCCCCCTGTTTACGACACCTGAAGGCCCAAAAAATGTTTCCATTTTTGAACTCATAAAAAGTTAGTATAATTGAAAGAGCTGTGGTCGGGACCGAGGTCGGGGGGCCAAATTTCCCAAAAAAAGGTTGGGCAATCCTCAAATTACCCCCAAAATTGGGGCCAAAAAAGGGAAAAGGGGGGACTTTTCGCCTTTTTGAAAGGGTTGCTACATTTTCTTTTCATACCCCCCTTTTTTACCATGCTTTCTATTACAAATCTCCCCTTCCCGGGGCCAAATCTGCCTCCTATTTTACCACCCTACCCCCTTTGGGCCCTAAAACAATTTTACCCACATAAGCTCCTCCTTCCTTTCCCTCACCTTTGTATCATCCCACACCCCTTATTTTCCCTTTTTCAACCACCCCAAACCTCCGGGCTCCCCATATTACTGCACAAACCCCGGGCTCTTTATTCATCATTTGACCCATCTCCCTGCCCTTTTTTTCATTCTCCTGTTTCCCTCGCTGCAGGGGACATTTTCTCCCACCCCCGGGCCCCCTTTCCCTTTTTAACTCCCCAAAACCCACCCCCCTCCTCAGCCCCCCATAAAACCCACCTTCAAACCCTTTTTTTGCCTTTTCCCCTTAACGTCTTTTTCTGCCCCCTTTTAAGTGGGGCTCAAAGGGAACGCCCGATCCTTCTGCAACAAACTCCCCTGCTGTTCATGCCCTTTTTTCTCCCCAAACCCCCTAAACCCTCCCGGGCCCCCTAAAAGAAACAGGGCCCCCACAATCTGAAAAACCCGCTTCCCTTGCCGCTCTCACCTATGGTGGGCAAACACTTCACCCCCCAACCCCCCAAACCTTTTGAGAACAGGCCGGGGGGGAGGATTTTGGAAATATTTCCCTTCTCCCAAAACTGAAATTACCAGGCCCTTCCCCTCACCCTCCCTCATTTTTCCCCCTCCTTTGAGGCCAAAACCCTCAACTTTTCCCATTTTCCCACCCAGAGCCCGGCAGTTGTCAAACGCCCCCCCGGGGCTCCCCCCCCGCCCATTTTTCGGATTTTTTGGGGCCGCCTAGCTCCCACACTTCCTCTTTTCTGAAATGCCCACTCTCATCATGGGTTGATTTAAAAACACCCCCCATTGATGACCCCAATGTTCCTTTCTTTTTTCACAATTTTTTTTCATTAACCTCCTCTCATGGCCCCCGTCGCAGTTTTTTCTGACTCCCCAACCCCCAAGGATGGGAACTCTCTGGATCTGTCTTTTGTCACTTTCCTCAATTTCCAACTTCACTAATTCTCCTTATGCCCCCTCTCTGACCACAAACCTTATCCCTTCATTATCACCCAATTCTCAGCCTTTCTCTGGGACAAACCTGCCCATCATTTTTTCCCTACAGAAATTTTTGCTCCTTTAATACCAGGAACTCACAAAAACACCATACAGTCCTCAAATCCCCCAATATCCTCCCCCTCCTTCCAGACCAGGCTGTCAAACGTTACAAAGAAAAACCCCACAACCAAACCCGGACAAAGTTTGGGGCCCCCACTCACACACCCCCACCACCAGAGCAGAACCTTTCCCCCGGAGGCCTTCACCCCCACCCCCAGAAATCGTTATCTCCAGCGGTGGGCCAGGTGTGCTGGGGGGCGTTGGGAAAGTCAAAGTACCTGGGGAGACTTTTTTCCCACAAAATTTAAGGGTAGGAAATTTCGACACTGGGCCCCTTTACCCCTTTCGCCAAACAAAAAAAATTTCACCCCCCCCTCAACCCACACTACACAACAAACCCCAAAAAGCCTCTTTACACCTTTTCCCCCCCCTCCTAAGGGCCCAAAATTTAGGCCCCTTTACTGACCCCCTGTGGTTTAAGACCTGGCCACTTTTCCCCTTTAAAGAAAAAAATTTAAAAAAATCCGGGAAAACATCAATCACAATCCCCCAAAAAAAACCCCCTTCCTGTCCCTCCCCCGCACGCCTCTAATCTACCGCAGGCCCCCTTTACCCCCCCGACAGAGGAAAAAGTGTTCCCGGTTTTTGGGTTTTAAGGGGAGGAATTTTAACTAATTTTAATGGTTTTTTAAATAAAATTTTTTTTCCCCCATTGGGGTTTTAAAAAAGTATAACCCATAAAAAAATTTTTTTTTTTTTCCCCCTTTAAAAAGGTTAAAATTAAAAAAAAATTGGAAGACCCCAAGGAAACATCCCAAACCCATAAAATTAAAAACCCCAAAAAATTTAAAATTTTTGGTTTTTGGTCTTAACCCCGCAATTTTAATTTAAAATTTTAAAAATTTTTGAAAACCGGTTTTTTTTTAAGGAGGGCTTTATTTTTTTTTTAGGGGAAAAAAAATTTTTTGGATTTAAAAATTCTCCTCTTGAGGAGCCCCCAAAAGGGGTTTTCCTGGATTCCCCAACCTTGCCCCCCTTTTTCCCCTTCCCCTCTCCTGCCCCCTTTTCTATCCCGCCCCCCAAAAAGGGGGGTTTTTGGTTCAACCAACCCCCCCCCCATTTTTGGATTTTCCCCACCCCAGGAACAGGGGGTGTTCTTTAAAAAGTTTTTTAATTAAATTACTCTCCCTTTGTTTTAGCCCCCTGGTAACTCTCCTACCCTTAAAGAAAATTAACCCCCTTTTTTTCCCCGCTTCACATCCCCCAGTTTGGGGTTTTAAAATTTAACCCCCTTGAATTTCAGATTGTTTTTCCCCCGGTATAAACCCCCCCATTACCCCTCCGGACCAAGGGAAGAGAAAAAGGATTAATTTTTCCCCAAAAACGGCCCCCCCTTTTGGCTCAGTAAAAAACCCCCCCCGCATGGTTTGAAAAAAACAACCCCCCCCTTTTAAGCCACCCAATTTTCTTTTAAGGGGGAAGGTTCCCCCCTTTTAAAAAATTTTGACCCAATGTTAAAAAACCCCCCTTTTGGAATCCCCATTAACAATTAATTGGGGGGGTTATGAAAAGAAATCCCCCTTTTTCTCCCCTTTTAAAAATTTTCCAGCCCCAAAACCCCAACAATTTTTCTCTCCACAGACACCTTTTGCTATAAAAATTTTAAAAACACACTTTTAAATTTTTAATGGGGGCGTATTTTAACCCCAAATTTTAAAATGCCCCGGGGAAGTATGTTTAAAAAAAAAAAAAAAAAAAAAAAAAAAAAAAAAAAAAAAAAATTGGTTGAAAAAATTTTAAAAAACTAAAAAAAATGGTTTTTAAAGAATTTTAATAAAAAAGGTGTTTTAATTTTTTAAAATTTAGAAAAAGCCTAAAATTTTTTTTTTTTTAATTTAATTTTTAAAAACCAAAAGGCAAAAAAAGTTTGCCCTTTCAAAATCCAAAAATGAAAACTAATTGAAAACATTCAAAAAAACCCCGGGAAAAATTTTAGGAAAATTTTTTTTTTTTAATGGGGGCCCTCTTAAAAACATTGCCCCGTTTTTTTTTGCCCCCCTTTGTCATTAATCCAAAAAAATTTGGAATATTTAACAGTTAAAAATCCCTTTAAAATTTGTTCCAAAGGATTTTCAGCCCCGGGGAAAAATTTAATTCATTTTTTAACTTTAAAAAAATTCTTTTTCTTTTGGTTTTAAAAAAAAACCCCCCTTTAAATTTCTGAAAAAAAATTGAGCCCCTTTTAAAATCTTTTGTTTTTGGTATGGAAAATTTTAAAAAAAGTAATTTTTTTCTGGAAAAAAAACCCCTGAAAAAAACAGGGTTTAATTTCCCAGTCCCCGCCCTTTAAAAAACTCTAAAACTTTACAAAATTTCCACAAAACAGTTCAATTTTTTGCCCCCTTTTTGGGTTTTGCAAATTTTTAAAAAAACACATTTTTTTGGGAAAAGTTAAGGACCAACCAAAATTTTCCCCCCAATTTTTTTTGGGAAAAAAATTTAAGTTTTTTTGGGAAGGATTGGGGTTTTGGGTAGCCACTTTTAAAACTAAACTTTTTGGGATGGAACAAGGATCGCCCCTGGCTTGGGGTGTTTTTTGGGGCCCCTTTTCCTGTTGAAACACCCCATTTAAAAAGGGCAGTCCTTTCAGGATAAGGCAACATGACTTCATCAAGTATTTTTATATATTCAAACTGGTTCATGGTGCCTATGTGATAAATGGGCCCAAATCAAGAGAAAACATTGCCAAACCATTATGCTTGCACCACGTTTTATAGTCTGCACAGCGTACTATGACTTTAAATTTACAATGGTTTTAAAGGGGGTCGTCCCGACAAACTTTCCAGCGGGATTTTTAACCCCCAAAAACAACAAACTTAAATCCCCCAGAATATTGGGCAACTTATTGTTGGCAAAAGTAGATGCCTTTTGATTGTTGTAGTACACACAAATAACAGAAGATCTTCTTTTATCTCACTGGAGTTCATCATTGGATGCTGTTCCATATCCTATAATCTAGTCGGATGGGAAAATTTCTTTACATTCCCCTCTGTTTTCTGGATTTGGGATTCCAAATTTAAAAACATTGTGATCTTTTTAGTTGAGCACCCAATTTTTTCTTTCACTTTTTGATAAAGTTTTTTCCCCCCTCCAAACAAATCTTGATCAAAGTTTTTTTCCCTTTTTGGGAAAAATTTCCCCAGAAGGCCCCAACAACCCACTGTACACACTGAGAATGGGCTAAAACCAGCAGGTACAATATTGGCTTCCCTAGTACATTTAATGAGGGCCATAAACGATCCCTTTTTCTTCACAGGATGGGATTTATCCCCACTAATTGAAGTCCACAAAAGCAAATTTTTTTAAAAACTTCCCCTTTATTAAATAAGCCCCTACACCAAATTAAACAGCAGGGAAAAGTCAAGACTGGGGGGGATTTTTGTTTTAGTTGTCCATACCGACAAAAAACTACCATGAAATTTTTTCTATGTTGTAATTTTTGTTTTCATACCCAAAAAAGTAAAAAAGTAAATTTCCCGATATTAGACTGCTAAAATTTTGGGAAAATAACCCCGTAAAATGGGGTAGCTCTAAGAAAACCGTGCATATATTTTTACTATTTAAAAAAGCAAAAAGATTTTAATTTTTTTATTTTTTGGGTTTTTATTTTCCAATAGTTTTGGGAAAAGTGTTTCAAATATTCCCAAAAGTAATTAAGGGTCCATTTTCATAATCAAAAAGGGTTTGATAAAATTTCTTTATGCAGGAATTTTTTTCTTTTTACAATGAACCATAAAATTTCTTTAGAAAATGCCCCCGATTATTTTTCAGCTATGTGTCCCTTTTCCTTTAGTCACAACTAAGCTTTATTTTAAATTTTTAAAAGAGGTCCCAATGTGTGTTATTAATTCAAGGTCCATAAATCACAGCTGTTCAACATACTGAAGAATAGAACAAAAAAAATCAAGTATAAAAAAAATCTTGGCTAAAGTTTCTAACTTCCTGGGGTTTCTATTAAAGATTTGTTAGAGTTTCTCTTAATGTAATACTATTTAGTGAACACAACTTCTGACTATTAATAAATTGCTGTTTAAATGTACGTTTGGTGATTGTGGAACAAACATAGCAGTAGTTAACTATGTGCTTATAGTCAATGTCGGACTGGGGTGCATATGGCCCACAAGAGGAGTTGATCTTAGGGGCCCACTTTGCCTCACTGTCTCCGCCATCTGTACGGTGCCCCACCCAGTCTCGCTTCAATTTATGCAGACCGATGTGATAACATCATAACTTGAATCTTGCCCAAATAACTTTACAAAACCAGAATCCCAGGGCTAATATTACCAATAATTCTAGTAAAACCAAATATCACATCACGACCATATAGTGACTGAATAATACCACCACAAATGACCACCACATAGTGACTGAATAATACCGCCACACCATTACTAAATATAAACTATTACACTTTGCACACATATAAGGGATTACAGTTCAGTTATATTTAGTGACTCACTGGCGATGGTTCTCTTATGAGTCGGTCACGTTCCCTATTTGTCTCCATCCGGTCCACACCACCTTGCTGACTTCTTCTGGCCAACACTGCTCCCTGCAGATTTGGACACAAATATCTTAGAATCTTCACTTTTCTAGCAACTCTTTACTTTTCCCAATTTTTTACAAACTTCCCAGGGGTTGGATGCCCGGTCTCCGAGGAGGAACAGAGGCCTAACCCTATGGAGATTGTGCTACAGTTCTGGTCTGTACCCCTCAGAATCATATTGTGTGGTCCAAACTCATTCCCTTGCACCCGGAAGATCAGCCGCAGGTATGATGCATGGTCTCTTGGTGGTGCAGGTGATGGAGTTCAGGACTGTCATGGTTTTTGCTTTTTGTAGTGTTTCTGTTTTTCCTACAGATTTCCCAGTTTTAGAACCAGTGGATTTTTTGAACCAGTGTTGGATCCATTTCTTTAACAAAATTTGGGTGGAATCGTGTGGATTTAAATTTAAATACAGTGTTTTTTGTGCTGTGTCAGTTTATTGTTTTACCATTTATTTCCAGTGTTAGTAATAAAGGTGTTTGACATATGTCTCTCTATTACAATCGCTGGGGCTTGGTGTCAGTCTTGGGGTGACAGAAAAACACCACTGGTTGACACAAAGCCCTAGCGCTAGTAATAGAAAGACATCTGTCAGACACCTCTATTACTAACACTGGAAAAATAGTGGTAAAAAAAATACACCAAAACAACACAAAAACACTTTATTTAAATAAACACTCCCCAACACCAGCCCTCACTGACCATTTTCTTAAAGAAATGGATACAACTCTCGTCCAAACACAGTCCAGAGGGGAAACCTATAAGGTACAGAAACACAAATCAGCATGTGGCTGATGGCTATCATGAGTAGGGCAGCAAGGTAAATTGCCCCCAGGTAGCTAACCCCCAGATAGCTAGGTAGTTTGCCCCCAGATATCTAGGTAAATTGACCCCAGGCCCCAGACCCCAGACCCCAGTTTGCCCCAGGTAGCTAGGTAGCTTGCCCCCAGGTAGTTTGCCCCCAAGTAGCCAAGTAGCTTGCCCCCAAGTAGCCAGGTAGCTATCTCCCATGTAGCCAGGTAGCTGTCCCCATGTAGCCGCCCCCATGTAGCCAGGAAGCTGTCCCCATGTAGCCAGGTAGCCGCCTCCCCTGTAGCCAGGTAGCTGTCCCCATGTAGCCAGGTAGCCGCCCCCCCAATAGACAGGTAACTGCCCCCCCAGTAGTCAGGTAGCCGCCCCCTCTGTAGCCAGGTAGTTGCCCCTCTGTAGCCAGGTAGCCGCCCCCCATTTAGCCAGGTAGCTGCCCCCCCCCTGTAGTCAGGTAGCTGCCCCTCATTTAGCCAGGTAGCTGCCCCTCATTTAGCCAGATAGCTATCCCCAAGTAGCTGCCCTCAGATACATACATTTCCCAATTAGATAAAAAAAAATAATAAATCCACTCACCTTATCCCGTTCCTGGATGAGCGGCTGCAGCAGGTCTGGCTTCACTGCCGGGCTTCTCCTACTAAAGCCCGGCATAGGCGCGCCACCTGCGTGGTGACGTGGGCCCGACTCCTTAGACCTAATAGGCAGAATAGCGGAGCAGAGCGCCCGCACAGACATGCCTGAGAGTGCTCGGGACAGATGGCCTGAGCGTTCTCCGGCATGACGTGCGGGCCAGACCCGGATGCCTGTGGCCACGGGCCCCGCTGTGTCGGAACAGGGGCCCACCGGAGGATCTACCAATCCTGCGGTGGGCCAGTGTGACGCTGCTTAGTTTTATTGCAATAACGCCTATAAAGATTAACAATCACATTTTTGGACAAATTGGTATAATTGACAAATAGGAGAATAACTATCCAAAAACTGTTCTGTAAATAATGAAAATGGCTAACTAGGCCTATAACTGAACAGTCTTTGTAAACCACCATTACTCATATAAAGTACTGGTGGTGGGAATCAAAATGGAAAAAAAATAGAATACCAAAAATAAAAAGTATATCACCCCATCTCCTCCCCTCCAAACCTGTGGCCATTCCGGATCTGCCTGTAAAGACAAATAAAAATACAGGTGTTCCCTGTGAAATAACAATTCTGGAGCATTCTCCTCATGTATCTATGTTGTGTTTTCCTCTATTATTCCTTCTAGAAATTTGTTAGTAAAGCGGTCAGCTGGGTGTTGCCAATTAAAGATGTGTCCCTGCAGTGTGACATTGTCCAATCACTGCTGACTTCAGTGTGTGCAGGGACACACCCCTTTGAGAACTGGAATGGTAACACCCACCTGACAGATTCGGTAATACATTTGTAGAAGGAATAACAGAGGAACAGCAAAACACAGAATTATAAGAGAAGATGCTCCAGAATTGTTATTACACGGGAAACACATCAGGAAATAACACAGGTCCTCTTTAAGAAGGAAGAAAGTGGACAGAACCTGGAGGGTAATGTCTCTAGCTTTACACATGCATTTCTCTCACTTTCATAAGTGAAAGGAAAACTGCAGATAATTGCTTCCCTCCATACTTCCACTGCATGGAAGTAAAAGTCTTAAGAATTCATCAGTCCTACTCAGAATGATTCTGTCCTAACATTGCATACATAGTGACTGTCACACTGGGAAGTCACCCCACAGTGGTTTTCTGGGCCTTTTTTGCTTAATTGAGCTCATTCTGGGAAAAACTATTTTAATAACCTTTATTGAACTTACATTTGAAACCAGAAGTTTACATAAACTATAATAAAAACACATATGCATGCTTTTCTTACTATCTGACATAAAATCAGAATATGAGCTGTCCCCAATTTGTTTAAAGGCATAATAATCCTAGTCTATGTAAACTTTTGATTTTGTAGAAAGTAATAAAAATGCCTTAAATTCTCTCTCTCATTATTCTGGCATTTGGCAAATATAAATAATTTTGGTAACCTTAACTGACTTAAATGGGTAAGGTTTTACCCATTTAAGTCAGTTAAGGTTACCAAAATTATTTATATTTGCCAAATGCCAGAATAATGAGAGAGAGAATTTAAGGCATTTTTATTACTTTCTACAAAATCAAAAGTTTACATAGACTAGGATTATTATGCCTTTAAATAAATTGGGGACAGCTCATATGATGATATCATGACACACTTGTGGATGTATTTCAAAGCACACCATAAACACACTGTTTCTGTGTGTCACATCATGGGAAAGTCTAAAGAGATCAGCCAAGATATCAGAAAGAGAATTGTGGACTTGTGCAAGTCTGGATCATTCTTGAGTGCAAATTCCAGATTCTTGAAGATGCCTTATTCATCTGTACAAACAATTATAGGCAAGTATAAACAAGATGGGAATGTCCAGCCATAATGCCGCTCAGGAAGGAGATGGGTTCTGTGTCTCAGTGATAAGGAAGTCTGAGTCTGAAGCTGGCTGTGAAACAGAATGGTGTGAGAGACAACCCCTTTTAGTGTATTTTTATAATATGGTTTTGTGTGCGATTGTGAGTGACTGCGCCTTCCCTATACATGCCTGTACTAATTTTATATATCTTAATACTATTTCCAGTTATGTCACTAAGATTTTAGATGTGGCTTTGCTGACCTACATTTTACAAAGAAACGGAACAGAGGAGATGAGAATGAGGCCTTGAGAAAGCGCCATGTGGGGAGAAAAGGCTGTTTACTATTGCTATAGTTGCAATTCTCTGTGCACTGGGATTTTAATAAATGGAAGACGGCACCTACAACCTGATACCCACATCACACTGCTGAAACAATGTACCATCATAAACCCTAACCGAAATTATTGCTACCAATCATTACAATGTAGCAGATAAAGAGACAATTCTTGAAAGTCAGTGGTGTGGTTTTTTGCAAACTATGATACATGAAATAGATAGAAATCAGGAATACTTACTTCATTACCCTCTAGTTCAAAGTATTCAAACTTCATGGATATCCTGTACTGAGAGGGAGCAACCACCTGCCACACACAGTTCTTATTAGGAGGATATTCTTTGGGCCATGCTGGGGTTGTTATGGTTCCATTGAGTTTGGTTAACAATCCTCCACATGCAGCTGAAAAGACAAATATGTAGATATCTCATCAGATCTATACAATTATATAAAAAAAACTATCACTTAGTTTATTCTAGGTAATGAATGACTAAACTGTTTTAATTACAGAATATTAAAATGTTATAATGGAAATAAAAAATAATGTCCAACATCTTTAAAGGGGTTGTCTCATCTCGAAGTTTCATAGGATGCATGAATGAAATAATGCTGCTTTGCCTGTCACTTCCTGGTCAATCTATCTGTAATTAGCATATGAGCTAATATGTATTCAGACTTCTCTGTAATATAAACAGTAGAGTAATTACTGTCTTTTGTCTGAAAGATCAGATAACACACAAGCTGTCACTGCTGGCTGGGACCTGTGTGATGACTTCACTCCCTGCTATCAGATAGAACAAACAGCAGGGGAGAAGGAGTACACAGGTCGGTCACTTTGGAAACTAGAAAGCCCTCAGAAGGTGATAAAATCATTTGTAGCTCCTTAACAAAGCAATATATTTGAAAAACTTCTTCATTTAGTGTTCCCTACATTTTCACAGCTATTCTTTGTAGTGAGACAACCCCTTTAAGCCACTTTGTGAGTTATTTAAATTTTCCATTGGCTTCCTGAAGATCTACACCAGCTGTTTGATGATAGGAAGCTCACAAATTCTGGGCGTCATGACACACATGAAAGGGCCCAGTATCAAGCCAAGGAGATCTGGTGCGCATAAGAGGGTTTCTTTAAGCATTCTTTGATGCTATACACTTTAAGTCCTACCTCCCAAGGGTTTTAAAATAAGGAAACAAACAGGTGGAGTGTATGCTATGATTAAGAAAAGCAACAGAGTTTAAAACGTGAAAGCGGTAGATGTATCTGTAAACTACAATGCTGTGACACAAAGTCAAATTTTAACATTTTATCTGGAATCTTAGATCTATGAAATTTGCAAGGTTTCTGCTACACTATCCAGAGTGGTATCTGTGAAGTCCAGAAGCAATGTATGGTTGCTGAGCTGGCTTCAGATATATTCAGGATTGCGGTTGGGAGGGAGCAGGATAGAAAAAGCTGTGCAATGGATATAGCGGCTTGTAGTATTATAGGGCAAAGGGAAACTGCCTTCAAACAGGAAATGCTACTGCCCAGTTACATAGAAGGGATGCTACATACAGTAAAAGAAATGTACAAAATAGCAAAGAAAACATTACAGAGAAATGTAATAACATATTTAACATGGTGGTTAATTAAGATGTCACACCGGGGTGTTTAACATCTAAGAGACAAACACTGATTATTTAGCTACCTGCTAAACTAGGGTTATATGCACATGGAATTTGGGACTACAAACTCCACTACAGACAAACCAGCAACATGTTCCATTCACAGCTCTGTGTGATAGGTTTTTAAGATAGTGCAGTGCAGAGAATGAATGAATGAAACCTATAGTGTAAAGTCAGTAAAGGATTTTATCATTTAATTCCTCAAAACAACATAATTGGTTTCACATTTTTCCTACAAGTGTTACCTTCACAGCTTTTCTTGTCTGGTCCAAGCTCGTAGCCGGGATCACAAGAACACTTATAACTTCCCAGTGTGTTCAGACAGCGTTGTTCACAGCCCCCGTTGTCTGGCTTGGCACATTCATCGTCCTCTGTTTTAAAAATGGAACATTGAGGTACTTAAGGATAATTTCTAACCCCATAAAAAATTATGCCTCCTGTTAACATATTTAGCTTTTATGCAGTGTAACAGTACGAAGTATTTGCCAAATAGTTTGTCTGGCCAAAGGTTGACTAGGCTTGAAAAGTAACAAACTCCATCTGAAATCTATCCTATCATGTACCATGGAATTTATATTTAGATTAAAGAAATAATCAGAAAATATTTATTTCTATTCAATTCTGTATTGTTTACTATCATTTATATGCCCTACGAAACATCACAATTCTTTTTTTACTCCTTCTATTAAAGCAAATATAAATAAGAGATCCAAAACAGACATAAGTAAAAACACAAAGAGGGTCATATGAAGGATATATTATCTAGAGCAGATTTACAACATATTCTGATAAACCTTTGTGTTATATGCTAAAACAGATTATCAGAATCTCTAAATCCAAAAGGTTTTCATTAATGATGGTAAGGAGGAGGAAACCATGGCATCTGCATACTGAATAGAAAGGCATTACACTGCCTTTTTATTTAGGCCAAAAGTAAGGCTGCATTCAAACAATCATCAATTTAGATGCAGTTTTTTAAGTCAAAACCAAAACTGGATTTAACAAGGAGAAGTCTCAGTTTTTCCTTAATATGTGTATTCCAATGATAATCCGTTCCCAATCTTGGCCTCCAGAACTGCACATGAAACGGTGAACGTTTGAACGGAGCCTAAAACTGCACAACATACTTAATGTGTATGTATCTATAATATTTAATATATATTATATATAAAATATATATATATATATATAAAAATATATATATATATATATATTATATATATATTATATATAAACACACGACGTACATTTATATACACGTGCAAACAAACTGTATTTCACACATACATATGTACACATATGAATATATATTGCCATTTTTTATACTGATTTATCCCCTTTTCTGTCTCTATATTGGATATTTCTATGTATATCTCCATTGTCATACATGTCAAGTAAGGAAGAATGTGCCATTTCTTCTCCAATATAGACTGTAGACCTCCTGGTATTGCTAGATAGCCCAGAATTATGGTGAAAGATCAAGCGCTTGACTTCTTAGAACATTCTGTGGATCAGTGAAATTTATTGTCTGTAAACAACGCACTTCGTGTCTAGCATAGGAAGGTTACCTGATGAAGTCTCCCATGCTCGACATGAAACGCGTGGTTTTTAGACATTCTGATCCACAGAATGTTCTGAGGAGTCAAGCACTTTATCTTTCACCATAATGCTGGCCTGTCTAGCCATACCAGAAGGTCTACAGTGTATACTGGAGAAGAAAAAAGGGAAAAGGTATTGTGGCGAACAGCAGCTGACCCTTCTTCTGTGGCATATAAGAAGCCTTCATGAGAGTGGTGCCTTTTTAGCACAACAACATAAGGTGAGCAAGACATTTCTAACCTATATTGGCTACAATAGTAGTAATATATTACACAAGGAAGGGCTCTTTGTTTGTCCTCTATTTTGTTTCTGATACAAATAAGGAAGAATGAGTTCCATCTGAAAGGCATTTGTGGACAATTTTATGCTGCGTTAATACAATGCCATGTAAGTGAATGATGTTTAGAACTGCCTTTCTTAGAAACTGATGATTCAAATTCTTTTAGGGTTTTGAATTTACATAGTGCATGTAGTATTTGCTAAGTGAATGAAAATACAAAGTAACTATTTTATAAGCAAAGTCTGCAGGCCACATATGACATATTAGCACTAGTATGCCAGGACTATATATTTGCTCTGCTTGCTAAATGCACATAAAGTTCCCAGGCATGAAAGTGATGGTGTTTCAATAACTGTAGTGTCTGCAAGGTTTAAATGCTATGCTACCCATTAACAGCTCTTCCGTTGTTTTTACCCTTTAAGAAGTTAGCAGCGAACCCTGCTTTGTTTACAGTTGCATCTGAAACAAATTTCATCCACAGGGTATTAGAGGTAGATGTGATATCATCTGGCTTATCATAGCCACAGAAATGTCCAATAAGAGGGCTGTTTTCACTGCTCCCGTCTCTTACTTCCAAGTAATCATAAGCACAAGTGTCATGGCGCTCAATCTAGGAAAAATAAATAGGGCAACATTAGCAAATACGAGATTTTAGAACAAGTAACTCTACATCTGAGATGTATATTAGTCAGGAGGTCACATACTTTGGAACAAAAAAAGTACCTCTTATAGTACCTTAGAAAAAATGTAATGATACCCAGATGAACTGATTACATAGATGCCCACTTCCAAACTTTTCTTAAGTAACGATCACCATTTCCTAATTGGTTATGACTAATTAATTTCCGGTATAGCATAAATGTGTCCACCTTTACACACTTAAGTCATGGATTTATCTTAACATATTATAAATGTTTAAAACTAATTCAATAGATTTCTGTTAAAGGGGTTTTGCCACGATGTAATGTTGACGTGGGATCCTCCAAAATGGGTATTTAATCACTTTTCTAAATATATGTGATTACAAAAAGTGAAGCTTCTGAGAGCTACAGCATTTCTCAGTCCCCCTTAGTTACCTGAAAGCTTGCATTAGACACGACCAGAGGAGATGACAGGCCGCGCTTGCGTGAAACACTTCTTATCTGGTGACAGGGAAAATGAATGAGCTTTCAAGGGATAGGGGAGAAAGTGCAGTTTATGAGCCTGTGTCTTGCTGTATAGAGAATCCATTGTTGTAATTTTATTATTTGAGTTAAGTTTTGAGACGCTCCCTTATTCCTCACTCCTTGCTCACCCCCTCCCTCTCACCCCTGCAGCTTCATGATTCAGCGTGATTTGTTTATATTCTACTCTATGTGCTGATAAGGAGGTAAGGAACTCGTGTCTTGGCATATCCCCTTTAAGGCTATGCTCATACAGCTTAATTGCGGGATGTATTTCGTCCCGCAATTACGCCGTGTGTACGGGGGCGGGGGGCGGCAGTTCGCCGTCACCATAGACATTCATTATCCTCGGCGCGTATACACCGTGAATAATTGACATATCACTTCTCTCCCCACTTGGCGTATTGTCCGAGCGGGGAGAGGAGACGTAATCCATAGTTCTCTATGAGAACTGTGGATTACCGTAATGACTGGGACGTATTTCAGCCAGTAATTCACACAGTACGGCGCGAATTACGGGCTGAAATACGTCCCAGAATAAGCCGTGTGAACATTGCCCATTACTGAACATTTGTTTGTAATCATCCCTAGTCAATCAGATACCATGACATTCACTGAAACCACTGCATTTAACCTTTAAAAGCTTTATATGGTGAGACTGTTATTCTGTGTACAAATGTATGGTGTCTCTGTATGACACCATATTACAGAGGCATATCCCCCTAAAGCACTGCTTAAAGAGAATACCTCTATAAAATCACATCAGACGGGACTTGCCATGATGATTTCAATAGAAAAAATGTATATGAGGTCAGAAACATTACCACATTGTATGGCCCTACAGACCAGAATGACTGCTGTATTGCTTGGAGCCTTTCAGTACAGCTCAAGAGAACTGATCCAGCTGTCCAAGACATTTGATTGGCAGGTCTGCCTAATTATGAAATGTGAACAGGGCGTTTATCATTGCTAACGCTAAGTAACACACACTATGAAAGCTATTATGGCTTCAATGATGGTTTGCAGCTGGTTTTCTAAAGAGCAGATACAACTTAACTGAAGAGAGTAATTTGAGGAAATCTCAGCGGCATTACAGCACCAAATGTAATGGCCAACCGTCCAAATGGATTAAGAAAAAGCCATGTTTGCAACAATTTGCTTTGGAGAGGACAGGCTTTTTTCCTAGCGCTACCTACTGAAAACTAAAATTGGATTTATGATAGATTAATAAAAAAATATATATTCTAGAATTTATGCGGCAGCCATTCAGTCTGCAAAAACAGATTAAGAACTTGTGAAAGGAACCTACTGTCAGGACCTTATACATTTTAATTAAAATATAGCATTTGTACATTCAAATCCACTTAATCTTCTCGAAAACGTATGCAGTGAAACAGGTCTTGCCCAGGGCTTAGCCTGTCAATGACAATTTGTTCACTCAAGACTGGATTAAAGATTTCTAAAAGCAATATAATTTATCTTCACCACCGCTTAGGTCAGATAACATTACCTCAAATGCCTGGAAGGTTAATCCAACATTGTAATTTTCTGCTACTGTTATTTTCCATATACATTCCTTTGATGGCCGGTAGTCATCTGGATAATTGGGTGATTGGATCTGCCCAGAATCTTTGTGGATCTCTCCACCACAAATTGCTGAAAAATCAAGGCATTTGAAAATATTAAAGGAGAAAATTGCAAAAAAATGTACCGTATAATAGATTGAAATTACATTTAAGCATAAGGAGTAGTGAAAAAAATCAGATCCATCAATTCATGTACAGATTTAGAAATAAAGTGATTGACCAATCTTAAACAATTATTAATTACTATGTGAGACAATGCAAAGAAGAATCAAGCACATTGAAGTGCAACCATCATTTTAAATTGTTCCCCCAAAATTAACAGGCGACAATAAGAAAAGCTTATAATATAACATATGACATAATAAAAATACCTCTATCTCCAATATAGACACCTGTCACTTCCTCTCAATTCACTAGCAAACCTGTCTTCAGAGAGGAAAAAATGAAGACTGGTTATCAGCTTATTGAGAGATCAGGTTACAGGTGCTGTCCATAGGAGGATAGAGAGAAATAACAATAGATCATGAGTAGTGTTGAGCGATTATTATCGACAAGTTAAAAATCGGCACGTTTTTATGTTGATCGGATTTTTTAGATAAATGCGATAATTTTTGGTTAAAATCTGTGCTTTTTCTATTAAGTTCGCGCCATTTCGGTGCTTCCTGTAATTTTGGCGGCCAGCAAATCAGATTACAGAATAGAGCAGGTGAGAATGTGTGTGCGAGTCATGACTGGGATGTGTATGGTTGCGATTGGCTGGGAAAAATCACATGACCTCGTTTTACATAGAACAGCGTTTCCTGTTCAGCCTCAGTGTCCTCAGGTTCAGAGCAGAAGGTCGTGCGCTCTGCTTGTGTTTCCAAAAAAGCTCAGCGAAATTATTATATTTCTTCACAGAGAAACCTCTCTATTAGCTGTGATCCTTACAATTTGTTAGATTAGAGATTGGAAGATTTTAATAGTTAGGTAAAGAATTTTAAAGGAGCATCTACCGCTGTAAAGTCACGGGGGGTGGGGGGGTGGGGGAGGGGGGACCCCGCGGGCGAACACAGACAAGCTCTATAAAGAACACTGGATAAAGTTCACCAAAACTTATGTAGACATTGCAATAGCTTTAATTATAACAGTTTTCTATTGAAATATTTCCTGGATTTTGGGCAGACTAACTTAAAGGAAACACATCTTTACTAGTAACTGCAGTCTCTTGTTATGTGCAAAACACCACTTTATTATCATAAACATTTCATATAAGTTGTTTCATTTTCAATTTTGCCCATTCCACCTTTTGATATATCCCACCTTGTACTTAAATTAAGATTCCACAGTCAGCACAGTTTGATAGGAGCCAAAAATACCTTGTAAATCCGAAAAAAATTTACAGAACCGTGTTTTATATTTGACTATGAGCACTACAGCATTTGTTCATTGAGGCACCTTGCACTAAATGTGCATACAGGCAATTTATGTAGTCACCACAGGGAAATTGGATAGGTGCCAAAAAATACCTTTGTATAATCGAATACATTTCAGATACTTGTTTTTTTTCATTTTGGCGCACTACATCTTTGTTCAGTGAGGCACCTTGCACTTAAATGTGAATACTGCAATTTTTTTAGTCACTACAAGTGAATTGAAAGGAGCCAAAAAATACCTTTTTCTTCACCAATACATTCAATAACGTGTTTTCCCTCACTTTGGGCGTCAGCCAGGACCACTTTGTTTGATAGATTCTACTTGCAGTTAAATTTGAATACAGCAATTTTGTAGTCACATGTGAATTGAGGTGCCAAAAATACTTTTATTATCCGAATACATTACAGATACGTGTTTTTTTGCACTTTTGCCCAGTCCAGATTTTGTTGCAAGAGCCACCTTGCAGTTAAAGTTTGAAATCCCAGTAATTGCGTAGTTACCACAGGGTGAATTGATAGGTGCCAAAAATACTTTTTATTATCCGAAAAAATACATGATACGTGTTTTTTGATTTTGGCGCACTACAGCTTTGTTCTTGAGGCACCCTTGCACTATAAATGTGAATGACTGCAATTTTTATTCTCATTCCCAACAGTTCCTTTTGCTGATTATGCTGTGAGTAGACTGTAAAAGTACACCAAAGTGATTCATGACAAAACCAAATTCCATTACTTACTTCATCTTTAGAATTTTTCGTCATTGTCAATGTTTTGGGTCATGTTTCCTCACAAGTTTTTTAACAGTGGCTGAGCCGTCATATAATTTATAATTTTTTGGGGTCAGTTTGCTGTGAGATACAGCAATAAGTATGGTCCTTTGAGAACAGAAATGTGGCCTTTTAATGGCATTTCTCCCTCTACAATTTTTATAACAGTGGCTGAGAGTCATTATTTATAATTTTTGGGTCATCTGCTTTTAAATGCAGTCAATACTTACAGTCCAAAACTAAAAAAATGTTTTTCTAATAGACATTTGTTCTTCACAATTGTCAAAAGGTGCTCAGGGTCAGCTTTTTGAATTTTTTGGGGCATTTTGCTGTGACATGCAGCTATACTACAGGTCCAATATAAAAAAATGTTGTTTCTTAACAACATTTGTTCTTCCCAATTGTCAAAAGTGGCTCAAGTGTCATGCTTTGGTATTTTTTGGAGGCATTTGTCTGTGACATGCAGCGAAAATCTTACAGTCCTATTTATAAAAAAAATGTTGATTCTAACAGACATGGTTGTTTCTACACAATTGTCCCAAAGTGGCTCATGGTTCATGTTTTTGAATTTTTGGGGCATTTTTGCTGTGACATGCATCTATACTACAGTCCTATTATACAAAAATGTTTGTTACTAACAGACAATAGTTCTTCACAATTGTCCTAAGTGGCTCATGGTCAATGTTTGAATTTTTGGGGGCATTTTGCTGTGACATGCAGCTATACTACAGGTCCTATAATAAAAAAATTTTGTTTCAAACAACATTTGTTCTTCACATTGTCCAAAGTGGCTCAGGTCATGCTTTTGAACTTTTTTTTGAGGCATATTTCTGTGACATGCAGCTATACTACATGTCCTTATTATAAAATAATGTGTTTCTAACAGCCATTTGTTCTTCACAATTGTCCAAAGTGCTTCATGGGCATGTTTTTTGAATTTTGGGGGGCATTTTGCTGTGACATGATGCAGTCTTACTAACAGGTTCCCTACTATAAAAAATGTTGTTTTTCTACAGACATTTTGTTCTTCACAATTTGTCAAGAGTGGCTCAAGGGTGATGGGGCTGTCCAGAAACAGGAATAGGTAGGACACTATTAAATGGACACATATTGCAAATTGACTGTTTTTTGCAAGATCTTTAACATAGCTATCAATCCCTTTATTGAGACAACCCATCTTAAGAATAATTAAAAAAAAGAGAAACTAAAGACAATGGTAAGGATTCCCCTAGTTTAAAAATGTGTTTTCTAGAATTAAACAACTAAAAACTTGCTATGTACAAAATTGCTGGTTAAAAAAATTCCTCTGAAAATGTTACAAGGAGGTCAGGAAAACTTGACCAGATTTATGTAATTCAGAGGACATTGGAGTATTGAGCACGGACCAGAGAACAAAGTAAAGAGACAATTTCCCCAGCACATTGAGTAAAATGAGAAAAAGAATGCAAGAAAAAGGCACCTGGGTGTAAACTGGAGCGTTAAACCACCAGTTTAACCAAGTGAAGCTCAATTGGTCCGCACCTCATCGTAGGGGCAAGCTGCTACCCAGGTCTGACTGTGTACTGAGGAAGGCTGGAGTCTCCCACACTTCCGCTTCCTGCACTACTGCTTCAGCCACGACAGTTTTCGTTGCTGCATCATCGAGTGCGGCATTTTTAACACCTGCCGTGTTAGATAGATCACGGGACGCCAGCCTGCTCTCACCGCACCCACTGTAAACTCCGGCCCTGGGTCATGCTGTTGCAGCAGGACAGGTACTAGTACAATGACCAGTTCAACTAAAAAGGTGGTTGAAAAACTCCTTTTTTCCGGACTTTTTCATCTGGGGTCAGACAGGTTAAATGTTCATACTGTGGGGCGGTCCCAGAACAGGTATCGTCAATGTCCAGTGAAACTAAAATGGAGGTTAAAGACTCCCATTTTCCGGCACTTTTAATCTGTGGAACAGAACAAGTGGGTTTAAGGATCATGCTGCGGTCCAGACATGGTAATTGTCAATTCCCAGTACAACTAAAATGGTGGTTGAAGACACCTTTTTCCGGCACTTTTAATCTGGGAGTCAGAAACAGGTTTAAATGGTCATACATGCGGTCTCAGGACAGATCCTAGTCCATGTCCAGTTCAACTAAAATGAGTTTGAAAGACTCCTTTTTTCCTGGCACTGTTTTAATCTGTGGGGTCAGACAGGTTTAAGGGTCATGCTGCGGTCCAGAGAACAGGGTTTTTGTCAATGTCCAGTTCCCAACAAAAAAGGAGGTTGAAAGACTCTTTTTTCCGCACTTTTTAATCTGGGGGGTCAGACAGGTTAATGGTCATACTGCGGTCCAGGACAGTTACTAGTCAATTCCAGTACAACTAAATGTGGTTGAAAGACTCTTTTTTCCGGCACTTTTTAATCTGTGGGTCAGACCAGGTTTAAGTGTCAACGCAGCGGTCCCAGACAGGTTTGCATGTCCAGTTCAACCTAAAATGTGTGGCTCAAAGACTACCTTTCTTCCGGCACTTGTTTAATCTGTGGATCATGCAGGTTTTTAGGTCATGCTGCGTTCCAGGATAGATATTACAAAGTCCAGTTCAAGTAAAATTGATGGTTCTAATAAAACTGCCCTTCTGGCCCTTTTTTAATTTGTGGGTGATGCAGGTTTAAAAGGGTCATCTGTGGTACAAGACAGGATAGTGAATGTGTTTGACTTTTTTCTGAGCCATTTTAAAAGCCTAAGAGATGTTCCAAAATGTAGCAGGTAGTCCATTTTGACTGTTGTGGCTGTTAATTCCAGACTTCTCTCCATCCCTTGTTGGGTGTAAGAATGAAGGTGTTGTTGCTCGACCCATAGACTTAAATGGTCCTACTGGAGTACGGACGGGGACCTAACGAAAAACCTTATCGAAGTTTTGGCCAGAACTATCGACTTTCGCCCGATGTCGATAGCCAACGTAATCGCTCAACACTAATCATGAGAATAGAATCTCCTGTTCTCCATGTATATTCTGTGCATGGGAGACATCATAGCAGTTAGTCTATGTCCACTATGGAGTTAAATTCTGGGAAAATAAACAAATATGGAGCGTGCAGAGAGAGAAACTGTTTTTAAATACAGGATTCAAGTCATATAGTGTCCAGAAGTGGTTTTATTTGCCCGTAAAAAGACAACAGCTTATTCTAAAGTCATCTGAAACAACAATAACACAATATAATTTTGACATCTTCCACTATATGACTAGGATTCTGGAGAAGGGTCGTTGATCCAGGGATTTATTCAGATTTGCCAGAGTAGAGTCGGGAAGGAATCTTTTCCCTAAAATGAAGACAATTGGCTTCTACCTCATGGAGGGGTTTTGCCTTCCTCTGTATCAACATAGTACAATAGCTGAAATGCATGGGCATTGGTCTTTCTTCGGCCTTACAAACTATGTAACTATGATAACCTTATTTAATACTTTGATGATAATAAAAATACTGTTGTGTAAATGGATTATCAACACATTCATTCCTTCTTTAATACTTGATTATATAACTACAGAAAGTTATCATTTGTGCATATTAGTCATCATTTGTGATTGGTAATGTAGGGAGAAGTTGCAGAAAGGTACCACAACATTAGTACCACATCTAAAAACAAAGATGGTAATGCTACAACTTTGCCACAAATGGGCGGTTCATTTTAAGGGGGCTTTCTGACACAAAAGTTACTGCATGTAGCTGGGATCACCAATCATTAGAATAAAAGGGCAAAGACCCTGTGGTCACTTGAGACTAGTTGGTGTCCATTGAGCTACAACACTGACCTAAGCTGCTCTACCAACACAGTGCTCCTCTCAACCGGGCAGAAATTTAGTTAGGCCGCAGCGTTTTACTTACACTGCGACCATGTTGTTCTTGTGATCAAATCCCCACCTGCAATTCATAATATATCATGATCAAACATTTTAAACGGAGGGAAAGGCTAACTCTTTTGATCTTCCATGAGATTACATACAAGAAAACAGTCAGCCTCTATGATCACTACTTTCTATTTCCAATGGCAAGTTCTGAGAACCTTGATAGACATGTCACATACATATTATCAATTAGATTAAAACACCGTTCTTTTCATGTCCATGGATATTTGTTGTACCTTCATAGACTGCAGCAAACCCCTTCCCCACCCAGTTGCTGCTGCTTCGGAACTCAATCCACATTCTGCTGTCTGTTGTTGTCAAAACCTCTGGAAGCTTATCACCACAAAACCTGCCTAGAAGCATAAACAGATATATACAATAAAAAAATATTACATATAGGTCATGCAGTTTATTAAATGAATTTCAGGATATACTTTGTTTCTTATTTTCGATTAAATACATAATTTACGTATTTATGAATACACGTTATGACGTACAACATGAAATGTCCAGATACTTTGGTAATAAGTTAGAAAGATATTACAGTATTCAACAGACAGAAAATTACTCTTAACTATAAGTAACCACATTAGATAAAATAAACGCTAGAGGGTGAAGATAAAACAAAAACATTCCAGCACAGACCATCTCATTTCAAGATATCATCAGTACCATGCATTCAGTTTAATAGACAATCTAGACTGTTAACAGAGCCTCATTATGCACATGAAAGGTATTACAAGAAATATTCAGGCCAGAAGTTAAGTCTGGTCAAGATTTTATTTTTGTTAAAAAGTTAAAAGGAATGGAACTGAGCATGACAAGTACTTTCTTTGCAAGAGCAATTTATAAAATTATTTTTTTTTACTTTTATAATTTATTAACAGTGCTACAATAATTGTGTTCATAGAAGATATGACCACAAAATATCAGCCCAGAAATCTCGTCAATATTTTTCTCTACTTAATTAAATTGAATAGCATAGACCAAGACGAGTACTCCTTAAACAGCAAATTATGGGACCAATTTTTTTCTACTTTTAGAATTTACTTACATTAATACAATAATAAATTATTCAGTTCCTCTGAAAAATTCCTACTGATCTGAGCAAAGCACTAAATAGAGTTTGCTGTAAAATTAATCTGCTTCTTGTAGTTTAGCACCTTTACTACTGTGCAACTGAGACAAACCAGTACTGATTTCATACCCAGCAATGGTGATTTTCTCCAGTAACCATCTCGGACTTCTATATAGTCATACCAACAGAGACTGCTCTTGTACACATCCATTGTAAAAATTCAAAACAATCTGTAAAAAGATCAAAAATATTAACAAAAAACAGAGGACACTTTCAAGATCACTAATGTTTGTGTAAGTAGGCTCAGACCATGGTTAGTGCAGGACATTAATGCTTAGTTAGAGGTTTATGTTGTCTTTATCATACACCGTGCAGTTAGAAACCTAATTGTAGCGTTGGAGTGACATGTATTGATGTGTCTGATTCCATCTAACTAAGGAGGCCGTGATGCTGAGAGCCACTGGATTGCTACAAATGATGTTTGAATGTGAGCACAAACTATATGTATATATTTTATTTTTTTTTGCCACATAAAATCTCAAAAATCAAGACAAGTGGTGTGAGAAATCATATGTGGGATACTTCTTTTATGTGTACAAATGGTTATGACTGAGATACCAAACAAGAATACAAAAAATCTTGAACGGAGAGACTTTGGTTTATGGCTACATGTCTAGATAAAAATGTCAACACTGTTCAACATTACGTATTTAAAAAGTTGTCAATGAGAACAATCTACAAATTAGACTTAACAGCTGAGAGGGTTATAGAAGTAAAACTCTGCATGGATAGGTCATATAATTGGAAGAATGGCTGGTAGCAATCCTTTCTGTACTGCAAGTGAAATTGGAAGTTGCATGTTAAGCCTAAGTGGCAAACAGACTAAACACAATTTATTAGAAGACATTTGCATAATACTGCACTCCAAAACCACCGGCCATTAACTGGTATTGCACTACCCTTGCACCATTGCTCTCAAAGGCTATGATGGTACACAGTAAAATGGCAATGGAGGCTGAAATGGAGCTTTATCCTCTTCATCAGTGAGTCATACTTTTGTTGTGGACGCAATAATAGCCAGTGATTGGTCATGATTCCACTTGGGCAAAGCCATGAAGTGGTCTTAACAAGGGAACATCATACTGGGATGGTGGTGTGAAGAGCCATAATGTACAGTAGCCATACTCCTCTAGTCTTCATTTCAGATAGACTAACAGCTCTATGTGACTTGGATGTATCCGTGGAACCAGTGGTATGGTCATTTTTCCAAACTGCCCCAGGAGCAATTGCGTGTATTTCTGCATGTTCCGCTCATACTCAATACTGAATAAATGAAGATGCTATAAATATTTTGTTTCCTTTTTTAATTAATTCTTTTTAGCAGCTGCATATCATAAACTAGATGTCCTGATCGAATACTTGTGATGTCATAATCCAACCTTTCCTTCCCTGTGTTGGAATTTCAATGTTGTGAGCGAGAGAGCTCATGGGCTAAAGCTTTCCAGATACCAGATCATTCTAGATGGATAGCCCTTTTCCCCCAACTCTCCCATAAATATGCACGCACCGATCCGCTGAGCATGGGCGAATGTTGGGGACACCTCTGGTGTCATTAATCTGCAATTAGTCTATTTATTCTGCTTCTACCACATTTTAGATTATTAGTGGAAATTGCTGATATAAGTATTAAAAGTCTTTTTAAGGCAATGTTTAAAGCAGTTTTCCATGACTGTAATAATATTAATGTCCTTTTCTTGAGGGTGAGGACGCCTTCTGATGGTTTGTGTTGACACTACCGGCCAACGCTTTGGATATGACATCCAATTTCACCTGCAGTGCAAAATGGATCGCTATGCCCCATTTATCCAACCAGATGATCCTTCCGTGCAGAGGATGGATCACAATTCACCTCTTGCTTTTGTTCCAGTTCACCAGGCTTTCCAACCGTTGAGACAAGCAATGCTGAACAGTGCTGACATCTCGGGCTGGGAACATAGCGATCTACCAAAGTGATAAACCAAGGTCTCTATTCTTCATAGTTTGTGACAAGTGGTGATAACTGGTACGTCAACGAACAGGAGGCTTTGCACAATACATTTTTGAGGTTTTAAGTTACTAAAAACCTCTGCTTTCAATAAAGCTTCTATGTCCCCCCCACTTGCCATAGATTGACGCTAGGAACTTGAAAATTTGACCAGTTGCAGATCTTAGCGATACCTGCTACTTCCTAGATTTACAACCCTTACGGCTTATCCTTCTTGGTGGTGCAATTTAAATGTTGAAGAGTGTACATTCTTCAATAACAAAGTGTGTATGGGGGCAGTCTGACTATGCAAGCAAATTGGATTTTAATTGTATAGGTGTCTATTTCTCTGATAAATAAGCAGCACCAGAGGTTACTGGCAACCACTTCTTCAGCTATACCAAGGTAAAAATACATGTTTTTAGTAGAGTTGGAGAAGTGTGGCTGTTATATGTATAGCATCTAATAGTACCTACTAACAGGAAAAGAGAATCATAGAATAAAATAATTTACAAAATAATTCATCTACACAATGTTTAACAAGCAGTGGAATAATTTAACCATCAATTTAATTAAAATAGCATTAAAAATAAAATGTAAAATCCAAATCAACTGAATCTAAAATCTCTTTTATAAAAAACTTTTTAAATATTTTTTTAATTAAACCCAGAATTCCTTAGAAACTTGTATTTCCATCAGTCATACAAAAAATGAAGCACATAATCATGGTTCATTAGTTCTTCTAGCAATTTTCACTGCTGCAGCCAAGCAGTTTAAAAGATATCACTACAAGTCTCTATAGTAAATATGTGGCCAGTGTTTGTCAATAATTTTAGCACAGAATTCCACAAAAGAAAAATTCTTAACTACATGCTTCAATTAATGTAATTTGTCATGCATCTCATTAACCTTAAAAGGCAATTTTCTTTGGCAATTATTCTAAAAATATAAATGGCCTGTCAGGGTAAGAAACAGCACATCCACTAAGAAATTTTAAATATATTTATAAAAAATGTTAAAACTGCCAAGGGAAAATTTGAGGAAATTTTTTTAATTCTTCCTGTTTTTCCCTTTTAAAATAATAACCTATGCAAACTTTAAGCCACCTTGAAATGTGTATGCTGACCGCAATATCGCTACATAAACACAATTTTGTAGTACATTCAATACTAAATTTTTTAACCTGTCATTTTTCTATATATTTTGTAATTTCTTACACTGCTCCCAACATGTTTTTGTATTTTTTTCTAAATATATTTCAGCTATATTTTCAGTGACATATCACAAATATTTTATGGCTGGTAGTTTGAAATCATCAATAATCAGGCGGTAGAAGCAGCATACAGGGCTAGCTTTTTCTCTAGTGCTCTCCAAATCAGTACAAAGATATAACAAAAAGAAACAAGAATATTTAGGGATGAGAAGCCACCAGTCAGGTCTCTGAAGTCTGAATGCCACCTTATTTTTGTATGTAAATGTTTGATACATTGTGATTTATAGCCCTATCCAGGAACCTGCACAGGAAATAACTAAGTGCAAATGTTAGTATGCTAACAGGCAGTTTGCAAATACACCTACAGAATCCCCCCTCTAGGAACAGGAAAGGGGAAACTTGGGTTTGGTATTTTTTTTCCTTTTGGCCAAGGCAGGTTTTATTATTTTCCCGATTACCATGAAATACAAAAAAAAATAGAAAAAAACATATTTTTCCCCCGGGTCAAAAAAATTTCCCCAAAATGCTTGTGTAAGAAGGATAGCCATTTGGAAATCCAGGAGATGTAAAATTGCCTGTAGAATCTTGTAATGTTTCTCCACATGCTGAAACACACATCATATATAGTCATTATACCTGTCAGAGCAGATGTGAACTAACCACAAAAGATCAGTGGTCAATACAATACAATGTACCATGACGTTCCAATCCACTAAAGAAAAACAGTGATCAGAATGACTTCTTGAAAAATATAACACAGCAGCATTTATATAGCACATTCTGTGTTTTTGGTTTAGGTGATGAATACTTTAACACTTTCCCCGCTTTCTGGTCTTTAAAGTAAGCATATCACTAAGTGGTAAGTTCATCTAAGCGAATAAATGGTATATAGTATTAATATTATTTACTTGTAAATAGTTATCTAAAGCTTTTCTTAAGTCCCTTAACTGTTCTTGCTGTGACTAGCTCCTTGAGCAGCTATTCCATCGATTCACAGTTCTCATGGTAAAGAAGGCTTTTTACCTCTGGAGATTGAACATTTTGTATTTTTTTGAAGATGGTGCAAGTGCAACCTTGTCTTTTGAGGGGAATTATATGAGAAAACTTTTCACCCAATTTTGTATTGAAGCATTTTACTTCCTTCAGACATCTCTTCTTAAGACTAAGGGCCACATGTATGAAAAATTTCGGTCTAAAAACTCCCCTTTTTTTCCCATTGTAACCCAATAGGCGCCCCTTTCATTTCATATAAAAGCTCTGGGAAAAGGGCTCTCTATGGGTGCTTTGGGAAACAAAGTGAGTTTTAGACCCAACACTTTCATAATGTGGGCCCCAGGTTTGAAGGGTCTTCGGGGCATCTAATTTCAATTTTTTTTGGGTACTGCTGCCCTGGTAAGATATAAAAGCTTACACCTTACTCTAGTCTCCTCTCACTGTGCTCCAGTGATGCTGTAGTCCGCCCTATCTGATGGTCTCCTATGTACGTTCAGCTCCGGCTGAATGAAACATCACCTTCACAGTCCCATTGGGTGAGGGGCACTCCCATTCCAGGGGTACCTTTTGGAAGTGAAGGCTCAGTGGCTGTGGTGGTGAGGCTCCATTCAGCCGGAGACAGACGTGAGCAGAAGACAGGTGGAAAGGGTATGTGTATGCTTTTTATTTAATATGGGCAGCATTTTAAAATATATCTTTTTTTTTTTTTTTTTTTAATGGCCAAAGACAACCACCTTTAATTATTTTAATATTTCCTCATAACTAATTTCTTACACTCTAAGGTGGTGCAATTGCATTGCATTACTGGTTCAGCCACATTTTTGTATGGTAAAACTGCTTAACTGTAGCTGAAGGATGCACTACTAGTCAGTGAATCAGCTTCTTCTATAACATTAAAGAGTATGTTATCTTCAGCTATAATAGTAAATAATAGAGCTTATAAATTGTTTAATAGCTTTAAATCCAGTCAATGCAAAAATACAATAAACTTTAAAATAGCTAGGTCATTGTGTCTTTGGTCGAATAAATGACTCTATTAAGTAAAAAAAAAATCACAATCTCATCTAAGAACATAGTTCTTACACTGTGGAGTAAACTTTGTGTGTCAGTAATGCTTAGTTACTATGTTTACTTGGAAAATAATTGTATTTGTTTTGGAGAAACACTAAATTGAAAGTACTGGGTGAATAAAATGTGATTTTTTTTATGAACAGATCCTACAAGTACAATCATGCTACCTTTGCAGAACGGTGTAAGAAATAAAGTCGATAATTGAAATACTAACAAAGGTTATATGCTTTAAAGACATGCTGGTTTGGCAGACTGTGCTGAAACCTTTGCACATGTAGCTAATTTACATTGATTCACCTTTGAACTCCGTAAACATGGAAACAAGCTGCTAAATAATACATGTTTGCTATTTTTGTACCTGGACATCTATAGAGCTTTCTTGCCTGTGCAATGTCTCCTGCACTGAGTCTTGTGCGCTGCCCAATAGAAGGTCGCAAACCATTTTCATCTCGGGAGGGAAGAATTGTATCCAAAAACATACCCCTAAAGTATGACACACACACAAAAAGAATCATCAGTTCTATTACACTTCTAGCGCTCCAGTTTAAACAACAAGTGAGATCAGAGTGATCACAATAAGAAAACCTTCATTATGCCAACAATTTCTACTTTGTTGTTGTGATTTCTACTGATTTTTTAATATGATATATTTAGCTATCCACCGAAAGAAAATACTCTGTACTTCCTTGGAATTTCAATGCAGTTTATCAGCACATTGCAAACCGTTAACAAGTTAACAACTTAGCACTGTATAACTACCATCCTAGCCAACATAATGCACTTGGTAACAAGAACTAATCTTGGGTAACAATTTAGCAATCCCACATTGTCAGTAAAGGAAATAAAAGCTGAACTTACTATCAATTAAAGCAGAGATTGGCTACAAAGAACGGTTCTCCCTCTGGAGGACCCAAAACATCTGTGCATTTCACAGACAGCCCATTAATTTTAATGGAAACTGTATAACACTTTTTTTGTACCTGTGGTGAAGCTGCAGGAGAACTGAACAACATGTATTGATGGATGCCCCCACAGATACCACCACAATACTATGTTGTTCAAGTGTGGAACTTATCATTTGACATCTAGAAGAACTATTACATTTCTGGTACTCAACCAATTTATTATGTTACCCTGTTTCCCCGAAAATAAGACACCACCGAAAATAAGACAGGGCATTTTTAGTTATGAAATTCAGAGTTTGGCTGCTTATGCTGATGTTTGTGATGAAATCCCTACAGTATATTAATACATGTTGATGTTTTGTTCAACAATAGATGTGAATTATTGTTCATAGAAAAAAAACATCCCCAAAAATTAAGTCTTAACTTGTCTTTAGGAGCAAAGATTAATATAAGACACTGTCTTATTTTCGGGGAAACAGGATAAATACTCGCTTGATGCCATTTAAATATAACATTCACTAGAGTGGGCCATTACACATGGATTCAAACAATATTTGTACATACAACATGGTCAAAGTTTTTGTTCTTTACAATACTTCCCAGATAAACCCATTATACATGTGTCATGATTGTGCCTGAAACACCCCCGTCTTTTGGCTCTGGTCGCCGGCCACGGCCAGTATGACGTAAACCATGGTTTTTGACTTAAGACTACATTTCTTATCACTAGTGTGAACTGGGTTTATTTTGTGCTGGGTTGCTAATTGATTCCTGGCCAACGCCCGTGGCCAGAATCTTCCAGCACACTCGTGGTTAATTTTGTTCCTTCTTGAGTGACAGCCTTCTTCTCCTATCTGGTCTTTTGTTCCTTCTGCCTATTGCTTCAGTTCTACCTTTCATCTGTTCCTTTATAAGGTCTCTGCTTCCTTCCGGCCTTGCCTGCTATTTTGGCTCATTGCCCTATAGTTCGCCTGCTCTCTTCTGTTGCTTCTGTGATCTCCTGACCTTTCGCTTTGCACCCAGGTTATTCTCTTTGTCTCACGATTCTGTATCGCGCTGCCCGTATTGTTGCCGACTTTGGACCGCCCCCGGTTATTCTCTTTGTCTCACGATTCTGTACCTTGCTGCCCGTATTGTTGCCGACTTTTGACCGCCCGACTACGTTTACTGTTCTGTGTCTGTTTGGCCTGTCTGTGTCGCACCTATACCAGTGCAGCCAGCAGTCTTCTGGTTGGGGCCGGCCTATTAAGGAGTCGGGTTCCCCAAAAGGCAGGGACAGAGGCTGGACCAGTGTCAGGGCCTCACTTGTCTGTGTCTTTGTGTGCGTCCCTGACAACATGTCCATCTTTATATAAGATATTTTCCTGATATTTGTATACCTAAATACTCTATGGACATACACGGTATCTGAACATCAACACATCAAAAATTGTATAATAAAAAGCAGATGCCAGATCTCACAGAGCACTTGTAGTTTAAACTAAAAATATACAGAGTGGATTTACTATTTGTGTGTGATAAAACTCATTATACAACACCTTAAACACTGACACTATTATGGCAGAGAGAGGAGCAGAAAACTTAACTCTAACCTTGCTTTGCTAAACATTTAGCCAGGGCCGGGACAAGGCATTTTGGTGCCCTAGGCAAGTACAGCCAATGGCGCCCCCCCCCCCCCTCACTCCCCAAAAAATGCCCCCCCACACACTAATTCCTCTCACCCCTGCGCCAGGTCCTGTCACTAATTTTCTGTATATTCCACATAGCTCCAGTCCATCTCCTCAGCAGTCGCTGCACAATGAAAATCAGCCCTGACAAATTAGCTTTTTCAAAATCGCTCCCCTCCATATGACAGTGTAATACCACTAAATAACAGTCACCGAATAATCCACCTATACATGGAGCAAATCTACCAGACGAAAGATTGTTACTAAAAAAAACTCCTACAAAACCAAGACCCAAAACTATTATTACTTAAGGATCAAATAATCCTGCCAGACCCTGACCAAACGCGACCCCCACATGTGACCATCAGCTGTACATATACCACTGCCATACAGTGATCAGATAGTGGTAGATACTAGTTGTATGTAGATGCTCTGCAGACATTTAAGTGATTACACTGCAGTTACATTTTGTGACTCACAGGAGATGCCTTTTCTGATCAGCGTCGTTCACGTTCCCATTTCTTCTCCATCCGGTTCTCACCTTCATACTGATTGCTCCCGGCCAATACTCGTCCCTGCAGATTGGGACACAAATATCTTAGAATAATCACATTTCCAGTAACTCCTTAATTATACGTATATACGTCCCCTCAGTTAGACAGGTATATAGATATGCCCTCTCAGTCAGGCAGGTATATGTATATTGTCCCTTAGACAGGTAGGTATATAAATATAGGGGCACTCAGGCAGGTATATAGATATATGGTCAATCTCAGGCAGGTATATAGACATAGGGTCACTCTCAGGCAGGTATATAGATATAGGGGCACTCTCAGGCAGGTATATAGATATAGGGTTAGTCTCAGGCAGGTATATAGATATAGGGTCACTCTCAGGCAGGTATAATGATATAAAGGCACTCTCAGGCAGGTATATAGGGGCACTCAGGCAGGTTATATAGCTATAGGGGCTCAGGCAGGTATATAGGGGCACACAGGCAGGTATATAGCTATAGGGGCTCAGGCAGGTATATAGCTAGGGGCCACAGGCAGGCATATGGGGCTCAGGCAGCGTATAGGGCTCAAGCAGCGTAGGCTCAGGCAGGCGTATAGGGGCCACAGGCAGGCGTATGGGGGCCACAGCAGGCGAATGGGGGCACAGGCAGGCGTATGGGGCCACAGGCAGGCGTATAGGGGGCCACAGGCAGGCGCATAGGCTCACCAGGCGATGGGCCACAGGCACAGGGGCCACAGGCAGGCGTATAGGGGCCACAGACAGGGTATGGAGCTCAGGCAGGCGTATGGGGGCCACAGGCAGGCGTATGGGCCACAGGCAGGCGTATGGGGACCACAGGCAGGCGTATGGGGACCACAGGCAGGCGTATGGAGCTACAGGCAGGTGTATGGGGGCCACCGGCAGGCGTATGGGGCCCACCAGCATGCGTATGGGGTCCACAGGCAGGCGTATGGGGACCACAGGCAGGCGTATGGGAGCCACAGGCAGGCGTATAGTCCACTGGCAGGCGTATGGGGCCACAGGCAGGCGTATGGGGCCACAGGCAGGCGTATGGGGGCTCAGTTAAAATGGAAAGGAAATGTAAGACAGCGTACACTGGGCGGCCAGAAGATTATCAATAAAAAATTGGCTCTTTATTTAGCATCCATAGTTAAAAGTCCAAGCAAAAGGCATTAGTAGAAGGAGTGACTACACACCCTGTAAAAACACTGACGCGTTTCGGGCGCGATCCGCCCTTAGTCATGGCTACGACTAAGGGCGGATCGCGCCCGAAACGCGTCAGTGTTTTTACAGGGTGTGTAGTCACTCCTTCTACTAATGCTTTTTGCTTGGACTTTTAACTATGGATGCTAAATAAAGAGCTAATTTTTTATTGAAAATCTTCTGGCCGCCCAGTGTACGCTGTCCTACATTTCCTTTCCATTTTAAGTCTGCTGTATGCTGCCGGAGCAGGGGATGTGCGTTTTTTTCGTGGGCAGGAGCCGTCCTGCTAGATAGGTGAGCTGGCTTCATATCACTTTTTGTAATAAGTATGGGGGCTCAGGCAGGCATATGGGGAAACAGGCAGGTGTATGGGGCCACAGGTAGGCGTATAGGGGCCACAGGCAGGCATATAGGGGCCCACAGGTATGGCCAGGCGACGTATAGGGGCCACAGTCAGGCGATGGGCCACAGGCAGCGTATAGGGCCACAGTCAGTGCAATATCAGGGGCCACAGACAGGCAATAGGGCCCAGGCAGGCGTTATGGGGCCACAGGCAGGCGTATGGGGCCACAGGCAGGCGTATAGGGGCCACAGGCAGGCGTATGGGGCCACAGGCAGGTGTATAGAGGCCACAGCACAACGACAAGCAGCTATAGGGGGCCACAGGCAGGCTTATAGGGCCACAGGCAGGCATATAGGGGCCACAGTGCAGGCGTATAGGGAAACAGCAGGCGTATAGGGCTCAGCATGCTTATATGGGCCACAGGCAGGCAAAAATAACGTCATTTATACTACCTGCTTCCCGGCCGCCGCTCCTCTTCTGTCCTTCTTTTCCGGCCACGCGCTCCTCCGGCAGCACCTCGGGCGCACAGCCTGTGACGTGCTGTGCGCCCAAGGAGAGCAGCATCGCGATGACATTACCTCATCGCGACGCTGCCAGCTGAGCCCGCACTGGGCCGCGGCGGGTCCTCAGCGCTATGAGGACCCTGGGTGGCCCCGCTGTGTCGGCCCTGCGGCTTACCGGAGGATCCAGCGATCCTCCGGTGAGCGGGTCCAACACTGTCGGCGAGCAGGGAGCGCTCGCTCTCTGCTCCGCAGAAGCGGTCAAAGAGACCGCCGGCGCTTCAGGCCCATGGCAGCGGCCTGAAGCCCGGCGAGGTTCGGGGCCCTGCCTGCGCCCCTTAGGGACAGGCAGAGGTAGGCGTCCTAGGCGATCGCCTACCTCTGCCTACCCGTCTTCCCGCCTCTGCATTTAGCCATTTATTCCAACACCTTTGCTGGTCACTAAGAAATTCCTACACGTAAAGTGGTTTCTAAGAGACCCATAATTACACTTCTAAGAAAAAAAAAAAACATAAATTACAAGCTAAAAAAACTAGAAAGAGGGAGATTTCTGCTGCTAAAGAGCACAGAAAAACAGTTATGTACTACATCCCCATCTATAGGCCAAGACCTAGAACCAGTCAGTCCAAATGCGCCACAAACAGTTTAGACCTGGCATGAACACATTGATTAATTATAGGCAAGTAGTTATCTGATGCAAGCTTCTAAAGAACCATGTATCTGAAAAAAAATTAACTACAGAATATGGAATTAAAAGTCAAAAATTATAACCTGAGGTTCCAACCTTGAGAAGGTGTTCCTTGCATAATGCATGATGCTCTCAAAATCATATGGCTCTCCTTGTGAGTTCACCTCTCCTGCCTCCATTTTAAGAAAGTTGTATTCTTGGCCTGGGAAAGTAAATGATAGGTAATATATACAATTTAACTATGACATTAAAAAGCAAAGCACTGAAGCTAATATACTTGAATAAGGAACATTTGTTTTTCGGATCAACCACAATTTATGAAGATAATAATGCACAAATATATGTGCATATCTATATATGCACACACACACACATACACACACACATACATGGACAAAGAGAATTACCTGGTTGAATATTTTCCCTGATAATAGTCACATGATCATCTCGGTCTGGTCGAGTGTGCTCATGCCAAAATCCTATCACATGACCCAGCTCATGAACAACAATTCCAAATTTATCACAGTTTTTGCCTATTGATATTGCTTGAGGACCGTTTCCTCTTCGACCCACATAAGAACAGCACCTGTGGAATATATCAAAGAACATAACCTTAACCTCCAGACGCAATATATTTCCACTCAATTAAAACTTCACTCTGATTGAAAAGGCGTTAAGCTTATTATTAATAGACTACACACGTGAATCATTTATTACTTGTCACATCTGCTACACTCACAGATTTTCATTGTATCATAGCAACAACCATTCTGAGAACACTGTACCATATATTGATATTTTTCTAAAAATACAATTTTGCAGGATGACATCAAAAGTATTTAGCCTTCTAGAAATCATTTGATTGTAATCCAGACAGCATGTCAGGAACACTTTGAAACTTTCTTTGTTGCACTGGAAACACTGGGTTAATAGAGAATATGTCACGATATATAGATTTGAATGCTTTTCCATGTTAATGCTTTGTATTTTGATCAATCTTTAACATTATAATCAAATGCATGTCTCTTGAAGGCTGAGTTTACATCTTCTTCAGACAATACACCTTGAGTATATATCTGAATACCCTCAAAGTATTCAGGCATACCTCTGGAATCCCCATTGACTTCCTAGACTGAATGTAGTCTCCTTTTCGTAGACTACTATATTATTCAATCTCACAACTAAATGGACATTGCTGTAAAATAGATCAAATATAGGTATATAGCTTCATGCACAGTGCATAGTTTGAACTAGATGTGAGCCCAGTATTAACCAGACAAGATAACCAGATAATCTGATAATGTAATATAACAAGACTACCATTGATTCATGATAAGGGAAAGTAAAAATTGAACTTATTTTTCTGCTCTCTGAAGTGATAACACAAAATGGATTGGCTTCTTAGAGTATGCTCACATTTTCACAGACGTTTTTATGATGTGTCAGACATATAAAAATAAGAAAAATGATGATAACCCATCAGTTATTATTTGCCAGCAGCTAGATATACTGAGATCTGGAGACTTTAAAATGAGTTTTTGAAGCCATTGAATGACAGCAGGACTTAGATTTTGAAAGTTGGGACCCTACCAAACTCCAAAATATACAGGTTCAACTGATAACACTATGCAACAAAACTTGCCAAAATACTAAAGTGATATATATGAGCCTGGCTCCGAGTTAGCAGTTCTACCTCTGTTTTTAATAGTGTATGATCTGACTGTATGTGTGAAAATGTCACTTTACAAATTTTTCCTTTTCTACGAAAAATTTGTAGTCTTAGCCATGCCACTTTATGACAGTTTCACATCAAACTTTGGCACATTTTTGGCGCATTGTAGGATTCTGGTGCTGCATGCCCTGCATCATTGGCGCATTAAAAAATGTTGCGCCTAGTGTATAACGCGCCAAGTTTTGCCATATAACAGTTCAGAGACCTATGAAACAGACCTTTTTTTCGGCTCAGAGCACCCAAAGAAAATGGTGCAGACCCATTCATACATGTCACCCAAAGTGTGTAACTAGACAGATTAGGAGTCCCACCATTTCTTCTGCATACTCTCTGTCTACCTCCAAAGAATTAAATTGTGTCTGTTCATCTCAAGGAGGTTTAACTTTAAAGAGTTTTCTGAGGACATAAAAAGTTGTTTGTAGCCCAAATGTAAATTGCAAAAACTCTCATGTACTGTAATTCTGTACACTGCACATTTACAACAACCACATGTCTTTCTTGTGTCCCTGGAGTGCCCCTTTAAAGAGAACAAAACTATAACTCTATCGCACATAATACAACTTAGCCTTGTGGTAAAATTAATAGTATGTCATAGCTGTGCAACCTCATACTTATTTTTATGTCACATGGACTCCAGAATGAACTGTAATGCCATGCAATGATTTTTGACATGAGGAATTTAAATTGGAAGAGGTGGCTACTTCATTATGGTTAAAAGACCATAAGACCACGTGGCCAAAAATTTACAAGAAAGATAGATTAGTACATGGGAAGTGAAGATCTTATCTCTCTTTACATCTGGCCTAAGATTTACTGCTCATGTGCCTGAAGATGTATTACAACGTGCACTGTACTGGAATTTACTGATACCGATCATGTAAATTTCTATTCACGTACGAAGTAGTTTGTATAAGTGCTCAGTGTTGGTAGAATTAGGCTAAGTCTACACAGCACAGACACACCTACAGATTTTCAGCGGTTTCAGTATTTCGAAACCACCGAGAATCCAACAGTACACTGTGCTCAATAGACAGCAATGAAAAACTATAGATTATATCACAAGTTTTGAACCGCCGCGTTAAAAATCTGGTGGAATATGCATCATGTTGCAAATTCCATCAGAGTTTTGCGGTTCTCCATCGCTTTCCAATACATTGTAGGGGCCGACTGCAAAAACTAAAACTAACCACATTGTTTGCGCAAATCAGTGACAAAAACCGTGGTCCAGCATAGGACAAAAATGTGTCTACTTTCCGATGTTTTTTGTCCTATGCTGTGTGGCCCTAGCCTAACTCCCATAACTACAAACCTAAAATTGAAAGCGTTTGGGGTTATTTAAGATTGATTGCATAGCTTTAGTATAGACCATCAGAACAGTGGATGATTAGCTGTTAGGAAGTGCCATGTTAATTTTTTTTCTAAACACTAAGCAACCTATGTTACTTTGTTCAGCTCTTGCTAAACCCATAGAGTTCTGTGGACTAGTTACCGAGTCACATAATGGAAGCTGGTGACACATAGTTTGTAAGGCAGAAAAAAGACAGACATTCATTTGGTACAGCCTATCGTGCTGTAGTGTTGATCCAGAGGAAAGCGGCCATGAGGTCAGAGGAGAAGACTTGGCTAGTCAGGATGTGTGAGTTTACAGTGTGAATAAAAAGCCCACAACTGCTAATGATTATGTAAGAAGAAGTTGTTTGTATCCTTCTTTCCTACAAATTTGTCTGAATTATTTGAGGTGGCTCCAACGATAGAGGTTTAGACAAGCAAGTGTCTTCTTTGGGAAATACAAAATGCCTAGCCTGACTCACAAGTTAGTGGATGCAAATGTTAGAGAAACTCCACTGAACACATACAAGCCATATCAATGGGTGACAAATTAAAGGGCTACATCTTTGAACCAACGTGGCCTAGGATGAAGTACTCAAGATCTTTACGTTTTATAAAGCAGTCTCCAACATTCTCAAAAGCGATGTTCCCTTTGGAAAACATAGGTAAAGAAAGTTTTAGTGTTAAGCACTCTCACCATGTAAACAGTAAACTTTCCACTTGTTAGATCTTTTATTTAGAACAGGACTACCGAAGCTTAGGTAGTGTCATAATATTACTAGAGATATATTGGTAATTAGTAAAAGATTATTGGAAATAGAAAGAGAAAGGAATTGACAAAAGCTCGGAACTTGGGGCATCTAGCAGGTGCAACAACAACAGGTCTAGTGCATTTTTTGCTTGTATGAATACCCAAGGGTATGACAGCTTTCTTACCCACAAGGCCTATACGTAAACACAATGTAGCTTTCCTCATCAGTGCGCTCTATGAAGGTCACACAGGTATGTTTTTCCCAGTGTCTCATGGCCTGCTTGAACATGGCTCTCTGGCTTCCTAAAGGAAATGAAATATGGAATAAAAAAACATCAATTTTAAACGAATTATGCATTTCAACAGCAATGTCAAGTAAGCAACACAAAAACAGCTGAAGTCATAATACGTCACGAGAGGTGTGCAATCACCTTACTAAGCACATGGTACCTTTCAAATGAAGAACTTCAAAAGTCTGTAGAGACTGGCAAAGGAAGTAATAGCTGAATTCAAGTGGCTGCTGATTGACCGATTAGTTAATGGAGTGAAGAGAGAGAAATGTGTTTTGACTATAAGGGTGGAGGGTATAGTGCTGGGACATGTGTAAGGTCGTTGCTTTGATTAGGTCTATGTCATAATTTTATGGTCAATGCTATATGTTTGGCACACAGTTATAGGCAGTGGCGCCACAATTTAGCCAATGCTCCTGTGGGAAATATCTGCAAGGTGGATCTAGCACAGTGGCAGTCGGCTGTAAGCATTATAATCTGAAAGAATCCAAAGGCTGTCACGGTTCACGCTGAGGCCCCTGCTATGGACCATCAGCGTGCCCGTGTCTCTGGTGTTTCTGGCTCTATTCACCCACCTGTCCCAGCTCCTGTTTGCAGGTCTCAGTCTCCATGGCTTCCTCCAGCTTCCTGTCTTCCTGTGCGCACACGGGCTCCCTCTAGGGGCACGCGCGCGGCACTGCATGATACTTAAGGAGTCAGCGGTCCTTGGTCCGGCCCAGTGACCTGTGACCTCTGGCTTCTTAAGGAGCTTCCTGCCCTCTGGCCATTGTCAGTTCGTTGTTGTCCTCAGCTAGAGCTTGACCCCCCTTAACTGCTGTACTGCTGCTGACTCAGTTATTTGTCCTTCTGCTTATTATCCTGCTGTACACCTGCTGCTAAATATATTTCTGGCACCTATCTGGATTCTGTCTTATGTTCACTGCAGCATCCGTTTATCAGCCTCCAGTACCCAGACCTGCACTTCGGCTACCCACTGCCAGCATCTGCCATCTGTGCCTGCGGTGGGCCCTGAGGATCCACACCCGGATATCAACGGGCGGCGCTTCGGCATATGTTCGTCAGCGCAATCCGTTACAGTACGAACTGACCATCAAATATGGATCCCGCCGGAGTGACTCTGCCTGACCTGGTAGCTGTGGTGAACCGACATGGCGTCCATCTGGAGCAATTGTTCCGTAAGCTGCAGACCATCACCACCCGTTTGGACGAAGTCATGTCTGCACTGGCATCTACACCTGCTCCACCACCCGCTGTGGCTCCGCCTCCTGCTGCCATGTCCAGTCCTAGCCTGCACTTGCCTCTGCCTGCCCGTTATTCTGGAGACCCTCATACGTGTCGCGGCTTCCTCAACCAGTGCACCATCCATTTTGAGGTCCTCGCTCATCAGTTCCATTCTGACCGTGCCAAGGTCGCTTTCATCATCAGCCTGCTCTCAGGTGAAGCCTTGGCCTGGGTCTCGCCTCTGTGGGAGAGAGGTGATCCGCTGACAGGGGACCTCCAGGCATTCCTGAGCGCATTCCGGAAGACCTTCGAGCTACCTGGGCGCAACACCTCTGCTGCTTCTTCCCTGCTCCGGTTCCGTCAAGGCGACTCCACCGTGGGACAATATGCCATCCAGTTCCGTACCCTGGCCTCCGAGCTTGCCTGGAACAACGAGGCCCTCGTTGCTGCCTTCTGGGGAGGTCTTGATGGACGCATCAAGGACGAGTTGGCTGGTCGTGATCTACCTACCACCCTGGACGACCTCATCGCTCTAGCTACCCGGATCGACATCCGTTTTGCGGAGAGGGAGTTAGAGCTTTGCCAACAGCCTGTGTCCTCTCGTCCTCGCAAGCTTCCGCCTCGTCTTGTACCTGAAACCGCGAGCCCACCTCGCCTGACACCTGCGTTTTTCCAGGATGAGCCTATGGAGGTCGGCCGTACTCATCTCACCACAGAGGAACGCTCCCGTCGACGCAGCTTAAACCTGTGTCTGTACTGCGGCGGTTCCCGTCATTACCTCAAGAACTGCCCAGTCCGCCCAGCTGCGCCCCGGAAACCCCAGTGCCATGGTGTTGTGGGTGAAGTGACCCTGAATCAAGATGCCTTTGTTCCTCGTTTGACCACTCCAGTCACTCTACGTTTATCATCTGGTGCCGCCTATGAAGTTCCTGCCTTGCTGGATTCCGGCTCCTCTGAGAACTTTATCCACCCGTCTCTGCTGGAGAAGTTCAGCCTGCCTGTCTCCCGTCTAGAGAGGCCCCTGCGTTTCTCTTCCATCAACGGGGAGATCCTGAAGGAGCCAGTCAAGTTTAGTACCCCAGCCTGTGTCCTTGAAGGTTGGCAGTTCCCACCAGGAAAATCTGTCCTTTTACGTGCTGCCTAGTTCGTCTGCTCCAGTCCTGCTCGGGCTCCCGTGGTTCCAGCTTCACAACCCATCCCTGGATTGGAAAACGGGTGAAGTTGTCCAATGGGGCAAGCATTGCCACTCTAGCTGTCTCAAGCCCGCCCATCTGGAGCAGCCCTGCCCACCCGTTTCTCTGCCCGTATGTTCTGCTGTGCCAAGGGAAGAACCATGTGTGCAGGAAGAGCCTCTGGCCTGCAAAGACACCTCTGACTCCCACCCCTGCCTACTGTTTCTGCTTCTTCTCCCCAGGTCCAAGAAGTTTTCCGGGACTCTCTGGACACCTCCTCTGACGACAGTTCCTGGGATACCGAGGAGGAGGTGGTTACCCCAAGCCGTTTTGTGGGTACCCGGCTAGCCCGGAGGGGAGGGCTTCAGGAGGGGGGGTACTGTCACGGTTCACGCTGAGGCCCCTGCTATGGACCATCAACGTGCCCGTGTCTTTGGTGTTTCTGGCTCTATTCACCCACCTGTCCAGCTCCTGTTTGCAGGTCTCAGTCACCATGGCTTCCTCCAGTTTTCCCGTCTTCCTGTGCGCACACGGCTCCCTCTAGGGGCACACGCGCGGCACTGCATGATACTTAAGGAGTCAGCGGTCCTTGGTCCGGCCCAGTGACCTGTGACCTCTGGCTTCTTAAGGAGCTTCCTGCCCTCTGGCCATTGTCAGTTCGTTGTTGTCCTCAGCTAGAGCTTGACCCCCCTTAACTGCTGTACTGCTGCTGACTCAGTTATTTGTCCTTCTGCTTATTATCCTGCTGTACACCTGCTGCTAAATATATTTCTGGCACCTATCTGGATTCTGTCTTATGTTCACTGCAGCATCCGTTTATCAGCCTCCAGTACCCAGACCTGCACTTCGGCTACCCACTGCCAGCATCTGCCATCTGTGTCTGCGGTGGGCCCTGAGGATCCACACCCGGATATCAACGGGCGGCGCTTCGGCATATGTTCGTCAGCGCAATCCGTTACAAAGGCATTACAGTGTTATTAGTTCTAGGCAATCTAAGAACACATGGCCCGCATTCACTATTGTGGTTGTGCCAGAAAAGTGTCTTAAAATGCAAAAAAAGTGAAACTTTTCAGATCGGCATTTGCAGACACATCTATTATAGACACTTTTTTAAAACTTCTGGTGTTGATGGTCAGCACCGAATAGTGGTCTAAAAAAAGCTAGCAAGTTTAAAGATTGGCCAAATTTATGAAAGAAAATGAGCCATTGTGATAAATCTGGCACATTTTTAGACTGCCAGTCTAAGTTTATGCTGTCTAATTTTTAGACCGCAATAGCAAATGTGTGCCAATATTGTTCGCAATTACAACCAGTTTTAGGTTTAACTCTATGAGTTTTGGGCATTGCTGGACTTTAAAAACTGCGGCAGCAAAACCTTTTATAAGTATGGCTCCAGAATGCCATGCCATCTATGACTGCAGCGTTCAATAGGCAGTTATCCATCCTCCGTTGCCACATACAGGAGTGTGTGAGATTAAAGGCCTCATGTATGAAAATGGTATAGGTCTAAAACTCACTTTGCTGCCCATAGCAACCAATCAGAGCGAACCTCTGATTTTTCCAGAGCACTCTATGAGATGAAAGGGGTGCTCTGATTGGTTGCTATGGGCAAAAAAATGTGAGTTTTAGACCTAGACAGTTTTCATACATGTGGTCCTAAGTGTAAAAGTGTGAGAATGTACTTGTACAAGCGTGCGAGAGAGTATGAGCTTGAGTGTGAGAAGAAGTGAGAGCAGGAGTGTAGAAACGCACACCTCTTCATTACTTTGATGATGTTTTGCATAGAATTATGTCACAGGATTCTGATCCGAGTGTGGATTACTATGCAGTTTAATGTTCACCACGTGTTTAAAGAGGCTGAATTCTGTTCTAGGATTAATGATACCAGAATAGATTTCCTCTTAACCTTCATCTTGGCCACACACAGGCATGTACTACATTCCATGTCTACAATCAATGTATTAAAAATACGAACATTTAAGACAAACTCAAATTCAAACAAATGTTTCAACACTGCAGACAGATAGATGGTAAGGTTATGTAAAGAGGTACCGTATATAGAATCTTAAACCATTATGTACATTAAAAATAAAACAAAAATATTTTTAATCACATAAACAAAGCCTCAAATAGATGCTTGCCTTTTGACAATTTTATATTTATTGAAGTATGTATAATACTAAACACTATGAACTGGGTTACAATCGCACTGAGATTTGCTACAAGTTTTAGTGTCAGTTTATAGTCTGCGAATGAACAGAGAATAGAGGCAAGTATAGGTTTTTTATATAGTATAGAGTACCTGGAATGTTAAATGTTGCATTAGTTTGTTAGCATTTTTTTTTATTTTTAATTTATTTTGAAATGTGTCACAAACACTCCCTTCCCTTCTGCTGTGTGATTACGGTCTGATCGTAGCAAGCTGCTCAGTGGTACATACAATGCACACTCCACCTTTACTGAGGCAGCTAACTTCTTCCTATCCCCCATCTCACTCTAGGCTGTTAGGTCACTTCAGGCATTCCTTTCTCCCTACTGTTGATGAGACGTCTGTCACTTCAGCCTCCTGTGTGATGTCTGAAAGAGAAGTCGGCTGCAGAATCGCTATAGAGAGAAATCTATATACTGGGAAGCCTAGTGGTAGGAACCTGACTACATAGGAGACATTGGGCCAGATATATCAATATTGCTGAATAGTTCTACAGCGTAAACTTTGACTAGAAAGTCTTCCAATGTGCCACATTTATCAAAGTACTTGCGGCACATGGTTAGATTTTGTGACCTAAGTTAACACCATTAGGTGGCATACCTTATGCCGCCAATTGTGGCAACATTTTGGTGCATTTTGTTTGCACACTGAGTTGCATGCTAAGTCACACCCCTTTACGTGAAGACATGCCCCTTTACCGAGGCCACACCCGTTTGTCGAACAAGGTATAGAAGGGTCTGAAAACAGACTAAAACACATAATAAATGTGGTGTAAAAACATGTACACCAGTATATACATAGCACTATATTTATTCATGTCCATTCAAGGATATGTTCAAAGTTATTTAATAAAAAAAAAAAAAATAAAATTCTCTGTATTAAATAGCACACCTGAATGTTAGCTAAAACGGGACACTCTTTGCCTATAAAGGGCAATAAGGGTCGACGGTCATTGCTGACACAGTTTAAAAATGGCCTTAAAAGGTAATACCCACAATAGACATCACCTATCAAAAGGATAGCTGCTAAATGTTTGATTAGTGGGGGCCCAGAAGAAAAACTTTATGGTGTGCAAGAGTTGCAGTCTCTATTGGGCCCTGGAGACAGAGAGCCTATAGTCCCATCTGCCACACAAGAGGACACCAGTATTATATTTGACACACGATTGGTGGGGGATCTTTAATAAATATTGCATTGGGGCCTAGGGAATTTAAGTTAGGCAACTGTGGGGGTCCTAACATTAGCACCTCCTACGATCAATATCTCTGCTTGGTTTGAATGGAACAGCGATCAAATATGTGCACTGCTGCTCAGCTCAAAGTATATGGGACCAATAAGAACAGTGCCCATACTAGTGGAGCAGGTGCTAATGTTGCTTGAACACTCCCTTTCTGCCCAGAACCCCCCGTTTAAGTGATCATGGGTGTTTGCAGTGGTGGGATCCCTAGTGATCAGACATTTATCACCTCTCCTGAAGTTGTTAAATGTCTATTGTGGAAAAACCCCTTTAACAGTAGAATTCTGCACACCAGTGAGTGACAACAAAGAGTGATACAGAACAAGAGAGACCAAAAAAATATATAATTAAAGGAATCAAAATTACAAAAAGGATTCCCAATTTGTCTAATGGTAATCTTACACTTTGAAATTACCATCACAAACATTTGCCATATGCCATATTCTAGTAGATGTTCCGAGTGTTGGACTGGGGCCCACCAGTGGAGATGATTCTTGGGGCCCTTCCTACTGCTACTGTATACACTCTGCCTCTTTTTTTCTGAATCTTTTTCTCTGCTTTTCTCCCTGAATAGAAACCTAAGTCCTATCATGCCCTGAAACTCACCACAACTTCCTAGGTGGCCCACTAGGAGGTTTCCCCTTCTTGCCCGTGGACATGTTTGAGTCTGGATTCTCTTTCCATCATCCTGGCAACAGGCTAAAAACTATCAGTCAATGGTAAGTTTGTAGTCTGTTGTAATGGAGATAATGGTAAGTATGTGACAGAATTTGAAGTGGCACAGCAGTTCCAGAAATATTGAAAATACATTTGAACCCCTTAACAACCGCCGCTCTGTCGGCAGCGACGCTAAAATGTGTTGCTTCAGACAGAGGGGGTTTGCAGCTCCTAGCACCACAGCTGCACTCTTGGAAGTCTTGGTAAATGGCAGGGATCTGGGGAAGTTTCCTTTCTCCACTATTTAACCGTTTGATTGTCGCAGCCCGTGACTATGGCATAATCAAAGGGGATTCCCCTGTTTCATCAGGTCACCGAGATTCCCAGTGCCCGATGGAGCCTGGGGAATATCTATGCAGTCAGCCATGGGGACCTAGAGTAGCCCCAGGGCTGTCCCTATAGCAAGCCTGCTGTCAGGGCACACTGTGTACATGAGTATGCCAATACATTGCTAAGCATAAATATTTAATAAAAAAGGATTGTGCATACATTACACACAAAAAACCTACACATATTAGGTATCCACACGGCTGTAATAACCTGTAGAACTAATCTAACAGCTAATTTACCCTGTTTCTCCGAAAATAAGACAGTGTCATATTCATTTTTGCTCTTAAAGACGAGCTAAGACTTATTTTTAGAGATGTCTTATCTTTCCATGAACTCAAATTCACATTTATTGTTGAACAAAAAATCAATATGTATTAATATACTGTAGTGATTTCATCACAAACATCAGCATAGGCAGCCAAACAATGAATTGCATTAAAAAAATGCACTAGGTCTTATTTTCGGGGGATGCCTTATTTCGGGGAAACAGGGTAAAGTAAAATGGGAGTAATGTTAAAGGTAAATTAAAAAACAAATGCAGGAATAAGCTTTTTTATGTTCCCACATAAAACAAGTCCTCATTCAACTGCCTTATTGAAAATATAAAAAGTTATGACTTTAGCTGGTCATTAAGACCTTTTCAAGCCAGGTGCTTAAGAGGTTAAGCAATTTTAATTATCTATCTAGATTCTGCCAATTAGGTCATTACAACTTAATAGCAAATAATTAATTTTAGAAGCTGATTAAAAATTGCATTAGTTATCAAACGTTTTTTTTTTTCCAACAGGGAAAAAGCTTATTTGTGGTCTGAAAAATCAGTAACATAAATATAAAACCACTACATCAGATTGAATGCTAAATGAGCTTAAGCTCTGGTGTAATGCTTTTTCTCACAAACCTTTAGCCTAAGTAATGACAATCCTTTAGTATTAGCAGAAGAACATATCTTACCAGTGAAGTTGCCTCCAATAATATATGGAATAACTCCCCCAGGCCATATTCTTTCTGTGCGTGATGTAGCAGCTCTGGGACTTCTCCTCTTCTCACTTTTCCCTGAGGGTTTCAGATCTGTTTTGTCACCAGTTGCATTTGTATGCTCATAACCTACGGTGAATGGAAATGTCCATTATAGCCAGTCATGTGTCAACTGCTTAGAACAATGAGTGTATATGGTACTATTAATGTGGCTTTTAAAATACTATCATGCTGCTTTAAAAGGCTTATATAAATAGTTGGAATACCAGAGCCAAATCTTCTTATCCTGTCTATAAGCTGATCGAGTGCTCCTCTTTTTTTTTGACAGATCATGCTCTTCAAGGCCACCTTGAAAAACAAACAAAGTAAAAAAAAGTTAGTATTGTTTCCATGAGGTCACCTACTGATCATCAAAAGTATTGCCAAAGAACAAATGCCATACACTAGACTTATAAGGAAAGCTCGCTTAGCTCAAGTCATTTTAATCTGATTTCCTGAGGCTAAGCCAAGAACTCTTGCTTTTCCCCCCCCTCTAAACAAGTCACGACAATGACATCATGAAATTATTATCTGAAGTGTCTCTGCTCCTTGTGACCTTCACATCTTTTGTGCTATATTGATTGGCAGCCAGACGCTTTGCTTTCATCTAGATTGCATACCGCTGACTGTTTTCATCTTCTAGTAATGAATTTTCCCTAACAAGAAACTATTATGCCATCTAAAAAAAGGACACCCAAAAATGCAGTGTACAAACATTTTTTAAACCTTTAATGAGTTTGAAATAGATCTGAAAAACCACATCCTTTAATCACACTGGAAAAGCAGAGCTCTAAGGTTGTGGCGACTTGTAATAGGATCTCGGAGGTACTCCTGAGTCGCGTTATAATCAATAGCACTGAGCTTCTCAAATACAACTGAAAACGCGAAGGAAGGAAAACACAGATATTGTTTACGCTACAAGCTTTATAAAATGGATCATGCTAAATACCCAGAAACAGCAGTAATGTATTCCGACAGCCACGTTCCAAATACTTTTGTAAGTTCCAGACCATTATTCGTGCTAAACAATTAGGTTGATAGGTCTACAAAACAAGATGGTAACTACCCAAAAATGTATTTGCCCATTTTCACCAAAACTATGTTCACATGTGTATTTAGGCACAATATAAGGCAATTCAAAAAGGATGATCCAAAAGTAAAGGCCTGCAGTTAAAAAAGGGTGCACAACATGCAGCCCCCAGTACCTCTCTGTATGGCCCCCAGCTATCAGCACACAAACATGTCTCTCATACTTCAGAAAGGAATACTCATCTTCTGACAACTGCATTCGACTGATGGCACTGTTATAGTGCCATCAGTTATATCAGTTATATACTGTTATAGTATATCCTATTTTAGGCAACCTAAATGAATAATTCAGTAAAATGGTTTCTGCCTTACCTGTGGAGCTCTTCCTCAAAGTAGTATTTATTTCTGACACAATCATGGCAAATCCATAAGATAGATAGATTTGAGACTCCAAAAAAAGAGTTATACTTGTGAAACAGCCACTTCTGTAACCCCCAAACACTGTAATTTATATATGTGCAGGGGACCCCCTTTTGATCTATGGCAGACCCTAATGTGGGACCAAAGCTTCTCAGCCATTTTGGGTATTTACAACTGAAGCGTCATAAAGGTCTTGGATGGGGAATACCCCTCTTAGATTTACTGTGGCCTCTGGGATAGGTACAATATGACAATGTGGTTCTTGAACTAGAGAGTATTGTGCACCCCTGCTACAGTTTAAAACTTGAAAAGACACACATCAATGTTCATAAATTTACGTTATGTTCTCTCAGTTATAAATCACTCTGTACATGTGTATTCTGCACCAAAATATATATCATATACTCCACTAATAAGTGTTTTATTGTTTTCAACTGAAATATGGGGCATTGCGCACATGGTACATATTTTATTTTAACCCTTTTTCTTTTCATTTTTTGGTGCAAAAAAAATCAATTGTATCCCTTTCCATTTAATTCAATGGACTTTTCAAAATGCATTTGAAGTATATTATGTATTTTAAATGAAAAGAAAAAAGGGTTAAAATATTTACCATGTGCACAATGGCACATATTTCCATTGAATACAATAGGACACTTTTTAGGGGACTATATGCAATATACCATGTATTTTGTTAACAGCATTTTAGATATGGAAGCCTAAAGAAAGCATGTTAAAGGAAAAAAGCGTAAACATTCACACGAAAATAGGTATGTATTTTTTGGCAATTTTTAAATACTGTGTAAACAGACCAAATTTTCCAAAGAGTTTGTTCAATGACCACATTGGATAATGAAGAATGACAACTTGTTTTCACTTTAGGTTCAAGATGAAGAAGATAATTCTCCCTGCAGGCATGCAGTACTTGTTAATGGTTATCTTCACTCACAATTTACCTCTGCCCTTCTGAGATTCAAAATAATATAACCTATCCATTCTCCTAGAGTTACCAGATTAAATGAATACTGTAGTATGTACTAAAAGAAAAGCCAGAAGAGGTGTACATACTATCAAAAATAAGTTAAGAGTTTTTGATATTTTCATCTCCACACGAAATACATGCTACAATGTAAAGAAATAGGGACACAAATGCGTGATAGATCTACAGATGCCTATAACATTTGTTTTCCTTTTTTAAAATGTTCACTAAAACATATGTATCTAGATACTTTTATGTATCAGGAGACTAGTAAGGATTTAAAAAAGGACTGTAGTCAAACGGATATAGCTGAGCTCAAACCATTAACTTAATAATGAAAAAAACATATAGCGATAATGTTATTTTATAAATGAAGTCACACATTTCTTGTCCTCACAAATCCAGTCCCTTAAACAGATTTATACCTTTTATGGGTGCTGTTTTCTCTGCAAATATTTAAGGCCACTGACTGCTTTGCGCTGTTTTTCAGCACTGAAATGTGAGACCTTTGAATTAATATCTTGCCTGCCAATCAATCTAATAGAGATAATTCAATGGAATAACAGCACACAACCCTGTTAATTTTGGGAAAATATGTGTGCAGTCTTCTGGGAATTTCTAATGACTACAAAAAAAAAAAAGTATTTTCACAGGCGTGTTTCTCATCAGAAGGAAAAAAGGCACTGCATTCTTGGTAGAAAGACCATAAAAGTCATCCAAGGTTACTTTGGTTTTACTGAAAGCAAGGGCTTTATCATTGTACATCCCATTTTCTCCTGTACAGTAATCTTCACAATTATGTAAGATTTGGTCTCAACAATACTGTGACACCCAATTATATACCTCGCCCTATGACCATGCTCAGACTGACCCACAAGGGAATAGAGGAATCCCCCGATGGGCCCCTGACCATGGTAGACCAAAAGCTGTTTTTTAACTACATATTCATCCTGAGTAGAGGCAAAAAAGCATAGAAAGCGAGGCAAAAAGCAAGTGCAGAGTATAGGAGGCATGTACAGTCATTACAGTAGAAGTAGGGTGGTCCCAGAAACAGATCAACTAGTGGGCCTCTAGAGTCAATTCCACCTGTGGGTCCTAGGCACCCCAGTCCGACACTGCCAATGACCTATGCACTACTTCAAAATACCAGTGATAATTTGATGTCTATGTCCTCTCTTTAAAACTAAAAACTATTTCCAGAACCTGCTTTGTTCTGACTGTTGAAATGGTAAAAACAATAAAAAAAAAACTCTTATGCTATGTCTACACATCACACATTTTCAATCGTTTTTTCAGTGTTTTTCACTTTCTAAAACCACTGAAAAAGCAGTTGAAAACAGATCCCATAGACTTTAATAGTAAAAAATGTTCTGTAGTCAAGATTTACTAATGAAGTCTATGTAAATCGACAGACATTTTTGCAGTATTTTTTGTCACGGTTCTGCTGAAAAACTGCCCAGGTGTTTAACAAAGGTATATAGATTTTGCATACATTAAAAACTGGCCAAAAACTGAAAAACACCCAAAATACTCGGAAACACAGCTGCTTTAGACAAAAAAGCTGACATTCAATGCAGTTTTTAGATTTTGGTTTTCGATGAGTTTTTCGTCCTATGCTGTGTGGCCCTAGACTTATGCTTGTTACAAATTATTCTCATCTTGATTACTGTAAGGCATTACTAGTCTTCCGATCTCCATACTCTCCCTCAAATCTATCTACAATGCAGCAGCCAGCTTTGTCTTTCTCAGAGTTCTACACTGATGCCTCTACCTGGCATCACTCACTGCTTTGGTTGCCTATCCAACATCTTTCATATTCTGAACCTTCCATTCCAGTCTCCAATGTTTTGGGCCTGTAGCACCCAAAATAATTAGATCAATTCCCAACATCCGCAGTTTTAAGCATGCCATAAAATACATCTTTTTAGACAAGCCTTCCATGTTTCTTAATCTATTTCCCCCCCCCCCCCACCTCTACACTATTTCTCAAAACCTGATCCCTTTATTAACCCCCCACTTCATTTCAAAATATGTGCATACATGGACAATGGCATAAGTATCTCCTGCAGCTTCATTTCCACTTTTTGTTTCTTTAATAAAATGTATCGGCTTAACTACTGTACAAACACTTTAATCTTGTTTTACTCCAAAGTCTCCCAACAGTTGTTTAAAGCTCTTTGAAAATATGGTGGCGATATATAAAAATCACAATTATTAAACATTTAGTGGATGATGTCAAATTCACTAATATGTAATTGGAATTGAAAAATAAAAAGAAGCATTTTCCAAAAATAATGCTACACCTGTACACAGATTGTGGTACTACAGCTTAGCCTTGTTCACGTTAACTAGATGGAGCGGATATGGTTTCTGTTAAAAAAAAAAAAACTACATGGTTTTTAGGTCTGCATATCCCCTTTAAAAAAACTTCAAACTATAACTAATAAAGCAGGACAGGAGTGGAGAAAACAAGGCCTGAACATGGGCTGTCATGGATGGCAGCTTATATTCTGCTACGAGTAGATGCTATTACACTAATAGAACATGGGAGAAGTCAGACAACTCAACTTCCTCATCGAGTCCATTGCAGCAGACATCAGTTAATACAGATGTTAAAGGAAACCCATTTGGTCCCTTATGCTGCCTTCACTGAGAATAGCTTATGGTAATAACAAACCCATTGTCCACAGCTGTTGGTCACTTTAGTCGTTAAGCAACAGCATTTTAGAGAACTTTGATCTCACCTTTGCATTGTGCAGCAGAGCTGGCAGAGGAGTCCAGCATACTCCTGAGCGGCCACTTCATCCCATCTGCTACTAATTGTTCACTTTAAAGGGAACTTGTCACACTGAAAATGCTAGCTAATCTGCAGGCAGCATGCTATGGAGCAGAAAGAGCTGAGCACATTTATAAATTGTTCTGTGTGGGAAGATTCAGTAGTGTTTGTATTTTATGCATTTAAAGCAGAGTTTACTCTGGGTTAAGGAGTCCAGTGGGCGGAGTTATCAATCATTGATAGTCATCTTTGTATGCACACTTATATAAGAAATTCTGTGAAATCACTCATAACGCTGGCTACTGGACCCAGATAAAGCTCGGATTTGAATGTTCTACTGAACCTTACAACATCAAGTACCAATCTGTTCAGCTACTCCTGCTCTATAACATGCTGCCTGCAAATCAGATCTCATTATCAATAATTGCTGTAATACAATCCCTACTAAACAAGCATCAATTCAGTATATTACACATAGCTATGATTCCTTTTGGAGCCAAAAGTAAACTTGTGCTTCAGATGCAGAATCATATAATTTATTACATAACATTCACTTTTTTTTATTACATAACATTAACCTAATAACTTTTAAAAAGGCTAATATATTATTAACCTTCATGAAAGCAATTATACCTGAAGATCAATGAGGAGCCTACATGCTTTCCTCCTAGTGTAAGATATAATTAGTTCTAGCAGAAAAAAATGACAAAGTTGCAATTGTTACATAAGTGTATGTTACCATGCACGGAGAAGGTATCATTATACACTTAATAATGGGTCTGTCAACCGACATAATCACGTATCATCAAAAGTGTTCTGTCATTAAAACAGCATTTTTTTCTACATTATTTTTTAACTACATGCATTTTTATTGTTTTTCACTTCTATGGGCCCCACCATATTGCCTATTGGTCAGCAAAGGTGTTCTTCAGAGCTGTAATCAGCTTTATAGATACACCGGGCTGTGCATACAAGGCATTCATGATGGAGAATATGGACTTCCAAGAGCCATAACTTTTTTTATTTTCTCATCTACATAGACATATGAGGGCTTGTTTTTCATAGGACGAGAAGTTCTTTTTAATGGTTATATTCGACATACAATGTACTACACTGGGAAACCTAAAGAAAAATCTAAATGGGGTAAAATGTGAAAAAAAAGTAGTGTTTACTATTCGGTATAAATGATGTGTTCTCTGTATTCTGCATGTCCATACGATTTCAGTGATACCAAATACATAGGGTTATTGTAAGGTTTTGTGAGATTTTAGTGCTTAAAAAAAAGACCAAATTTGCGCTGCTGCACCATTTTCTGCAACCAATAACTTTTTTGGTATTCCACCTTTGGACCTAAGTGAGGGTTCTTTTTTTTTTTGCAGGCTGAAGTGTAGTTTTCATTGGTATCATTTTGGGATACATGCGACTTTCTGATCACTTTTTTACTACATATTTTTTGGAGACGTGAAATGAGTGAAAAACCTTTTTTCGTTTGGAATTTTCTTTTTTTGGGTGTCCAGTGTACAGGATAAATGAGGTTATATTTTAATAGAGCAGTAACTTTTTTTTTATTTGTAAAACAACAAAAAGGGGTGTTTAGAACATTTACCACTTTTGAATGTATTTTTTGTGTTGAAAACTTTTATTGTTACACTTCTACACGTCGTAGGGTACTTGACCACCAAGGGGCTCGATTGCTTGTATACCCTTCTACATTATATAGATAATACAGAAGGGTGTACCAAGAAGGCAGCTATGGAAGCCTTTATTAGACTTTTAGCTGCCATGGCAACCACTCAGCACTCCACGATCTCTTCGTGGGCCGGAGGGCGATCAAAGGGAGGAAGATTATGCAGCACCATTCCTTATAGATGCAACGGCCATGATCGCCATGATATTTAAGGGATTAAACAGCTGTTTGTGGTGGGAGTCATCTGTAATTGACCCCTTACCGACATTTGACATACCCATACATCTTAGGTGATAAGAGATCCTGCAAATTGACGTATGGGTATCTTATGAGGATCGTACAAGCTCACAAGCAAAGCTTGCAGTATTGCAGCATGGAGCCAGCTATATGTTACAGCTGGTCTAATGCTCTGTTGCCCATATTCAGAGCCTACTCTGGTCATGGGCTATTAACCCCTTAGCTACCACAGTCAATCGTGAACGAGGCATCTAAGGGGAAGAAAACGGCAGGAAACTCCCTCTGTCTGCATCGCCCATCCACCTCCCTGCGCTGCGATCGCTGGGTGTCAATGTTCTTCGTAGCCATCTTGAGGGCTCGGCTAGGCATAGTGATTGACAGTTTAGACTATGTAGCAGTACAGCACTGATCACGGCTTCAACTCCCATATGGGGACAAGTAAAAAAGAAAAAATATGTCCAAATAGTGGATAAAAAAAGGAAATTGCCACATGCGTATTGATCTAGCCTATATACCTGTAGGTTTAAAAACAAAGAAGAAAACTACTAGGATTACAGTTTTTTCTTCACCATGCCTCCCAAAAACAGATTTAAAAGCGATCAAAAAGTCTTAGCCCTCAAAAAACAGTACCAATAAAAACGTTAGCTCATCCAGCAAAAAACAAGCTACTACACAGCTTGTGACTCTCAGACTAAAGTGAAGCAAAAACCTGTTTTCTTTTTGTAATAAAAGTGTCTTTATTGTGTAAAAGCAATAAAACATTACAAAAGATTTGTAAATTATGTATTGCTGTAATTGTACTGGCCTGCTGAGCAGAGTAAACATGTAATTCATACTGCACAGTGACTGCTGTAAAAAATAAAACACATTGCCAGGATTGCTTTATTTTGTTCATCTCACCTCCCAAAAACCTTGATAAAAAGTGATTCAAGTGTCATATGAACCCCAAAGTGTACCAATGAAAACAACAGCTGATCTGTATGCAGAAAAATAAAGTTATTTCTGTCAGACTATGACAACACAAAAATATAATTTTTTACAAACGCATTCTATTGTCTAAAATGTCATGTCAAGGGAGGTCATAGTGAGCCCTGGCTGAATCCCAGCACACTGTCCCTGCCTACTTGAAAAACTGCCCTAAATGGCAGACCCCAACTCGGTGGCGATCCCTATGCTACTAAGTGCTGGGGTCATCAAGTAGAAGAATAGTTTATCAGTCTGGATCAGCAACAGAAGAGGTAAGTCAGGACATAAATCAGAAGACAGAAGAAGAGATAACCAGAAAACAAGCCAGGGGTCAGAACACTATCAGGAACAAGGTATTGAATCAGGAGACTAGTCGAGGTCAAGAGCACGAGCCAAGGTCAGATAAACAGAAAAGCACAGTAACAAAACACAGGTGACAAAAGCAAGCAAGAACCTTTCACAGGCACCTATCATTGGCTTGTGTGACACGCCCTCTGTCCAGAGTGGCTATAGAGCTGTCACTCCTGAATTCACCAGCAAAGCCCCTCCCTGGGTGTGAACACAGGCCAGGTGAATTAACCAGTGAAGATCGTTGCACCTTACAAGCAGGAGACTAATCAGGTAGTGAGTCCTGAGATAAAACCAGTAAAACTGTAAAATTAATATCATTGTAATTGTACCAACCCACATAGTAAAGTTATCCTCTCATTAATACTGCACAGCGAATACTGTAAAAATGAAGCCCAAAAAACAATGGTGAAACTTTTTTTTCTTGATATTCTCAGCCCAATGCTAAAAAAACAAACAAACTGTGAAACACGTGTGCACCCAAAAGGCATAATACACCCTAGATAAAGGGCATGAGGTATGTCGAGTCCAAAATAGGGTGACCTCTGGAAGGTTTCATCTGTTCTGATACTTTGGGACTTGCAAATGCGACTTGGCAGCCACCAAAATCTGTGTTCCAAAAACCAAATAGCGCACGCTACCTTATACAGCATGCCATGCGCCCAAACAGCAGTTTACACCCACATATAGAGTACAGCCGAACTTGAAAGAAATTGCATAATACATTCTGGGGTTCTTATTTCCCGGATTCCTTCTGAAAATGAAACATTTTCGGCTACAAATACAGATTGATGAAAAGAATATTTTTTTATTTTCACAGCCTAACGATAAAAAATTTTGTGAAATAGTGCCTGAAAATTAAGACTCCAAAATCCAGTAGGTGCTCCTCCTATCCTGAGACTTGTGCTTAAGAAAAATAGTGCTTTAGGGACATTTATGGGATATCTCTAAAACGGCAGAATCCGAGAAATCGATTGAGTTGCATTTTCTTGTTATCTACAATGTTCCAGTGACTAATGATTAAAAACTGAAAATCTGCAAACAAAAAGTTTAATTTTGAAACTTTAGCTCCAGTTTGCTTTAATTTTTTGAGCAAACACCTAGATTGTTAGTAAACTTCCTAACTGCTGTTTTGGATATGATAAGGGTGTAGTTTCTTAGATAGAGTCATTAATGGGATTATCTAAGACACAGGGACCTTAAAGCCCAGTTAGAACTGGACTGGTATTTAAAAAAAACATCTGTGTTGCAAATTTTCTTGAAGATGTGAAAAATCACTACTAAATTTATAAGCCCCCTAATGCCATAAAAAAAATAAAAAGACATTAAAAAAGGATGCCTTCGTACAGTAGACATATAGTAGATGCTGCTTATAAATTGTTTTGTGTGGTATAACTGGCCTACATGCAGAAATTTTAGTATTTTGAAAATGGCAAATTTTTCACAATTTTCACGACATTTTGATATTTTTCATAAATAATGAACTTAAATTGTATGGACCAAATTTATTACTAACGGAAAGCACATGGATAGATAAAAGTATTAAAAAGTTATTCCCACAGAAAAGGACACATGAGATTTCATTCAGGGTTAACAGCAGGCACCCTCCACATTTAGAGCCCTATAAACAGCATGACACAGTGTCAACCATAGCTGCCTCCCTGCGGATATCTCTGCTGGTGAGATTTGTAACGCTAGGTCTATGCAGCACAGGATTTTGGTCAGTTTTTCAGTGGATTCAGTATTTTGAATCTGCTGAAAAACAGACCATCGTCTGTGCTGTGTAGACTTCAATAGAGGTTTTCCTAAAACGAAAATAGACCAGCGGAATATAGAACATGTTCTATATTACATGTTCTATATTTCGCAGGATCGATGTCTGACCACCGAAATCTGACCACCGTTTTTTGCTCAAAAAACGCGTAAAATACGGCCAAAGTGCCGCGCTCCAGCAATTTGAAAATGGATTTTGGGCGGCATTTTCAAATTGCTGTGTTTATCTAACCTAACAGCGTTTCTTTAGTAAAGCTATAAGAAGAGGCAGAAATCTATGAATCATTTAGGTGAAATTGTTCTTTGTTGTATGGACAGATCTATGTAACATTAGTGTGGAGGAGCTGACAAGAATCTGATAAATCAATATGAGCAAAAAAATTTAAACAAAATGAATAGAGACTTTTTAGTCTATCATTTACAATCACACTGCGACTTTCTTAAAAAGTGAAGTCTTTGTTGTCTTTCTAAGTAAAGAAATAAAAACCTATAAACATTATACTTTAGGGTGTATCACAAACCTAAAAAGGTTTATTGAAACTGTAAAAATAAAAACAGTTTATGACACTTAAAAAGGACCGGTCACATCTCATGATATGTCTGTTTTAGTGAATACTTGTGTTCCCTATGAAAAAAAAAAATTCCAGAGCATCTTCTCTTAGAACTCTGTGTTATGTTGTCCCTCTGTTATTCCTTCTACTAAACATGTATTACTAAATTTGTCAGGTGGGTGTGACCATTTTGTGTCCCTGCATATACTGACTCCGTCAGCATTAATTGTACACTGTCAGACTGACATCTGCAGCTGACAGATTACATTTCTAGAAGGAACAACAGAGGAACAGCACAAGACAGAGATAAAATATGCTCCAGAATCACAGGCAACAAAGTATTTACTAAAACAGACATGTCTGGAATGGCCTCTTAAAATGAGCACGCATACAAAGGGTATGTCCACACAGCATGGCTTATTGGTAGGATTTTCAGACGGTTTGCGGATGTGGAAACGGTCTGAAAATCTTTGAGAATGCACAATTTTCCACCCTGTTTTTGGGCAGAAGGTGTGCAATTCCAATGGTTATGGGGGACGGGCGAATCGGCAAACCGCGGACAGGACCATCCCCCAAAACTTTGAAAGTCGATAAAATACCGGACGGATTCTTAAACAGAATCCGACCGGTATTTTACACATGCCGTGTGGACATACCCTAAAAATACATCCATGAAATCTGTCAACCTCAGAGCTGCCTTCTCCACAATAAAAAACAGAAAACTCAGTTACCTTGGTTACAAACACACATTGCCTTGCATGGAAAACAGTCATTGGAAAAGTAAAAACAAATCTTAGGTTTCTCTAAATTTCAGAGCCAAAAGAAAATGTTACAAAACATAAATCTATAAATGTATGCATTTTTTGATGCCCTAGATGCCATAACTACTTACACACATACATACATATGTATTGCGCATGGCATAGCAAGACAATGGACTAATACTGGTTATTAAAATGTGAAAGAAAAATAGAGCTAATTTTTTTCTTTTAATTGGAATGGTGGTCAGGACTCTCCTCCTTGAAAAAGATAATTCTGACAACTGCTCATTTCATAATACATATCGTGCATTTACTTTGCCCAACACATACCTTTCTTGAACAATGCAGTGGTCCATCAACATACAAAATTAATTGGTTCCAGGATGGCCATTGCATGTTGAAACCATTATTCTATGGAAAATTGGTTTTGAAGCCCCAAGATATCCCCCACCATAATGCAAAATAAATATTTTTTTAAAAAGTATGACATACAAATAAAGCAAGTTCTTACATATAACGGTCTGAAGGAGCTGCTGAAAGCTGGAAATCACTCTCTATTCTGAAAATAGAAGCTTTTTTGGGTCATGTGCTTTATACACAATATAACAGAAAAAAGAAAATGGGGCCCTCACCTGGGCACATGTAAAGAGCAGTACAGAACATGTAGATCTGTACTGTACTTTAGAGAAGCATTCTTACTCTGTCAAATACTACATGTACTTCACTAATATAACTGTTTTACAAGTAAAATGCTTATGATAAATTGGATGGATCTTCGATTCAGTCACATGTGCTGCAGATCAGTTGTGTCTGACATTGTTCTAGTGCATCTCAAACAATTAGAATAATCATTGAAAATTAAAGGTGTTCTCCATCTTTTTATTTGTTATAGGGCTCACAAACGTATTATACTAAACCTTGTCACTCATACTGTAATGAGTCTATGCAATATATAGATTTCTCTATTTGACTTAAATTATTGATATCAATTATCTTTTCAGTGATATTTTAATTTTTGAGATGCACTAGTATGTGGAGTACAGTTTCAGAATACATGGTCCCAAGAATGTCCCATTATATAGTAAAAATATTGTATCTGGAGGCCATGGTAATGTGAGGGATTACTGTAGAAAATGCTATGTTCAGAGTGTTTACTAAGCATTGAAAAGCATTTCTTAAGCAAGCACAATCGGTATTAAGACAGAATTAGTGCCATTGTTGAAGTTACAGTTATTGACATAAAATATTTTAATAGATTGGCCACCTACTGGTTTTCCAATGTCTTGCAATCTCTAAATGTCAGAGTATTCAATTACATGGGTAACACCCATAACAAAGGATCTCCATGTACTTATTAAAAATATATAACTTCATTAGCAATTTTATAATAAAAATAAGACATACTAAAAAAATTACAATTACCGTATATACTCGAGTATAAGCCGAGTTTTTCAGCACATAAAATGTGCTGAAAAATCTCCCCTCGGCTTATACTTGAGTCACTGTCAGCGCTCGGGCTCTGCGATGGCCCGAGTGCCGACAGGGACGCTTCAGTTATATGCGGCTCCTCAGGGAGCGCATATAACTGAAGGCCGAGTGAGCGCACAGTGTCCGGGCGCTGCGCTGGCCCGGGCACTGTCCGCGATCCCTTCACCTATATGCGACTCCTCCGGAGCGCATATAAGTGAAGGGATACCACTGCGGGGTAGAGAGCGAGCGCTCCCTGCACCGCAGTGGTCTCCGAGCGGCCGCAGATTGTTTTTTTATTTTTTTAAACTGCCTACAGCCTGCCTATAGCTGCCTATACATGCCTACAGCCGGCCCTATACCTGCCCTATACCTGCCTACATGCTGCTATACCTGCCACAGCCGGCCCTATACCTGCCCTATACTCCTACAGCTGCCTATACCTGCCACAGCCGGCCCTATACCTGCCCTATACCGCTACAGCTGCCTATACCTGCCCTATACCTGCCTACAGCTGCCTATACCTGTCTATACCTGCCTACAGCTGCCTATACTTGCCCTATACGCCTACAGCCGGCCCATACCGCTACAGGCGCCTATACCTGCCCTATACCCCTCAGCCCCTTACCGTCACAGCTGCCTATACCTGCCTACGCCATATACCTGCCTAATGCTGCCTATACCTGCTACCCGGCCTATACCTGCCTATACCTGCTATAGCTGCCTATACCTGCCTATACCTGCCTACAGCGCCTTACCTGCTCAGCCGGCCTATACCTGCCTATACCCTGCCTACAGCCTGCCCTATACCTGCCTACAGCCTGCCCTATACCTGCCTATGGGGCCATATACCTGCCTATTACCTGCCTATGGGGCCATATACCTGCCTATTACCTGCGTATGGGGCCATATACCTGCCTATAATCTGCTTATGGGGGACATATAACTGCCTATTACATGCCTATGGGGCCATATATGTGCCTTTTGGGACATATACCTGCCTATACCTGCATATAGGGCCATATATCTGCCTATAATTGCCTATGGGGGACATTAAACTGCCTATGTAATTTTATTGGTATCCATTTTTATTTTTAAAATTCACCAGTAGCCGCTGCGTTTTCCACCCTAGGCTTATACTCGAGTCAATAAGTTTTCCCGTTTTTTGGGGCAAAAGTAGGTGCCTCGGCTTATACTCGGGTCGGCTTATACTCGAGTATATACGGTAAATTGAAAATAGCGTGCCCGTTAATTTACTACAACACAGTAACACCCCATAACATCATATAGGAATAGATTTAAATCTCAGAATGAATATTAACTACACAGTAAAATACAAATTCAATAATGCATAACGTAGGTATATTCTATGTAAACAATAATACCTGACCTGAGAAATCACTTATCACCACGGCCTAATAGCCAGAAAAAAAAAGAACAAGAAAGAGAGGGGGGGTATCTATATGATTAATTAGGTTTGCCTAGCTCATGGTTATTGTTATTATCCCTTATAAATGTTATTGGTGTTATATTCAATTACATATCAGTGTTTATGTTTTCCCTGCTTATAAATTGACAGAATGAAAAAAGGGGATATTGGTTCTGAGCTTTTACCTAGTGAAAATTTAAGAAGAATTTTAAAGAATTGAAGTACAATCCCCTCATCAATATGTGTGTCTGTATGCATCATACTAACATAACATGCATGAATACAAGCTTTCAGCTGGAAATTGTAAATATAATACATGCCAAGACCCCAGTTTGCCATTCATCATTGACTCAGTAGCTTGTCTGCATGCTATATATTATTCCACACTAATGAAGGTTTTATATTCCTTGTTGTTGGACCACGATTAGGATGAAATACTGTTTAATCTCAAGAAATATTTTCTTAAATAGAGACTGTTGATTAGAAAAATTATTTTAAAATTGTTGTGAAGTTACTCATGAGCATCAAATACATTTTTCTAAAGTGACATAACTGGGAGAACTTCCACATGTTACAGAAATATGCAAATAATGAGCACGTCTAATAATTATGATCAGTATGTTGAGAATGAGAACATAATCGTTTTTAAAACAAAATCAGGAAAAATGAAGCATAACATCTATGTATCACAATCTGACTTCTTTCATTCCTGCTTGTAACTCCTATGCTTCCCAGCCAGGACATGGAGGAAGAAAAATGTGGGATGGCTAACATAATTCACATTACTCAGTCTGTTAGCAGTACAAAATAGCTGGCATATTTGGGAATGTGTAGTATGCCTGGTAGGTGTTTACTTTACATACATGCTAAAATAATATTTCAGATGTGTTATTTTTGTTAACAAATTACAAACCCGTCATAAGCCTTAGAATATGCTGCTTGTTTTTTGTCAATTCTAGAAAGGATTCAGATTGATATTTTTAAGACATAAAATTAGGTTTACTAAAGATAACAAACAGAATTTTTTATAAATACAGACAAAAAACAAACTAACAATGCTGGTTTGCCACTAATGTCTAAACGTTTGAACTATTTTGTATGAAGAAGGCGTGTGAGTGGTTGTTTACCAGTATTTTTGCACCTGTGCAATGTGTCCCGTATAGTACTGCAGCTCTTCTGCAGGTTGGTGCTAACTGGTTTTTAACTTGTGTGCAAGTATGTACTAAGCAGTCATTGTACCGATGAATGGTAGGTGTGTGAGTGATTATTCATCACTATTCTTCACTTTTGAATAATAATCCACTTCTGAAAATTGTAATAAAAGTAAAAGTGAGGAATTTGGAAAACCAATTATACAAAATAAATAGGAGAATAAAAGTCAGATGTTCCAGGAAATATTTTAACTTATAGCAAGCAGTTTGGATTTGTCAGAATTAGACCATTTATGATAAATTCTTGGAAATCTAATAGTACAAAATAACAGTATGGCCGTATGTTTTTTTCATGATCACAGTTTTAGGTGTGCAATAAATCACTGCTCACATTATACTACGAACACTTGTTGAACTTACACCAAAAAAAACAAAAAACAAACCTATGATCAGTAGAAGCACCAAAAATGTATTTATAAACTAGGCAAGCAACAATTTTGTAGCAATTATCTTTGACTTTTTTAAATGATTGCATAAATACATAAGGTACATAATTAATATTCAGCTAGTACTCCACTATGAAACTAATCAGTCACTCATTTTGCCATCAATGAAAATGTATTCAAAACCGCCAGACAACCCTCAAATTCAAAATGAATAGCTCATCATCTATTCAGGTAGCAAAAGTGAGCCGTGACTTTAAAACAAACTCAGTAAATCACATAGCACCAAAATTTAGAAGGGTCTCTTACCTGTGGTGTGTCCCAAGTGTTCATTTACATGCTGAGTGAGGTCAATTGTTCGATCTATTTTAAACATTTTTAAATCTTCTTCATCTAAGGCAATGTCTCCCCAAAAGACTTCTAAAGAAAAAAATAAATAAAATCAGCAATCCCAGGAAAACATTTTAACATGTATAGAAAAACTATTACTGAGTTTAGCATTTTAGTTTGATAACCATAAACCGCTATAGTTGTATCCTACAGTACATACAGATGTACCCATTCGTAAATATGTGACAGACATTCTTGGGATTCTTAGACAATGTTCACATGGTTGAAAAGCTAATTAAAGGTTTACGCAAAATATGCACATCTTTTAACATGGGTAAAATTACACTTGTGCATACAAATATATTAATGAAATAATCTGCTGATTATAAAAGTAAGAAATTATACAATATTTCTGCCAAATATGGTTTATAGAAACAGAAAGGGAACAAAACTGGTACAAAGAAAAAGTCAGGAAGCTGCACAAAGCTAATAGAGATACCCAATTTCTCAACTGTTACAATACAATTCCACAGAAATAAGACAGCACGTTAAATTGTAACTCATAGTTTGCACTGATACATACTGGAATACCTCTACATATTCTTGTATACCTCTTATATACTGTGTCACGAGGTGGTATTACCTCACTGTACTCAATTCATGAATAAATTGTTATTACCATCATTTACAGCACCTAAAACAGGTTGGTTATGTGGAAAATCTGCATGTGACTGACCACACAATGGTTAAATTTCTGCAGTAAATGACAATTCTTGTGTGGCAGGGCAAACAAATCTCAAATTACAAAAGTAAGAATTTATCTCCAAAGTAATCTCATAATAGTGGGTGGAGGATTGGAATGGCAGAATTACAGTTGTATCGATCATTTGAAATATCTAGAGAAAAATGGTCTAGATGGAAAGTGTCAATGACCAGAGCCAAACATATTAATATAGAAAATATTTAATGGAGAAAATAGCGCTATAAGTCAACTCGAGATCCAAAGTTGTCCTTTTATAAAGACCATGTGTGTGTGGATCAGAGTAGATTACTTGTGAACTTTGCAGAAGAATTGGCAAGCATAGCTGACATCATACACAATGGTGTTTTAACACCTGAATGCAGAGCACAATAGTGATCTGACCTATTAGAGGTATTCAGTTAATGATACCACCAGGGAGGATACTCCAAAAAATAAAAAAAGAACATTATCTGCTCATTCAAACCTTGGATGATCCTTAAAGGGGTTTTCTCACTACAATAATTAGCTTATGTATTTTAGGACAGATGATTGAAGATTTTTTTCTATATACTTTGTTTTGTTGATTTTTCCTTGGTCAGGAGATAAAGAAGATTTTCTCTTTCCTTAGAGCACCCAGGTTTCTGGTTACTGACCATCACTCCCTACTCTCTTATCTCTCATTGCTCCAAACTGCTGCCAGTCATTCACTCTGACCATGGTCAGTCTGCAGAGTCTTCTCTCTAGTAATGGTTTATGAAAACCTTTTATTTAGCTAAGTAAACACTCTTTAGAGCCCTGCAGCCTGATGTAATACACTTTATAAATCTCTTGCACTTGTCAGTGTAACAGAAATAGCTAGGAACAGCAGAGGTGATGTGTCAAAATATATATATAAAAAAAAAAAATATATATATATATATATATATATATATATATATATATATATATATATATATATATAATGCATATATATATACACATACACACACACACACACACTATAGACCTGCCCACAGTCTGAACAGCATGTGTCACTCTAAGGGTGCGTCCACGTGGCATGTACAAAATAATGGTCGGATTCTGTTTTAGAATCCGGATGGTATTTTGTGGTGTTTTGCATGGATTTGGGGGACAGTTCTCTCCGCGGTTTGCAGATTCGCCCGTCCCCATCAACCATTGAATTGCATATTTTCTGCCGGAAAGTTGGGCAGAAGATTGTGCATGTTCAAAGTTCAAAACACCGATGGCTGAAAAGCCATCTGGTTGAAAATCCATTCAGTGTAGACTACTGAATGGATTTTCTATTAAAGTATATGGGGCGGTTTCTGGTTGTTTTTCAAATCTGCAAAACGTCTGAAAATCGGACCAATAAACCATGTCATGTGGACGGACCCTAAAGCTGGCTGTGGCACTGCCTCGTGATAAAACACTTTAAACTTCAGATGCTAACTGGAATGGCATAGGGTAGTTGAGAAGCTAATGCTTCTTTCCCTTTTTCCATGTTTTGTGGCCTGTTCTGAGAGGATTGCCAATTATCAGTATGGGCAGAACTGGTTTGGTAGGTTACACTTAAAGAGAACCTATATATAAACAGGTCCACGTTTAAAGGCAAAATGTATATACTGAGTCCCGTGTTTGGTTCACATAAACAGGTTCTCCATACCTGCCTGCAATGCTTTACAAACAATGGTGGTGAAACCAGTAAAAAATTCCAAATACTTAAATAATTTCTTCTTTAAATAATTTCTTCTTTAAAAAATCTCTCTGACATTAATCCGTTCAATACAGAGTGTCAGGCAATGAAACAATGTAATAGGATACTCAGTATTTAGTTGCGGCCATCCATGCCGTTCAACGCATCAACGCATCAGTCCATTGATTGCTCCACCTCGAGGAGCTGGAGACGCCGACCACCAGAGCGGGCAAAGATGCACAGCAAGTGTGACGTTTCGGGGAAAGCTCTTCCCCTTCCTCAAATCTTATTCATGAGTAGGTGTTAGCCCCACCCACCAAAGGCTAGCCCCACCAACTGACAGTTGTTCACATGTTTCTACCTATTCAAAGTAATAGGCTTGTCAGTTGAGGTGGGCGGGGCTAGCCTTCGATTGGCTGGGTTTGAAAAAAACTGACTCTTTGAAGGACTCTTCGAATGACTCTTCTGACTGAAAACTGCAGATTTGAGCATTAAATACACGGAAACTGCAGCATTTTACAGAATAAGGGACACAGCGCTGGAAACAGCATGTCTGACACTAGCTTGTTTTGCTCTCAGCAAGGGGAGCATAATCTATGTGACAGGGTTTCTTTAATTGTCAATTCATACTAATCAATCAAATAAATTTTTTTTTTTTTTTTCATAAAACTATCAATATCTTAAAGAAATCCTGAAATAGTCTGACACTTCTCGTTCTGCAAAAAAAAAAACTTTTTAGCAGTCTCCTCATTATCAACACAGACAGGGTTACACTAAAAGGTGACACCAATGTGTAGATAAGAAAGATTCCACCATTCACAACAGGAGATCATAACAGCTTGACCTCTCCCCTTTCCTGCACAATGATTACTTTCAAGGTCACAAAGAAGGACAAGAATTTTTTTCCATGGAAGTTAATAGGTCCCTAACGTTCAGACTCCTATGTCCATGAAAGCATCTCTCTGAATGCTGTTAAAAGAAGCTTAGGCAAGATGGCTGTCACCATAGTCATATACAGAAATAAAAAAAATTCTACCATCAGAAAATTAAAACAGCCAAGGAGAAAAGTATATATCAGTATCTCATTTTAATTAGTAAATATAAATATTTAATAAAAAAATTATATATATAAAAAAATCTAAATATATATATATATATATATATATATATATATATATATATATATTTTATGTTTACTAATTAAAATGAGATACCGATATATACTTTTCTTCTTCGCTGTTTTAGTTCTCTGATGGTAGTTTTTTTTTTATTTCTGTATATTCTTGGTCTCAATGAACTGTAGCTCCCCAGTGCAGTCAGCAGCACTCATCCCCAAACCATGACATTCCCACCACCATGCTTGACTGTAGGTAAGACACACATTTGTCTTTGTATTCCTCACCTGGTTGCTGCCACACACCCTTGACATCATCTGACACAAATAAGTTTCTTGGTCTCATCAGACCACAGGACACGGTTCCAGTAATCCATGTCTTTAGTCTGCTGTCCTTCAGCAAACTGTTTGCGGGGATTCTTGTACGCCATCTTTAGAAGAGCAGTTTAGATAGGGCAGTGTTTCAGTAACTATTTTAAATGTAGAGTGTCATGTCATACCAGAAGACTCTGCTCTAGTTGTGTGGTCTTGGAAAGGAATCTTTTGCCAATATATATATATACACGTGTATATATATATATATATATATATATATATATATATATATATATATACACGTAAGGGAACCATGAATGCCAATATGTACTGTGAAATCCTGAAGCAAAACATGATCCCCTCCCTTCTCGACAACTGGACTGCAGGGCTTTATTTCAACATGATAACGACAAAAAACACACCTCCAAGATGACCAAAGCCTTGCTAAAGAAAATGAGGGTAAAAGTCTACAGACCTAAACCGTATTGAGCATCTGTGGGGCATCCTCAAATGCAAGGTGAAGGAGCGTAAAGTGTGTAACAGCCACCAGCTCTGTGATGTCATCATGGTGGAGTGGAAGAGGATTCCAGTGGCTGCAACATGTGAAGCTCTAGTGAACTCCATGCCCAATAGGGTTAAGGTAGTGCTGAAAAATAATAGTAGCCACACAAAATATTGACACTTTGGGCACAATTTGTCTATTCTTACTTAGGGGTGTACTCACTTAACTTGCCAATGGTTTAGATATTGATGGCTGTGTGTTCAGTTATTTTTAAGGCACATCAAATTTACACTGTTACACAAGCTGTTAACTAGTTTACATTGTATCTTCAGTGTTGTCCCATAAAAAGATATAACAACATATTATCAAAAATGTGGGGGGTGTACTCACTTTTGTGTGATACTGTATGTCTGTATATTGGGAAAAAAAAATTAATAGTGCAGGAGCCTACCCTATTCTATACAACCGGATTCAGCAAAAAAAAAAAGTATACGTTATATGTAAACTTTTTTCTTTTTACACCAGAAGCCACTTCTTGGCATCAATCAAGGGCATCAATTTAACATATATGATAACCGGAAGCCAGAAACATAGCTTGTACATAGCTGTTTTTGAACATTTTCTACTAGGGTGGTGTAATGCTACCACAGACGGGTTGTTGAGCCTTGACATAAGATTTAAAGTCAAAACCTCATCCTAACGTACAATATATACGTATATAATTGAGAAAAGCTTTTAATTACATAAATCGTAGAAACATTATGAGGGACAAATCAACATAGAGTGAGAAAATAAAGGTTAATAAATTATTGTCCAAACCACTTTCACTAATTTCTGTTTTGGCTGCGTACTCAATCATGTATTTACAGGGAGGTAATAAATGCACCATGCATTTCCAGAGTACAATTGATTTTAAAGCCTTGCTACAACACTCTTAAATTAAAATCACGATGATGATTTATTGCACCACAGTCTTAAGAATGCTCACCAACAGTCAGTCAATAATTCTGTCAATAATAGATTCTTTAAAATGCTATAGGCTGCAGTTTCTCATTGTAATCAGTCTGCTAATTATAGCTTTTAAACTTCTTGCTAAGTTGACTTTATCTACTTACTAACGCCTGCAATTGACTGCATCTGAATTGCAGTATTAAAATCTTTATTCAGCTTTCACCAAGTAATAGATTTGCCAGAAAGAATCATACCAAGGTCAAAGTGAAACTCACAAGAGAACAGATTTATTTTGTTCAACTATTTTTATTTTCTCTTCTATAGATACATTTACTTGGAGATATATTTTAAACCAGGCAGAAGCGAATAAATTACTTTACACTTTAAAAACCACACAGACCATTACTTAATAATTTTTTTTTGTAGTCCGTTAATAACTTCTAAAACAGCCATAAAAAATGTCCACGACAAGTATTTCAAGTCAGAATCCATGCGGATTCTGACTGGAAATACTCGTCTAAAACCACGTTGGACAACGCTATTTTCAATGTCAGAATATGACTACAAAATTTTACTCATCGTGTGGACTAACTAGCTTAGATCTAACCTGTCCATTTCTATGGCTTACCAAACAGTTAGGGTACTTCATAATTAAAGGGGTTGTATCATTTCATTAAATGGTCTTCAGAATAAGGGGACAGTGAAAACAAGTAACTTTGCAATTGGATGTCATAAGCAAAGCTGTCTTGTATTCACAGTTTTCCTTATTTTCTGTTTCTGTTTACACTGATATCCAGTGCTGATCGGATCCCTCCTCCTTGCATTTCACTAGCTGAGAGCTCATTTACATTCTGTTCAGCCCCCGGTCGTATTCACAGGAGCTTGCATTCCTGTCTCTCTCACTCAAAGTAAGGGACCAGCACATTTTCACTTTGCACAGCCAGAAGAAACAGAATAACATTGCAGGGCTTCTAAAATCAGGAAACAGCACAATTGTGCGTCGATCCCTGCCTGACTCAGATTAAGGGGCCGTAGCAATTTCTCTCTGCACACCTAGCAGAAACACACTGCAGCAGATTATACAATCAGAAAACAGCACAGTTGTGTCTCGGTGCCTAACTCTCCTGCATAGAAGGGAGATCTGTGTTGTTCATAGAAAGCTGGATTTAACTGTAACAAATATCCAGCTGTGAGAGGAGAAGAGATCAGTGCTCAGTCTAGATTGAATGCAGCCTGTGATATGTATACAGCTCTTACAAAATAGGACTGATAAGGAGAGACACAGTGACATGTGGACTCAGATTGGGGGGGGAGGTGGGAGTCTCGGGAGCCAACATGAACATTGAAGGGGGATGATGTCACCCAGCTGGGAGGGGAAGAAACGCCCCTGCATTTTTAGAGTTGAGAAGCTGAGAGCAGCATGAATCAGCCGAACTAAAGAAGCGATACATCCCCTTTAAAGACAGTCTGTGCCTGCTTCTGAAATGTCAATTTAAAGGGGTACTCTTACCACATTCATTAGCATTAACATGTAGGCAAAGGTAAATAAAGACTATTACCAAATACAATGCGGTTCTGAATTTGTTTTCCTACAGAGCTAAAGCAGTTCTCTCCTGCCTGTGTATACAAGCTTTCTTAGATGACCAACCATCTCTCTGTGCTCTAGAAGTGGGATGGTGACCTCACACCCGGCTATGTCTTATCAACCACACAGGAGCTTATATTTCTTACTGGCAAGCTTTAACCCTTTGGAGCTCTGTATCTTTCTGCCCTACTATTTAGACCCCTTCATCACAAATTATCCGTAGGAATATCAGCGCTCATATCCCAAATCACTGCTGAAGAACCATCCATAGCATGACCATGAAGCGTTTTCCAGTAACTAGCTGTGAAGACCAGACTCTGTGAAACAGCCCGATTAGAAAACCCTTGGGGGCAAAAACAGTAACAACAAATCTGGAGCATCCCTCCTTAGATCTCTACGTTGAGTAATCACCATATTATTTCTTGCAGAAATGGATTACCAATCTGTCAGATGGGTGTTGTCAATTGGGGAGAGGGTGTCCCTGTACAATCAGACATTGTCCAGATGAAGTTAGAAGAGTCATTGTTTGCAGGACACACCCCTTGAAAACTGGAATGGAAACACCCAGCTGACAGAATCAGAATTCTTTAGAAAAAAAAAATAACAACAACAATAGCAGAAGAGCCCAACACAGAGTTATAAGAGAAGATGCTCCAGATTATTATGTTAAAAAGAACACAAATATTTCCGAAAGCAGACATGTCCGAAGAGGTCACATGGCCTCTTTAATGACAGTGACCCAAATGGAACCACCCTCCCCACCCCACCCCCAAAAAAATAAAAATCACTTGATCACTAATCTTTACCTATGAAGTAGCCATCAGATTACAGCCAAGCTGGATGATCAAATTAGCTAAGACACTGAAGTGGTACACCGATGGACTTTTGACAGTTTGACCAAAAATTTAACCCCTTAAGGACCAGGCTTTTTTTTGGGTGACACGTTCGTTTTTCCCTCCTCGCCTTCTGAAAGCCATAACTTTTTTATTTTTCCACCTACATAGACACATGAGGGCTTTTATTTTGCGGGACAAGATGTACTTTCTAATGGTGTTATTCACTATACTATAGAATATACTGGGAAACCGCAAGAAAATTCCAAGTGGGGCAAATTGTGAAAAAAATGTATTTTTGCCATGTTTGCGAGGATTTTGCTTTTACGGCGTTCAATCTTCGGTAAATAAAATGTGTTATCTGTATTCTACAGGTTGTTATGCATCCGGCAATACCAAACATGTAGGGTTTGCATTATGTTTTGGTACCGTAAAAAAATTCCAAACATTTTCTATTTTTGAAATTTGCGCCGCGGCGCCATTTTGTGCGACAAATAATTTTTTTGTACTAACACCTACGGACGTCAGTGAGGGGGCATTTTTTTGCGGGCTGAAGTGTACTTTTATCGCTAGCAGTTTGGACTGTATGCGACTTTTTTGAGCAGGTTTATTCCAGTTTTGGAGTGATGTAATATGACCAAAAAACGCAATTTTGGAGTTTGGAGTTTTTTTCTTCTACGGCGTTCAGTGAACGGGATAAATGATGTTATATTTTTATAGATCTGACTTCTTCGGACGCGGTGGTACCAAATATGTGTAACTTTTTTATTATTTTAATGATTTTATTTTTAAAATGGGGAAAGGAGGGTTATTTGAAATTTTAATACTTTTTTTTTTTTGTACTTTAAAACTATTTTTTTATTTTTTTTTACTGTAACATTGAGGCCACCTATGGTACTTGACCACTAGGTGGCGCGATTGTTAATACAACCTAATGCATTGCATAGGCAATGCATTAGGGTGTACAAAGATGGCGGTTTCCCCACTTCCTGTCTGCGGACGGAAGTGGGGCAAACTGGCCAGGGTAAGTGACAGCAGCCTTCACAAGGCTCCCCACCACTATGCCCGGTCGTCGGATCGGCACAGCATAGCTGCGCCTGTGCAGATGACCGTACCGATCGGTGCGCGGCACCGATCGGCGTTCATTCAGACGCCACGGCCATCTTTGGTGCGGTGTCTGATGGGTAACACAGCGCCAGCGGGCGGAGCCACCCACCGGCGCTGTTACTGCCGGGTGTTAGCGGCAAATAGCCGCTAACACCCGGCAGCTGTGCGGGGGTGTCGCGGCGCGATCCCCCTGCAAAGCCCCTTAGCCGCCCTGGGCCGTACTCATACGCCCAAGGTCATTCAGGGGTTAAAGTAAAGGACTCTATAGTATCGTGTAGTAAAGGTAGACAAGCAAACTGTGAAGGCTGGCTAAATTTCAGGCTATTACACAATATTTACAAAGTTTAAAAAAATGGAACAATAGGGAAATGTATGTATTAATTCGTGTCTGTATTCTTGGGAGATACCTTCTCTTTTTCACCAGGTTTCAATGACTTGATGTGTTCCGAGCAGGCAGAAATTTATTTTCTAGGGTACAAAAATACTTTGATCTCAGTCCAGCTTAAAAAATGCCGGTCTTCATACATTCTACTAAATGTGTTAGTGAACCTAGAGTAGTGTAACTATTATGACACAATTTAGAAGTATATTATATAATGTCACATTAAAAGCAGAGCATTATATCACCTGGTAAGAATTAAACCACTAGGGTTTCTAACAACGATTAAACCCAATTTTTCTGAAGCCTTGTACAAATATTTCAGTTCATGCGTTTGCATGAGCCCCCAAGAGAACAGCATACTGGATGAGGCATGATGGAAACTGTTAAAGCGATTACTTATGATATTCTGCCTGTGATATAAAAATCTTAACATCTGTAAAGAATTTCTGCTTTTGGTGGCAAGTGTTACATAGGATGCAGTGAGGAAAATAAGCATTTGATACACTGGTGATTTTGCAAGTTTTCCCACCTACAAAGAATGGAGAGATCTGTAATTTTTATCATAGTTACACTTCACCTGTGAGTGACAGAATCTAAAAAAAAAAAAATCCAGAAAATTGTATGATTTTAAAATAATTAGCTTGCATTTTAATGCAATAAATAAGTATTTAATCACCTACCAACCAGCAAAATTTCTGGCTCTCACAGACTTGTTAGTCTTTTTGTAAGAAGCCCTCCTACTCTGTACTCATTGCCTGTATTAATTGCACCTGTTTGAACTCATTAATTGTATAAAAGACACCTGTCCACACACTCAATCACACTCCAACCTCTCCACTATGACCAAGACCACACAACTGTCTAAGGACATCAGGGACAAAACTGTAGACCTGCACAAGGCCGGGATGGGATACAAGACAATAGGCAAGCAGAAAATGGAAGAAACACAAGATGACTGTCAATCTTCCTCAGTCTGGGAATTCATGCAAGATCTCACCTCGTGGGATAAGGATGATTCTGAAAAAGGTCAGGAATCAACCCAGAATTACACAGGAGGACCTAGACAATAACATGACTAGAGCTAGGACCACAGTCTTAAACATTACCATTAGTAACACACTACGCCATCATGGATTAAAATCCTGCAGGGCACACAAGGTCCCCTTACTCACACCAGCACATGTCCAGGCCCATTTGAAGTTTGCCAATGACCATCTGGATGATCCAGAGGAGGCATGGGAGAAGGTCATGTGATCAGATGATACCAAAATAGAACTTTTTGGTATCTACTCCACTCACCGTGTTTGGAGGAAGAAGGAGGAGTACAACCCAAAAAACACCATCCCAACTGTGAAACATGGGAGGTAGAAGCATACTTTGGGGATGCTTTTCAGTAAAGGGGACAGGATGACTGCACCGTATTAATGGGAGGCTAGATGGTGAGATTTTGGCCAACAACTGAATTCCCTCGGTAAGTCCAATTAAAGATGGGTCATGCAGGACAATGACCCGAAACCCACAACCAGGGCAAATAAGGAGTGGCCCTGTAAGAATCATTTCAAGGTCCTGGAGTGGCCTAGACAGTCTCCAGACCTGAACCCAATCGCAAATCTTTGGAGGAAGCTGAAACTCAAAGTAGCCCCGAAACCTGAAAGATCTGTATAGAGGAGTGGGCCAAAATCCCTACTGCAGTGTGCGCAATTCTGATTAGAAACTACAAAAAAGTCTGACCTCTGCAATTGCAAACAAAGGTTTCTGGACCAAATATTAATTTCTCTTTTTCTATTGTATCAAATACGTATTTCATGCAATAAAATGCAAATTAAATTATTTAAGAATTACAGACCTCTCCATTTTTAGTAAGTTGGAAAACTTGCAATATCGCCCGTGTATCAAATACTAATTTCCCCACTGTTTGAGCAGACACATGGATATTAGTGACTTACTGAAGTTCATTTTTCAGGGCTCTGTCACTGCTCCCTCAGTTCCTCCTCACATAAAGAAGGAGGTAGTAGTCCTGCTGCTGCTTGTTGCCCTCCTACAACCCCCACATCTCCTGGTGTACTGGTCTGTCTCCTGCTCCATGCACTGGACACTGCGCAGACACAGCTAATCTTCTTGCCACAGCTTGCATTGATTGACTGGACAGGTTGATTTTACAGACGTGTGATTGACTTGGAGTTACATTGTGTTGTTTAAGTGTTTCTTATATTTTTTGAGAGCTATATATATGTATATTTATTATGATTTCCTATGATTTATATTATAATAAAAAAAATATAAAGTAAACAATCCCTTAAAATATACAGCCATTAGTCTGTATATTTGTCGATCCTACTCTATCCTAGCTCAGCCAACAGTATGTTAATTTCTCTAATGGCAGTATAAGTTTGACAAAAATAAAAAAGGACAGTAAGATTTGCATCTGTCAAACCAATGATGCAGTTGGTGAAAATATCTTAAAATAAAGAACATATTATACGCAAGCTGCTAAGCAGATGATAACAAGTTAAATATTCTTCTATGCATTCAGCAATACATATTGAGAAGCTGTGTTGCAACTTAGATTTGACAGAAAAAAATGGTCTAAAAAGAATTATGTGGGCTTCTAAAGCTGTCCGGAGGATGAATGTTTTTAGAAAAAGGTTTCTGGCAAATATAGAGAAATTGAAATTTAACCAATTTAAAGTTGTATAGGAATTCAGAACACGGGGGCAATCATCACTTGAGGGCAAAATAAGTGCAGAGCTCTTGAGTTTGGCATGCTGTTATGTTTAAATTATGAAGCACAGAACATTTCATAGAGGAATGGAGTTCACATCAAGACTTTAAGAGAGTACATAACCACACTAACTAGTTTTCATTCACATGGTTGCAGTCTCAATGCAAAAATATGATTCTTTGATGCAAACAGGATTAGCATTAATGGATCAGAAAAAAGAAGGAATTCTAACCCTTCTTACCCCACCCAAAAAAAAAACTATAGATAAGGTATTCCATTGTTGATGCAGAAATCTACAGCCATAGTATCAAGCCATATTACAGCCTTCTTAAAGAGTTTTAAATTTAGACCCGATAAACTAATTTGGAGGGGTATTCCCACCACGATGACTAGGTTTAACCCCTTAAGCCAAACACCTGAAAAGTACTTAAATGCTGTGCATTTCTGCAAGAAAAACGCACCAAAAAATGGTCGGTTTTTGAGCTGTTTTTAACATGCACTGGACAAAAAACTTTTATAAATGGTTTTAGTATTGGGTTTCAGTAAGTTTTTTCTTCAATGCCATGTAGACCTATTCTTACTGAAACTTTAACCCTTTAGAGATCTGTAAATTTCTGCCCTGCTGTTAAAACCCCTGCGTCACCAATGTCCCTCTAACAGGCTCAGCTAGGAATAGCAGAGTTGATATGCAATTACTGCTTTAGAAATACCCAGAGCCTGAACAGTAAGAGGAAGCCTGAAGTTGACTATGAAAAGCAGCTCTGTATAATAGCTTGAAAAGAAAACCCCTTTAAAAGGAAATATTCTGAGCAATATTTTTTTTGTTTTTTATATCACTATATAAAAACCTACCAATTAGTGAAAAATAGGTAGTACTCCCTACCTATAATCAATATGAAGTTGGGTGCCAGCAAACATAAGACCTGTCACAGTTCAATGCATACATAAATGAAAAAATTTGCAGCACAAGTTTGAAAAAGTGGAGCATTATTCCATATCCACAGGCAACGTTTCGGCTCCTAATAGAGCCTTTTTCAAGCAAGCAAATGGTGAACACACAGTGTAGAAATAGGCAAGTGCTAATACATAGGGGAATTAGTGCATCTAATTAGAGATGAATAAACATGCTCACTGCAAGATCTTATATTTAGAAACTACAATTAAGCCCACAGCTTTTGCTTCAAATTTTTTTTCCTATTCTCCTCCTCTAAAACTTAGGTCCCTCTTATGGTCTGACAACATGACGACATCCTGCAGCTGGTGGAAGTTAAAGACCTTGCGCTCCTCTACCTTACGTTTAAGGTTGCCTCACATATGATCAATAGAGTTTAGGCCTGGAGACATGCCAGTCCAGCACATTCACACTCATTTTCTTTAGTAAGGAAGCAGTCGTCTTGGAGGTGTGTTTGGGGTAGTAATCAAGTTAAAATACTGCTCTACGACCCAGTTCCTAAAGGGAGGGGGATCATGCTCTGCTTCAGTATGTCACAGTGCATGCTGGCATTCATGGTTCCCTCAATCAACTGCAACTCCCCACGCCCAGCAGTATTCATCCAGCCCCAAACCATGACACTCCCACCACCATGCTTGACTGTAGGCAAGACACACTTGTCTTTGTTCTTCTGTCCTGATTGCCACCACACACGCTTTACACCATCTGAACCAAATACGTTTATTTTGGTCTCATTGGTTTCAGTAATCCACGTCCTTAGTCTGCTTGTCTTCAGCTGTGGGCATTCTTACATCATTTTTAGTAGAGGTATCCTACTGGGACAAGTGCTATGCAGAATAATTTGATGCAGTGTACAGTGTATGGTCTGAGCACCGACAGACTGATCCTCCACCCCTTTAACCTCTGCATCAATGCTGGCAGCACTCATACGTCTATTTTGAGAAGACAATCTCTGGATATGATGCGGAGCAGTGCACTCAACTTATTTGATTGACCAAGGCAAGGTCTGTTCTGAGTGGAACCGTTCTTTTTAAGCCGCTGTATGATCTTGGCCACCCTGCTGCAGCTCAGTTTTAGAGTGTTGGCAATCTTCGTATCGCCTAGCCATCTGTATGTATAGCAACAATTAATTTTTTTCAGATCCCCGACCGTTCTTTGTCATGAGGTCTTTCTCGTCTTGACTACTGTAACTCCTTACTTATCGGTCTACCTCTCTGCAAACTCTCCCCTCTTCAATCTGTCCTGAATGCAGCAGCCAGGCTCATCTTTCTCTCCAGCCGCTATACTGATGCCTCTACCCTGTGTCAGTCACTGCACTGGTTGCCCATTCAGTACAGGATACAGTATAAACTCAGCATTCTCACTCATAAAGCTCTCCACAACGCTGCCCCCCCTACATCTCCTCCCTCGTCTCTGTCTACCACCAGACCTGCTCTCTCCGCTCTGCTATCAGGTTAAACTCATCAATCATCCGAACCTCCCATGCCCGTCTCCAGAGATTTCACACGTGCGGCACCACTTCACTGGAATATGCTACCGCGGGATTTCAGTCACACTCACAACCTTCACAGTTTTAAGAGGGCCATGAGAACACATCTTCTCAGTCTGGCCTACCAAGATCCCTAACTGCTATCACACACATTTGTCACTCCCTACACTAGGGCACTCACAGGCACTTATCTGTATATAGATGTACTGTCAGGGTGGCAGGTTCATCCATTTTTCATGTAAACCACCTCCTATTTATGAAACATGGCTGGACCATTGTAAACTTGGCACTTCTTACCGTATGTTTCACCCATACACCCTAGTAGATTGTAAGCTCTCACACCTTGTGTCTCATCTGTAAGTACTCTTAATGTGTAATGTCTGTACGTTTACCCTTGAATTTGTAAAGTGCTGCGGAATATGTTGGCGCTATATAAATAAAGATTATTATTATTATTATGAGGTGCCATGTTGAACTTCCAGTATGAGAGAGTGTGAGAGTGATAACACCAAATCGAACACACCTGCTCCCGATTCACATGAGACCTTGTAACACTAATGAGTCACATGACACTGGGAAAGGAAAATGGCAAATTGGGCACAAATTTGTCCACTTTCACTTGGGGGTGTACTCGCTTTTCTTGCCAGCGGTTTAGACATTGATGGCTGTGTGTTGAGCTAATTCGAGGGTACAAATTTACACTGTTATACAAGCTGTACACCGACTACTTTACATTGTATCAAAGTGTCACATCTTCAATGTTGTCCCATGAAAACATATATTATAAAATTTTTACAAAAATGAGGGGTGTACTCAGTTTTGTGAGATTCTGTCTATATATATATGTATTACATATACACAAAAACATATGTTTCACTTATAAACCTGATTTATCATGGGTTATAATGAGATTCAAATTCCTATAATTGGCAACTGCAATGAACATCAAGATGTTTTTTGTGGTCTGCTGATCATAATAACATAAAAGATAACTTAAAGGGAACCTGTCACATTTATCATGCCATCTGATCTGCTGGTAGCATGTTATAGAGTAGAAAGAGCTGAGCAGATTGGTATATAGCTTTGTAGAAAAAGATTTGATAGAATTTTTATTCATTTAAATCCTTGCTTATTTTGAGTTAAAGGGGTTCTCTCACTACAAAGATTAACTTTCAGCATGTAGGAAACAGCAAATGAATACGTTTTCCAAATAGATTGCTTTATCTTTGTTGAGGAGATAAAACTCAGGTTTCTCTGGGTTACCAATCTTCTCTTCCCTTCTCTTCCCTGCTGTTTATCTGATCTGTTGGCAGGGAACTGTTGGCAGCTTGAGTGTTATCTGAACTTACAAACAAAGGAGACTAATTTCTACTATTTACTTAGCTCTGAAGCTTCTCTGAACTTTACTCTGACATGAGAGCAGGCGATGTTTACCTAATTAGCAGGCCTTTGAATACAGAGGGAGTTGATATGCTAATCACCCAAAGTCTGACCAAAAAGAGACTGGATGAATGAAAGCTATTTTTGGCTCTGTGAAATAGTATGGTGAGACAACCCACTTAAAGAGTCCAGTGGGTGGTATTATCAGTGATTGACTGCTATCTCTGTATGCACGCTGATACAAAGAGGGCTGTCAATTACTGTTAAGATCGCCCACTAAACTCTTTAACCCAGAATAAGCAGATAGAGAGATATACACACACAATTCCTGGCTTTACAACATGATGCCAGCAAAACATATTGCACCTTCAATTGAACAGGTTCCCTTTAACCATTACAGCATCTTTTCTTTTTTACCATTTTTGTCTTTTTTTTTTCTTGGTTATATTTTGCAAACATTGTAAAGTACTTTAGTGTGATGATAATTTTCACACCTCCACGTTACATCTGTTTCGATGTTATACTTATGCAATATTTGCTCAGAAAAATTATGCATCTCTGTTAAAGTACAGGTTTGCATTTGATATCTTTACCCATCATTTTCAGCTATTTTTTATGCTAAAAAAAAGTATAAGACAATTGATTTAAATAATTAGATTAAATAATCTACACATTATTTATAAAGAAGCATCTACATGAAGTAGAGATATTAAGCCTCTTTATATTGACACCAGGAGATGCTAAATAAATGCTACAAGGTTTTGAAATTACGCTGTCAATGTACATTGTTAGACTCGTAATCAGGCTGGAAAATTTGGCTGTAACAAACAAAAGAAATACTAGCCATACTTTGTACAGAAGACAAAAAGTAACACTTGTTAAATGTGTATAGTCTTTTGGGTTTATGGAATCTTGAGCTAAGAGCCAAGGTATTTTTTGTCAACAGTAAAATATGAAAGTTAAGTGTATGCCCCATGTCTCAGTACTAAGTGACTTTCTTAGACTGTCATTAGAGTTTAGTAAATATGATGGGTTTCTGACCAACTGGACAGGACACATATACAGAAGAAGACTCTCTACAATTGTGATACAATGTTCATATGACCACCACAACAAACTTTTTTTTAGATAAACAAAATGTCTGACAGTAAAGTAGCAAAAACATACTGAATTAGAAAGAGAATCCCCAAACGATTTACAATCTTCTTAACCATTTCCACTTTGTTGTCCCCGGGGAATGGGAGGAAGTCTGGTGGGTAACGACATTGCATGTTTTCTGGGCTTTTGCAGATTGATGTGTAAAAATAAAAAAAATTTATTCTTGTGTTTTCTTCTCCGCTAGCAAAAAAAAACAACTTATCTGTTTACTTTCTAGCGAACTCGATAGAACACAAGAGTTAAGCACCTTGATATCTTCAAGTTTTCAATAATGCATATATTTGCCTTTGTGTAAGTGTGTGTGACACTTTTACTTCCTCACATCAGGAGTTATCTTTTTCTCTCCTCTTGCCAATATCTATGTTTTTGTAGAATTTGCTTGTTCAGATTGCTGTACTTTAGTCCAGTTGCTGCAGTTTACATTCAAACCCAGAAGATTAATGTTTTAAAGGGTGTGTACTGATAGCAGAAAAATTCCACTATGGACTCAAATATACATCGGGGAATCCAAACCCAAATGTAGAAAGGGGCTACACCTAATCTTGAAATTGAATACCCAATATAGCATACACCCTCACAAGATAAATCTAAAACATAACTTTTATTAGTGACTAAAACAACTAACCCTATATCTAAGACAGAAAGAAATACATGAAAAAAAAAAACAACTTAATACAGTTTAGGTACTTATAGCAGTAAGCAGAGTTACTTATGTATATAAATTATTCCCTTTGCTGTATCCAATGTAGAAAATAAGAGCCAGAAAATGTGAAACAAATAATTCAAATAGGTTAAAGATATTCTAGAACTTTTAACTGCTGATAAAAATCTATTTTATCTTAATAATTATTCAGGGTTTATTATTTTTGTGTAGCAAAAAATATTATGCTTGCATATAGTTAAAAATATTTCCAGTAAGTGGCATGCCAGGTGGTAATACCTTTGAGATCCCAGGATCTGGGACTCCCACTGATAACCTGGAAAGATGGTTATTGTAGTCAGTCCACAGTACACAAGCTCAGCTTGCTAAACACAATAAGAGTTAAGGAAACCAATAAGTGAAACCCTCAATCGATGGGTTTATGATAATACTTCCCAAATGGCAATCACAATATTGCAATGAAAGCTCCCTAATAAGGAACATTATCCCTTTTAGGTTCCCCCCTAGAATCTCTCGCCTAACCAACCAGTATTCTAATCTGCACTGATGAGGAGCAACACCCCAAAACAGCTGTATACAGATGAGTATCTGGTTGACTCTAATCCCATTTTCATTGCAAGGCTCAGTGAGTCGGATGTGACTTGTGTAACGTTGCATCTTATAGGTGGTGCTATAAGAGTCTTAGCTCATTTCCCAATATAATTAAATTTCAGCGGAGCAACAAATTGTGTTTTTAATCTCCACAAACCTACATGATGCTTCTCCAGAAACGTTACCCCTTTCAAGAAAATGAAAAAACTCTTTCAAATTAAAAAGCACCATTACATTTAGATGGTCACACTAATTACATACAAAATGCTTTTGTATGCCAAATAACCTTATAATAATGCATAGCTATTTTTTATTTTTTAAAAAACAAAGTACATGAATAGGCTTTCATTTAATTGTGTCTTAATTAAAATATTCCCATACCTCAAATACAGATATAGTAAAAGGAAGTCAAATTGGGAATGCGAAATGAAGAAACAATGCAGAGCAAAAGTCTTCCCGTGAAATGGATATTGGATTGTTTCATTACAATTGCTTAATCATCAGTGTTGGAAAAGTCCATATGGCTCAATGTAGGTCTCTCATCCATGTGAACAAGATGTAAACGCGAACTTATTCAACCCAAGTTCACATACCACTGCGCTGGTAATTATAGTTTTACAAGATTAAAAGGGGAAGTCCACCTAGTTTTTATTTTTTTTTTATTTTTATCATATTACTGCCCATTTAAATTAAAAGAAAAAAAAATTATACGCACCTCTCCCCTCAACTCTGTACCAACACTGCACCATCCTCACTCCCCCCCCAGACGTGCCACTGCCTGATTTCAACTATCGAATGTCTCACTTCTGAATGTTGACATCAGACAGTGGCACGTGATTGCTGCAGTGGTTATGTCCCGTTTAGAAGAAGGAAGAAGTAAACAGACCAACAGAGAGTAAGGTTGATGCAGCGCTGGATCTGAGATGGAGAAAAACTTTTTTTGCTAATTTTTTATTATTCTGAATGGACAATAGAACCATAAAACTACAAAAATATATATGTTTGTTTTTGCACAAACATTACTATTGCCAGCCTTGAAGAGAAAAAGTAAACTATATTTTAATGTTAATATTTACGTATATATTATCATCAATAGATATAATTATAGTATATTTAAAAAAAAATAAAATACTGGACCAGGCCTCAATACAGCCTGGTACTCGCAGTATAAGTGGGCTTAAGAATAGTGTACAACTACTGAGCATACATTCATTATTTCTATAGTTCCTGCTCTATTTCTCCATACTGAAAAATTACCTATTACAAAGAAAACTCAATTAAGCCCTTCTTTGTATGAGTCTTTGTTATATCTGTTGTTGCAGTTGCTTATCTTGCAGAAAAGTAAGACTCTTGGCAGAGTACTATTATTCATAGTCAATACATTTATATATATAAAAAAAAAGGAGAGAAAGATGGGAGGTGAACCGTTACATTGTTGAATTACTTATGAAACTGCTTACTAGTAGGTTATTTTAACAGCTTAATCAATTATGTTGTTTCCATTACATTTATGTGACATAGGTAGTATGTCCTTGTGGTACATTCTCTGAAAATTAAACACAATATAGATGCAAACTGGTTTTAAATAATCAAGATGAAAAAAAAACCTCATCTGTATGGTTATAAAATACAGATTTTGAGGTGGAGGGAATAAAAAGTAAAGTTCCCAATAAAAAAATTGAAACTTTAAAATGTTTTTGACTCGTTTGATTTGATTCTCGTTAGTCTACTTTTAGAATGTGTGAACATCTGATATAGTTTTTGGTCAAATTTATGCAGAAGTATAGAAAATTCTAAAGGGGTTCACAACTTTCAAGCACCACTGCAAAAAAACAAAAAAGTTTTTTTTTTATTCATATGGCAACCACAAGACAAAATTTACCATATGGACTGATAAAATGGCAGATTTCGTTAAGAAAAAAAGGACTGTAATTTATGAGAACTTGAAACTAAACTTTGACGGCACCTAATAGCAGGTTTTAAGTGGCTTTCTAAGTTATGGCTTCATAAATAGTTGTCTCAACTCTGTATCACATCAACAAAGAGGTTCACATCAAAACAATTTTATCACCTGCATACCTAAAATGAATCATTAGTGATGATTATTGACTTATGCCAAGTGGCACATATTGCAGGATGGGGAGATGGTGGGAACAGGCAATTTGCCCTGTAAGTATTCTAAATTACACAAATTGTTTTGCACGATTAGGTTGGTAAGTTTTATGTATATGAAGTCTATGGGATTGATTTCAACACAAAAAATATCAAGTAAAATCTGTGCATATGGCCACACATTTTTTACATGGATTTTCAATATAAGCATTCAGGATTGGCAATGATTTAGCCTCCTTGGAATTCAACCAATAGATATAGGACATAGAATCGGCACCAATAAGAGACTTTTTTTCCATCACATGGATTTCGAATTCATGGTGGAAAATTGCATGTTGTTTGAATGGCAACATAAATTTACCATTTAATCAATAAGAGGTGGTTTGTGTGTGGATTTCAATCTGGAAAATAATGTTGTGTACTGTAAACCTATCTTTATACAGCTTTACTTTGGTACTCAAGGCCTCCTGAGTTCATTACGTTATCAAAAGGATGCTACCATCAAATTTTGGTTTCACATATTTACCATTATACGTAATATTTTCTGTAATCATTGTTTGATTTTTTTTAAAGTTTCCCTTTGTACATTAGTTCTGATTTATCTCGCTGACTTCCCGACTGTGAACTCTGATAGCATGGCAGCATGGATCACTGAACAGTTGTCTTTCAAGCCCACTAAGGGCCTGAGTGGTGTAAGTGTTATCAGCAGAACCTGTTGAATGTTAAGAAAGCTGGACACCTCCCAGTACAGCAAAAGATTAACCCATTGTCCATTCATGTATTGTTTTTAATCATTGCCCAGTCAGTAGACTAATTGTTACCTAGGCCTGTCCAGAGAACAGAGCAATCATTAGGCCATTACCTATTATTTTTAACGAGACTACATTTCTTGCAGCAGTAAACCAAGATTAGCCTGTCCTGCCATTGGATATATAAATCTGCCAAAATTCTATAATTTTTTTTTCAGGAATACTGATTTTAGTAAAAACACCCTTTCTGACAGAAGTGTCCCTTTAATCCATTGTTTTGTTCTGTTTTTGGAATTTCAAAAGTAAGCTTTAGTCATAAACAGCCACTATGAGCAATACCACTGCAGAAAGAGACTAATACCTGATGTACCATTAACCCTTACACCATCTTTCACATTTTTCTTATATTAATTGAATTCAACATAGTTTCACCAAATATCTATGCTGCATAAAAAGCTTAAGTTTCAAAAGATGCCAAAAGGCAGAATAAATATTAAGTGTGTCTAAAGAAGGCTTAGACAACCTATGGTTTTCCAGCTGTTCCTGGCAAGCTGTAGCTTCATCTGCTTTTAGTAACAGCTGCAGAAACTCTAGTTGCCCAGTCATATGTGGAAGCTTACTGCTTATATACAAAGTCCCTGACATTCTGTGTTATAAGAGTGGGCAGGGTTGTTTTCATGGGACCAACTATCTGGAAACATGTGGCTTCAACTCATCACGTTTCAGGGTTGTACAGAAGCTGAAGCAGAGGTCATAATCCTTTGTTCTTTGTATCCTATTGGCTGCAATTCTCATGTGAATGCCAGATAACATGTATAAAATCCACCCCTATTATTTTAGCCTGGTCTAGCCTAAGATATCACACGCACTCTAGTATTGTCTACAGAGACTATTTATTTGATGACGAATAGTAAGTTGTAAACTAGAGGACCGTAATGAATCAGGCAGGTTCATTGTCTTCACTTTTAAGAGCATTACCAACTGGCTTTACCTATTTAACAGTCAGCAAACAAATTATTGAGATAGACCCCCTTACAATTCCACATGTAAAAAAAAACAAAACAAAAAAAACACACACATTCACAAATGTAGAATTAACAGTAGTTAGCAAAAGGATTAATCTATTCAAAAATCATCTGCTTCATATTACAGTGTAGGAGAAATCAATTACACACTGCAATAATTGAACAGAACTCCGAGAGTTGCATTTGCTTGGATTTTAAATGTCAAGTGCCACTTGGTGTTTAATTGCTATGACAAGGCACTCAGCTATGATAACCAATATCAGCCATGAAATGTTATTCCATGAGTTAACATTTTGGCATCTGCGAGTGCTTGCTGTAAAATGTATCTATATACTATAATATGCATCTATGTACTACATATGTAGCAGAACTAGAGTAGATTCTGATCAAAGAGTCATAAAAAAAAGTGTTATTGGGGATTTTTAAGTAAAATAGTGGCCTACATAGTCCTATAGTTTGGGATTGAAATTAACATTTAGGAATTGCAGCTCAATTTCAAATATGGAGGTTACAAAATTGATACTCCAGCATATATATTACAGTGGCAATAGGGTATGTTTACTCAGATTTCTGCAGAGGATTTTTACTTTACAAACTTGGTATTCTCTTCCGAATTGGACATGGGTTAGCTCTATTTTAATGAGGCTAATGTGAGTTATTTTTGCCAGAACGGAGCCGAGGATATAACATAGTGGATATGAATGTTCTTTTTTCACCAGCCCCATGGATTTTAAATCTGTGGTGTGAAAATTACATGCTGTGAGGACTAAAGAGCAGACTGGGCAATTAAATGAATGGCAGACGGTTTACACAAACATCTTGATATGGAATCCGAGACTGAATCCACACCGAATTCCTCAATAAATTTCATTGTGTGAACTTACTCTAAGTGTGATCTTTACCACAAATTAAAAATTTTTTCTCTCTCTCTTCAGGAAATAATATAAAACTGAAAGCGAATATCTAGATTAAAATTTAAGGGGCATCCTGAGAAAAAAATAATATAGGCCACAAACGTTTCATTCGTGTGTCCTTCCCAGGAACTCCAACTTATCATCAGCACAATAAGTGTTGTAGCCCCTTAAATGTTTACCAAGGTATTGGGACATGGCAAACACTTCCCACTAGGCAATGTGTAGCTTTTCAGATACAGTTTTTGAAGTCAAAACCAAGAATAGATTTAAAACAAGGAGCAGTCTCAACTTTTCCTTAATATGTGTCCTCCAATTATGATCCATTCCCGATATTGGCTTCAAAAACTGCATCTACAAAGCTTAATGTTTGAAAGCAGCCTAAGTAATGAGATTACTGATTGCTTGCCATGCAATCTAGAATGGCAAATTCTGCTGTCCAACATTTAGCACATTTTCGGCTGCACTACATGAGGTTGGGTCACTTGTCAAACACCATTTTAATGAACTTTAAGAGGCTTTTCCAAGATCTCCCTAACCAAATTATTGATAAGCTATTGTCCCCTGGAATGCATTGCATAGCTATTAGCTTCTTGTGAAAGCCATGGAGCAAACAACTCTACAGAGATGAACGCAAATTACTAGTCAACCATAATGTAATTTGTCCCTTTAAAGTTTATATGAAAAAGTTACATTATCTTATACAAAAAAGTCCTCTATTGAAACAAACAATGATACACAACACAAACTTCAAAATTTGGATGAATCAAACTCAGATAAAGATTAGCAGGCATTATGGACCACGAAGAGTAGAGAGGTGGCTGTGTATGTGCAGCTCTCACTGTTAACATCTACCAGAGTTTCGAACATAGCCAAGCACACTTGCTCAGAACTCCCATGAAAGTGAACAAAGCATGGGGTACTCCCATCTTCATAAAAGTTTACCAATGTGGGAATAACCTTTAAAATGGTCAGGAAATGTACAGTTAATATGTACTATTAGGCCTCATTTCATCACGTTACAACCCTATACTTTGGGTATGCCTCAGGATAAGCTTTTGGCTCACATGCAAGTGTATGCATAGGACTCCATTCCCCTAAGTGTGCCAAAAGACTGTCTTTCTGGCTTCCATCAATCCAAATATTTTGTTTGTTTTTACACCATGGTGTTGTGAGCCATGTATTTTTTTTTTTTTTCCGATCAACATAGCTGATCAACATAGCTCTACTACAGAAGACTATAGTAGAGAGTTGCAAGTGTCTTTTCAGATGGCTGAAAAATATCTCACCAGATTATCTATGGTGGGGACATCAGAAGACAAAGCCAGAGGGATAGGTGGATATTATCCATACACTATTAAGGACGCGGAGTCACCGACAAACTCCGACTCCTAGAGTTATAAGAAAACTCCGCCCATGGCAGCAAACTGTACCAAGGATCCTGACATACAGAACCAAGATGGTGGATGTAGTTGCTGAAGACTTGTTTGACCCTTTCTACCTACTTGCCCTTTAGACTGTGGATGAAAAGCCGAGGAGAAATCCACTTTAATTTGTAGCTGTGAGTAGAAGGCACAAATTGGACTCCTTGGTCTGAGACTATATGCTGGGATAATCCATGCAGAGAGACTGGCGAGACGAGGAGCAGAGGATAAACCAGGCAGCGGTATGAAATAGGACATTTCTGAGAAGCGGTCAGTAACCACCCAGATTACAGTATTATTGGAAGTGGGTGATAGGTCAGTAATAAAGTACATGCCTATGTGGGACCATGGGTCCTTTGGGATCGGCAAGGGATGCAACAGTCCTGCCAGCTTGAGATGAGGCATATTGTTACGGACACACGTACTACATGATTCCACAAATTCTTTGACATCTTTAGTGACATCTGGCCACCAATAAAAGCGAGAAATCAGCTGATAAGATTTTCTTGCATCGGGGTGCCCGGCGTCCAGTGAGCAATGACACGATTGTAGAATTAAAGTCTATCAGGATGGTTGACAGTGTTTACCGACGGCTTTCAAATCCAAAAAAGCTGCCGTGGGGACAATCCCTTAAATAGGAAATACTGCTAGAGGCAGGGCCGGGACGACGGGTAGGCCAAGGTAGGCGACCGCCTAGGGCGCCTACCTCAGCCTATCCCTAAGGGGCGCCGTCAGGGCCCGACCCTCGCCGGGCTCCAGGCCGCTGCCGTGGGCCTGAAGCACCGGCGGTCTCTGTGACCGCTTCTGCGGAGCAGAGAGCAAGCGCTCCCTGCCCCGCAGACAGCGTCGGGCACGCTCCCCGGAGGATCGCTGGATCCTCCGGTGAGCTGCAGGGCTGACACAGCGGGGCCGCTGGGTCCTCATAGCGCTGAGGACCCGCCGCGGCCCCGTGCGCCTCAGCCGGCAGCGTCGCGATGAAGTGATGTCATCGCGACGCTGTCTCTCCTCGGGCGCACAGCGCGTCATAGGCGGTGCGCCTGAGGAGCTGCCGGAGGAGCGCGGGACTGAAGAGGACAGAAGAGGAGCGCGCGCCCGGGAATTGGGTAAGTATTAATGTTGTTGTTTTTAAGTGCCTGCCTGTGGCCCCTATATCCCGCCTGCGGCCCCTATAATGCCTGCCTGTGGCCCCCATAATGCCTGCCTGCGGCCCCATAATGCCTGTGGCCCCATAATGCCTGCCTGTGGCCCCCTATATTCTTCCTGTCGCCCCATACGCCTGCCTATGGCCCCCTATATCCCACCTGCGGCCCCCATAATGCCTGCCTGTGGCCCCCTATAATGCCTGCCTGCGGCCCCCTATAATGCCTGCCTGCGGCCCCCTATAATGCCTGCCTGCGGCCCCCTATAATGCCTGCCTGCGGCCCCCTATAATGCCTGCCTGTGGCCCCCTATAATGCCTGCCTGTGGCCCCCTATATCCTGCCTGTGGCCCCCTATATTCTGCCTGTGGCCCCCATAATGCCTGCCTGGGGCCCCCTATAATGCCTGCCTGGTGCCCCTATATGCCTGCCTGGTGCCCCCATAAGCCTGCCTGAGCCCCCATACGCCTGTCTGTGGTCCCCATACGGCTGCCTGAGCCCCCATACGGCTGCCTGTGGCCCCTATATGCCTGCCTGTGGCCCCCATACGCCTGCCTGAGCCCCTGTACGGCTGCCTGTGGCCCCTATTTGCCTGCCTGTGGCCCCTATATACCTGCCTGTGGCCCCCATACGCCTGCCTGAGGTTCCATACGCCTGCCTGAGGTTCCATACGCCTGCCTGTGGCCCCATACTCCTGCCTGTGGCCCCATACGCCTGCCTGTGGCCCCCATATGCCTGCCTGTGGCCCCTATACGCCTGCCTGTGGCCCCTATACGCCTGCCTGTGGCCCATATGCCTGCCTGAGCCCCCATACGCCTGCCTGAACCCCTAGCTATATATTTGCTGAGCCCCTAGCTATATACCTGCCTGAGTGCCCCTATATTTATATACCTACCTGTCTAAGGGGACAATATCTATATACCTGCCTGACTGAGAGGGCATATCTATATACCTGTCTGACTAAGGGGACTTATATACCTATAATTAAGGAGTTACTGGAAATGTGAGGAATCTAAGATATTTGTGTCCAAATCCTCAGGGACGAGTCTTGGCCGGGAGCAATCAGCATGAAGGTGTGAACCGGATGGAGAAGAAAAGGGAAAGTGAACGACGCTGATCAGAAAAGACGTCTCCGGTGAGTCACTAAATGTAACTGCAGTGTAATCACTTATATTTCTGCAGAGCCTACATACAACTAGTATCTACCACTATCTGGTCCCTGTATGGCGGTGGTATATGTCTCCAAAGCCTGTGTACAGCTGATAGTCACATGTGGGGGTTGCGTTCGGTCAGGGTCTGGCAGAATTATTTGAGCCTTAAGTAGTAATAGTTTTGGGTCTTGGTTTTGTAGGAGTGTTTTTAGTAACAATCATTCGTCCGGTAGATTTGCTCCATGTATCGGTGGATTATTTAGTGACTGTTATTTAGGGGTATTGCACTGTCATACGGAGGGGAGCGATTTTGAAAATGCAAATTTGTCAGGGCTGATTTTCATTGTGCAGTGACTGCTGAGGAGATGGACGGGAGCTATGTGGAATGTGCAGAAAATTAGTGACAGGACCTGGCGCAGGGGTGAGAGGAATTAGTGTGTGTGTGTGGGGGGGGGTATTTTTTTGAGAGCGAGGGGGGGGGGCGCCATTGGCTGTACTCGCCTAGGGCACCAAAATGCCTTGTCCCGGCCCTGGCTAGAGGGAAAATGACTGGCTGGCCTTGCCATTTTCCAGTAAAATCAGCTAAGAAAGGAGGGTACAGGGAGCCAATTACCTCGACGGACAGATTCTGAAAGTGGTCGTCTGAGGAACCAGCTTTATGATAAGCACATTTTGATTTGATATCGATTTGATATATTTTACAGTATTCCCTCAAAATTCAATGATAATTGGTTCAAGATGGCCATTGTATATTGAAACCCAAATTCTATGGGAAACTAGTAATTGGTTCCAAGACCCAAAATGCTACTGAACATAATACAAAATGAAAAAAAGAAAATGAAAAAGAGATCTGATACAAATAAAGCAAGTCCTTACATATATCAACTATAAAGAGTTGCAGAAAGCTGGACATTCCTTTCTACTTTGAGGATAGGAGATTCTTTGGGTCATGTACTTGAGTCATACACAAGTTACCATGAAAATAAATGGAGCCCTCACCTTGTGCCCAAAGGAGCCGCTCCTCCCGACATTTGTAAAGAGCAGAACAAAACATCTAGTATCGCACTGTACCATAGAGAGGCGCTATTAGACCACGTGCATGTAATATTCATAATAATTGAACATATCTAGGAAATTGCATCTTAAAACCATACTTAACATACAATGTCCCAGGAACAACCATAGTATGTTGAAAACATTGTATCCTGAGTCCATTTTAACTTGAGGAACCACTTTTTACTCTGAACCTTGTTTTTATACCTATACTTCCTAATCACCTCTCGAACATTTTTTAATCATTTGCAAGAAGAAAAAAGAGGTCTGTTGTAATAGATTGGAAAGTACATCACAGAAGAAATACAGTGGTACCTTGGTATAAATCCACTTTGGTAGAAGTCCAACTTGGTAGAAGTCATGTTTGGACTTGAAAAATTTGGTTTGGTATACAATATTTTTTTGGAATAAGTCTTGAGGTGGGCTGGACTTGCATGGCAGCAGAGATGTAACAGAGGAGCTCGTCACAACTGTCAGCTGGTTATCTGATGCGAGTACGAAGTATTTAAAGTTTGTTGCTTACGGTTGTGAGGGCTGATTTGGCTACACACAGACATTCCAGGTGGCTTTTATTGTCAAGCACTATTGGGCCTCTTAAAAGTGCTGTATCTCTATAGCCGCTATCTCCCCCATATCTTTACACCCGATCCTTTCATCTCCTGCTTACTTGTGGAATAGGAGATGAAAGGATCTACAGCTACAGCTCCTACTCCCTGCTATTACAGTTGCATCCAGGCATGTTAATTCTTTTCAAGACGGACCCGAACGGCACTTTTGAAACACGCAGCGGCGATCTCCCATCTGAACGCCGCTGCGTCTTCCTAATAGCGAGCAGTGATAAAGTCACTACTAATTGTTAAGATCCATCTTGGGGTCCACTCTGTCGGTCCCCAAGACGGATCTACAAAGCGCTTGTAACACGGAGTGAAAACTCTGTGTGAACAAGCCCTAACACGGGCTCTGGTGCAAAATCTGTAAAAGAACCTTCCCTTTTGCCGTACAGTATTTGGAATAATGGTGCCTTCTTATATGGCAGATGGACCATTGGGTCCCATCAGACACTAGAGCCGCATGTGACTGCTACTTCTATACCTCCTAAAGATAGATCCTACATACTAGGTGAAGAAATATCACCCACTGATACACAACATAGGCAGGTTTGATGGCCTAGCAATAATTTAGTCCAAAAATAGAGCAAATGCTTTGGAAATCCTTTAAATGCACCAAGCTACATACATATATCTAATACAAAACAGCCTGGTCCCAGTGCAAAACCAAATACATTTTCCACCATTATTATCACATATTTTCTTTTTGTACACCATAAAATGAAATCTTCAGATTCAAGTTACACCGAAAACACATAATTACTTGCTATCCACAATTTCTATCTGGATCTTAAGAAAATCTCTTTGAAGGAAGCATGAATGAGCAAGAGTGTGTGACATTTCCAGCTAAGAGGCAGGATGCAGCCTACCAGGAAGAGATAACCAAGTCATTGGTAAATGCTTTAAAAAAAATGTAAGCAAGTTTGGCAACGTATAATACTGTACTGCTGTCGGGAAACTAGATAACAAAAGGTTGGCAATGTGCATTCTGCTCTTTAATAGTCAAGATGATATTAGATAAGTGCAGAGCCAATAATTCACATCATGTCTTCCTTACAATAACATGCACAGGAATACCTGGCAGCGTTAAAATTTCATGCTATTTATCTTGGAGCCATTCTCACGCTGAGCATTCGTACAGTAGATAAAAGCGCATGGCATTTGTCGTTATTAGAAAGATGTTTAGCCTCAGAGTACATTATTTTAGCTATACAACCAAGAATTATTAATTCTATTTGACCTTATGCTCCAATGAACCCAAGCAAGCATCAGGGAATTTGAAGTGGACGTAAAATGCAATAAAATTCCAAGAAAGATTTACTACACTGGCAAAAACTACAGATTTTATATATGTATTATTTTGTCACAGTACTAACAGGCTAGTGATGGCTCACTAGTCAAGTAGGTTATAAAATAACAATATACATATGTAAAAAATAATAACAGGTAAAAGTAGTGTTACTACTATCATAATTAAGAGTTGACGGAAATCAAAATATATTTATATATTTTTTTAAAAGGTTTAGATATTTTACTACCTAATCTGCATACATTGTAAAATGAATTACTAGGAAGGCTTAATTGTTTTGTTTTTTTTTTATCTTCCCCTCTCTTGTCTATGGGCTGTGTCTGGTATAGCAGCTTATCCCCATTTAGGCGACTTTGGTGAGCATCTTCACGCTAGATCTCATCTTTGAATTTCAATGCCCTTCACTGTATTGTATCACAATGATCACCAATGTAAACCCTGCACATGGGAAAGAAAATAAGTAAAGGGGCATCCAAAAGAAGTGGCACTTTGCTTAGGCTTGTTCACATGACAGATTTAAACGTGAATTGGAACTGCACACCATAGTGCTTTTTTTTTTGGCTAGTGATTTGAAATATGCAATGTGGAAAAATTTTTAAAAAAGGACTGGAGGTGTCAATTCTTTGACATAGAATACACTCTGCTTCCGTGTCAGGCCGCCATGATGCGGATTAGCCCTACTGAATTTGGGCTAAACCAGGTCCAATTTAGCATCAACAATTGCTTTGATTTCTGCCACAGTTCCCATGCTGGATTTTTCCATTTGAAGAAAAAGCTGATGTGTGAACATACCTTTAGAATGTGCTCAGATTTTAGCAACACCTCTGAAAACAGCCAACAGATGTGAATGCATTATATACTTAATGCAGAATTACACACCTGTACTGTAAGGTATAGTATGTATAGAGCGTCATACGTGAAGATCATTGTGATTTTTGTGATTTTGTGGACACAGGAGCTGTATCCATGCAATCAGTGACATGCAAGCCTGGCTATGAATAGTGCTATTGAAATGTAAAATTGTTTTCACAAACAAGACCCATACGGCTACAAATAAAAAGTTAGAGATCTGAGAATGGGAAGAGAAAAAGAAATAAAAAAAAAAAATGATAAACAATAAGAAAAAAAAAAAAAAGAAGATTGATCATTAAGGGCTAAACTGGTCTGGTCGTTAAGGAAGTACATAGCCCTTTCTTTTAGCAAATAACTGATGGCCTAAGGCTAGGTTCACACGGCTTAATTGCGGGACGTAATTACGTCCCGCAATTATGCCGTGTGGCCGGGGCAGGGGCGGGGCGGGAGCGGGGGAGGGAGCGGGGGGCCGGCATTCCGCCGGCCCATAGACAATCATTACTAGCGGCGTGTATACGCCGCTAGAAAGTGATATGTCAATTATCTCCCTGCCCGGCGAATGAATGGGCCGTTTTCAGCCCGTAATTTGCGTACTTCGGCACGTAATTACGGACCGAAATACGGACCATTTTAAGCCGTGTGAACATGGCCTAAGAACACGTCACCAAGTCAAAACTCCCGTAGAAGAAAATGGAGAGTTGTGTGCAAGCGTGATGGGCTCTCCATTTTGAGCTAAGACTTTTGGGGGCCTGTTCCAGAGATCCCAGGTCCCAAAGTTTTTTTTTTTTATCTCCATGGAATCAGTGTAACATCCAAATCATTGTTTGCAACATAAATCCACACTGAAATACAGTACTATTTTTTTTTTATTTTTTTTTGGACACTAAATTGAAATCTGTGATTGAAAAAAAAAAAAAAAAAAAAATAGCTTTGTCACAAATTCCATACCAGGTAGCATAGACGTGTTAACCCTATTAAAATGGGGTTAATCTGAAAACCATGGCCAGGTCAGCAGCATTTATAAGGTACATTTGTGCTAGAAATCTAAATGCATGCTTCAGATTTGTGCCACAGAATCCACAGTTTGTTTTGGCCATGCTCAGATGTTGCAGATCTGTTGTTAATTTTAGTGCAGACTACTTACAGAAAATCTGCAAGAGATGACAGCACAATATAAGTTAATGGGATATTCAAACATCAGCATATATTTCCGCACACACTAAAGATGGTTTTTCACCAGGGCTCAACATCAATCCTTATAAGGAGCCACAGGGCAAATATAGTATTTTGGTGTAACTGAAGACAATATCCTGGATCACTCTGGATAAAAGTAATGAGTGAGAGGCCTGGTTAGAAATCATTGAATTTTATCTTGTAAGGCTCTACCTGCTGTTTAGAAGGCAGACCTAATTTGCCTACATACAATAAGAATAGATAACACTAGTAATGTCTTAATTGTACATCAGATCTACCTATTTTAGATAATGTTGTATTTCAAAGATTAGTTTTGCACAATATAAATCAAACAACCTACCCACAAAGTTTTTGAGTTAATAAAGAAGTACATAGAGATAAGCTCACCCTATCTCATGCACTTAACCTTAAAAATGCTGCGAAAGACATCCCTCTCCCACCACCATTCTTAGACCTCCCATTGCTGCCTGCAAAGGAGGATTCTTAATTACATTACTGATCTCAATATCTCCGCAAAAAGACTTACTGAATGTAATAAGTACTCAGCAGTCACTGAAGTAATGGCTATGTGTTTTAACAACAAAAGGGGCATATTCGATATTGCACATGCACATGACTTCTAGTGTAATTTGTGCCAAAAAAATGCTATATTTGCAACTAGGCACCTGAGGAGAGATGACTAGGGCAGCACAATTTAGACGGCAGCATATTTACAGGTGATTTTAACTTAAGTTTGGAAAATGTTTTGTGGCAGCTATTTTTGCGGTCTCATGCTGGATGTTTTATTACACACCTATCACAGCATCATGGCAAGGTGGGGTAGGCGATATAGCTAAGCAGAGGCAGCGCGCAGTGTAATGCTGCCCAGCATGGTCTTGGTTTTCCTATATCCGATGTTAAAAAAGGACTGTGCTGGGTGGCAGTGTTAGAAGAGCACGTGGATGGCCAGCATGATTTCGGTTTAACTGCCAATCCCGCCTTGGTGTGCATGCCTTGCACCACATTTATGCTTTTTAGCAGCTATTTTTGCAGCCTGCCACTGTATACTTTTATTACATTTATGTGTACTTTTGCACCACATTAAAAAAGGAGGTATGGCTTATCAGAAAGGAGTGTGGCTTTTTATAGAAAGTAGCCTCACATGACATAATAAAAATTTGATGCAATTATTCATGTAGACTAAATCAACACTATTGAGTGCAAGCATCTGCTAAAGGATGGCACGCGGCATAGACAGTGAGGAAGGCAGATCCCAGGGCGTTACTGAATGAAAGTGGAAGGGGGAGGCAAGTATGCCTTTTTGTTTTCCATTTTCCCCTACCCTTAACCTTATTTTTTTTTAATTGGTACAAATCTTTAAACAGTGTCTAAAAATGTACCAAATTATACAGCATAAGCCATGTTTTCAGACTGTCGAATCTAAAATTGACAGTAAACCTGGCCATAGATGCTTATGCACTTATTGATTGCCTGAGCAAGCTGTATGTCTCATCTGTCTTGGCTTTTGTTTCTTAGGCTAGATCTACATGGCATTGGACAAAAAACTCACTGAAAACCAAATCCTTAAGCCATTCATAAAACTGGAGTTTTTTGTCCAGTGCATTTCAAAAACAGACCAAAAACCCACCATTTTTGGTGCATTCCTTGCACATTGTTAAGTGTATTTTTTTGCAGAAATGCACAGCATTAATTGCTGTGGATTTCTGTAAATAAAAAAAAAGCGGCAATAAAGACTGGCAGTTTACATAGACTTCAATAGTAAATTTTCTGCAACATGTTTCAAAAACGACTGGGAGAAGAAATAATAATAATAATTAAAAAAAAAACATTCTGTGGAGACTACAGAACGTTTTCACTATGGGATCTGCTTTCAGTAATTTTTTCAGCAGTTTCAGAAAAACGACTGAAGATGTGCGCAGTGGAGACATAGCCTTAAACTTGACATTAATTTGGTAGGTGCCAGTTTTTCCCACTGGTTTTAGTTCCTACCAGTAGTACTATAGAGTTTTTTTGGGTCAGGTGCTAGAATAGGGCTTAGGACTATTTTTAATCATCTGCTGTGTATATTTATTCTCATCTGTTATTCTGTGAGATATTTAATTAAAACCATGAGTACACATTCTATCCTTCCTCATAAGGGCACATCCATACAAGTATTTCAAGTCAGAATCCCCTCGAATTCCAACTTAAAGTACTTGTCTAAAACAGAAAGTAAACCATTCCTATTGACATCAATAAACAATACACATTGTAGTTCATACAACTTGTGTTTTCGACTGTCAATTTTTCACCAAGAAAAAAGAAAAAACTTAGAACATGTTAATCCTTTTGTCATATTCCGTGCGGAAAACGTGTGGAAATTTACTATTGATGTCAATGGAGATAGCTAAAAACCTTGTCTAAAATGATCTGCATCCAAAACTACATAGAAATTAACTCTTTTTCTAACTATAAAGAAGCAAATACTCGTTGAAAACTACGTCGTCCAACACGGTTTTCAGTGGCAGAATTCGATGTGTAAATTTTACTTCAATTTAGCTTTGTACTCTACCTTTGTTTTGCCACCTGGTGCCTCCTTAGTAAATCTCCAAATAAAAGGAAAGGCAAGACATAAATATTAGGAGTATTAATACTCATTATCACTTTGCTATGTAGTGTAGGTCTTAAGCCAATAATCTTCCATCTTTCCTGGTATTCTCAATAATGAATGAAGACACTATTGAAAACCAGGCCTCATGCTTATGTGTGTAATAAAGATAAGCAGGAAACACAAACAGGAATTCCGGCACACAACAAATTATAATATAAAAAGGCTCCACTATGAAGAGTCACCAGACTGATTGTAAACACTGGTCACAGGCATGCAAAATGTGTTCTCAGCTCATCCTCACTTCCTACAAAAACCAGAGTCACCTTGTCATCTGGTGTTAACCTGTCTCCACAAGGCAATACTAATAGTCCTTCTGGAAGCTGGACCCCTCTAGTGAAAGCAATTTATAATAATGAGCAAACTACAAAGGGGATTGTTTTCAGGACCAGAATGCAATTAATATTTGCATTCCAATTGGATGTTTTAACATGTACTGACTACTGGCTCAAACACTGTAGTATCATAGAATCCATGTATGCACTATGTCAGGGAATAGGGTGCTAGACAATGAGAAAAGGTACCAGATCAGATTGTAGAGATAGCCAATACATGTTAATGCAGCCCATGCATACTACCACAATTTTAAAGAGAAGTTTTGTATAATACTATCAAAAGTGGACATACACCTTAGCTGTTGCAGACAGCTATTCCTTATAAACCTCCCTCCCCCAAATACACATTTGGCTAAGCATGGTTAAGCCTCTGGCTTGTCTCTGTTTTGCCTCAACAACATCTGCCCCGAGGCGTGTTGGGACAACCTTGTTCACATTAGATGGTGGCTTAGTCCAAATAAAATTAGTCCAACTAATATGTATGCTCACTACACATCATGTAGTATAATGTTGTACCGAGTTAGCCATAGAAAGTAGTAGAAGAGTGAAGAAATCAGGCGATACCTTTTAGAGGCTAACTGAGTATATTTGATGGTAGAAGAGTGAACCATCAAATATACTCAGTTAGCCTCTAAAAGGTATCGCCTGATTTCTTCACTCTTCTACCACTACACATCATGTTAAGAGGTCTACATACCTCTGATGTAGTGCTTCAACATATACCATTAAATAGCCATACAGTCAGATACATTTCTAATAGGCTTTGTGTGGAATGGATACCCAAGCAGAACATCAGATTAAAAATAATTTATCAATGTGAGATGTATCGTAGATTTTAGATTTGGTCTAGATGCTGAAAAAAATTTATTGAATTTTAGTAGTATGTAAATAATCTTCCTTAAAAGAGACCTGTGACTTCTCCGTTTTAGTAAATACTTATGCTCCCCACGAAATGATAAACCTCAAGTTTCCTTTTTATATGCTGTTCCACCATTATTTCTTCTTGAAATGTATTAGTAAATCAGTCAGCTGGGTGTGACCATTCTAGTTTTAAAGGAGTTTGTCCCTTCACAGTCTGACATTGTCCAATCAGTGTTGAAAGTCAGTATGTGCAGGGACACACCACTTAAAAACTGGAATGATAACACCCAGTTAACTACATTTCTAGAAGAAAGAATGTAGGAACAGCATATAAAAAGGAAGCTTGAGGGTTGTTATTTCATGGGGAACAGAAGTATTTTCTAAAACGGAGAAGTCACAGGTCTTTTATATTTATTCGGAATCTAGACGAAATCTAAAACCTACGATGCATCCCACATCGATAACTTCTTTTTAATCTGATGTTATTCTTGGTTATCCATTCCACAGGTATGTAGACCTATTAAAATAATGTGTAGTAAGCATACATATTAGAGAAATGTTAGTCAAACTTGCCAATTTTAGTTGGACTAAGCCACCATTTAATGTAAACAAGGTTGTCCCAGCTCGCCTTTGGGGGCAGAGGATGTTGAGGGAGAAAGAGAAAAAAAGCCAGTGGCTTAATCTTGCTTAGCCAAATGTGTATTTGGGGGAGGAAGGCTTATAAGAAATAGCTGTCGCCGACAGCTAAGGTGTATGTCCACCTTTAATAGTATTATACACCCCTAATTGGTAACACCCAGCTGACAGATTGATAATGAATGTTCAGGAGGAATAACAGAAGAACCACACATCGGAAATCTAAGGACACATGCTCCAGAATTGTTCTTTCATGGGGAACACGAGCAGTTAAAAAACAAACATGTCTGGAACAGCCACAGGTCCCCTTCACAGTATCCACCTACTGTGTGCAGAAAGAGTAATAAAGGAACTAAAGATACTATTACTCCACCATATTATAATGCTATTCTATACCACTCTATGGAAAGACTGATCGGGATACAACAGTGTAAATATAACCTGTAAAATACATAGCCAAAAATTTGACATCTAACTAAATATAAAGGAAAATAATCTGGTTCTCACCTAGTAATTAGGCAAACACAAGGCATTAAAGCAAAGGGGTTCTCAGTGACAGAACGGACAGTTGATACATCAACAGTTTGTTATGGCAAGCGCGAACTAATTAACTGGCACATTAACAGGCAACGCCTATAGAGCACACATTGAAGCTCTTATAAAAAGTGAAGCATAAACTAAATCTTCAGCAATCATCTGCAGATCATGCAAAAGACACAATAAATAACGAGATTAAAAGAATTAAAAATGTATTGATCTGACAAGATCCAGCTCTGAGCAGTGGCCATGAACATAGCATATTCAAAGGCAGTTGTAGCCAATTTTGGTAGGAAAGCCCAAATTGGTTTAAAAATCTTTTGGGTTGCAAGGCAGTTTTCAAACACCAACACTTGTTGGTTCAGATGTTTCGGGCCAGGTAATAATATTAATAAAATTGCTTAGCAACATTATGGGGTGTTCTTACAAGAACCTCAAACTTGGTCCTTCAACAAGTATATGAGATGTCCATATAACAAGTGTGAGAGAAAGTCAGGTTTATACTCTGCAATTTACCTAACAAAGAACTATCTACACATATCCTGACCAGTCTACAGTGATTCAAATACTATACTTTCCTGGTTCCATGTAACAAGACTTACTGAATTATCTACAGAAACAGCATTATTTCCCCCAAACACCTGCACCTGTTACCAACACCTAGGTGAGAAGAGGGAACAAATTACTATGGATGGAGACAGACTGTTAAAATACATCAAAGCACAGGACAACAGCAGATTTGCATACAGGCATACTGGCTCCGGAATAGCATTCACAGGTTGAGCATTAGAGACAGGAGCTGAAATACCTAATCCTCTTACATCTATATAAATCCTTTTATTAGGAACAATGAGGTTACCACATTGCTAATTTCCTTATAGACAACACATTGGAAAAAAACTGTGTCCCTAACGAAAAACAAATTTCATTAGTGACTTAGCAAAGTAAACCTAGGCCACTTTAAGAGTTGCTAAGAGGATGAATGTTTCCTTTAAAGTACATTGGAAAAACAAACTTTTCACAACCCTCAATAGTAGTTATAAAGTGATTTGTGGTAAGTAAGCATGCAGCAAGTTGGGCTTGCTGCAGAATATACATGATATATGACAAATGCAGTTTTATCATTGAAAACAAACTGCATGCTTGCTATGGTTATGACCGAGCTTGAACTAATTTTCAGCATCTCCTAATAGCTTAAAGATACTATGAAACTTGCTGCACACAGTACATCTTGTCCTATGTACAACACAGACATTTACAGAAACACATATTGGTGTAGTACTTTGTAGGTCAGGGCACAATACAATGCTGGTCATGAATGGAAAGATAACAGGGCTTATCCACTGGAATCAAATTATAGGATCCCCCAGAGGTGGGACCCATACCTAAGACTTTGGTGGCATTTCCAATTGATATGCCATAAAAGTCTATGGTGGGAACACCCTTTTAATGGTAAATGACGTAAGCATATTCAAACACAGTAAAAAAAACATCACAGAAAAAAAATGGAACAGAAATTAAATCTGAAATCATAGAAGAATGGAGGCTTATTTATGTATCCTCTGGCAGGTCTGAAACCAGTTCCCAATATGATTCAGAGAAGACCCAATGCCATATGGGAAAGTAATACAGGTGCAAAGTACTAATAAACACATCACTCACACACCTTCTATGCATGAGGGAAGTGGCTGCCTTAATATCACACCTGTACAAACATAACTTATGTTGTCATGATAGTAAGACAATAAACTAGAATTAGGCCATGTTCACACAGCTTAAAATGGGCCATATTTCGGTCCGTAATTACGCGCCGAAGTGCGCAAATTACGGGCTGAAAACGGCCCATTCATTACGGTAATCCACAGTTCTCATAGAGAACTATGGATAACGTCTCCTCTCCCCGCTCGGCGAATACGCCGGGCGGGGAGATAATTGACATGTGAATTACCAGCGGCGTATATGCGCCGCTGGTAATGCAAGTCAATGAGCCGGCGAAGTGACGGCCCCCCGCTCACTCCCCCGCTCCGGCCACACGGCGTAATTGCGGGGCGTAATTACGTCCCGCAGTTAAGCCGTGTGAACATAGCCTTAGAGTGCACTCTCAAAGTCAGTTAAATGGAATTTGGCTGTGTAACTACATGATTACAAACTATTCATTTTTATGTATAGGGTATCAATCATACTGTTATGTATATTGGTGACCGAAACCAACCAACACAGTGCAGTATACATATTACTGCAATATCCTCCCTTGTTGTCTCCCATGTAGCACTCCTGCTTCTCTTCAATTCATCCACAATTAGCTGATTTACCTCTCTCATTTCTCTTGTGCATCAATCATATTCTGGAACCCACTACCATAACACATCAGACTCTCTTCCACCTCTCTCTTAAAGACTCTCTTTTCAGGTTACTTTTGAAAATTGCAATCTCTTTACATTAGACTACAGTTCACAGTAACCCCCCTACCCGGCCATTACACCAAAATACACACTTCTCTTACTTTTGGTCTCCTTCCTCCACTCAGCAGGGTCCTCTCTCCTTCTATAGAGTTTGGCAATTGGTGCTTATATTGTATTTGAACAGCGCCCTGAAAATGGTGCTTATATTATATTTGAACAGCGCCCTGAAATTAATGGTGCTCAAAAATAAATAATAAACAATTTACTCTAAGAATTTAATTATTTTTCCTTTTAAAAAAAAACAAACAGTTGTTTTAAACATTTAAACAAATTATGTTCTAGGCCTTAATAGTTAAATTCTTAGAACTTCCCAGGATATGCTTATAACAGCAGTATAGCTTAATCATGTCAACATTACCTTAGTATATTTCCTGAATCCAACTTCCCTTATTAAGAAGATAAAGCCAAGAAAATCAAATCTTGGAAGAACTGTGCTGTGGTTACTACAAGTCTTATAAATGTACAGCTTACAACAATTGCCTACAAGTAGAGGTAAATGTGTCCTTTAACGCGATGTTTAAACTTTCTATTTAAAATGTAAACCTTTCAGTTTGGCCTTGTGTCAAACACAGTTTGGATTTTAGGAAGGAAAATCTACCGGGGCAGTCATTTTCTTGCAGAACGAACAGGAAAGAGTTTAAAAGCCTTGAAATATACAATGAATAAATGGGCTGGCAATAGGACAGTCAAGGCTGTTCTTTGCTGACTTAGGTTTTGGCTCGTCTGTAAAGGTGAATCAAAGCATGTATTTATTAACAATAGCTGCTTAGCTGACAAATCCAAAGAAAAACCTTTTATAAACCGCTTTCAGCATCAATATTAGCACATTGAAATAAAGTAATTTTTTTTTTTTGGGGGGGGAGGGAGAATTTGGTCCAAAATGTGGAGCACAACAACATTTTTGTTTTCATACACTTGCCCTGTTTTGGCTTTTTTGGAGCACATGTTGACAGAAGAAAAATTGTATTGTAATTCAACAACCTGGTCCTTCATCCACCATCATTATCTGTCCAGAGAGAGACGTAAAGCCCCCTAAGGGCCATACAGAAAACAGAAGTATCTGAACTCTGGTTTATATTGGTCCAAGCAAATTCAGTTTTTACAAATATTGTTATACAAGGAAAAGAATCTCCCTTAAGAACAAAGGGATTGAACGTGTTGAAATGGAACCAAATAATCCATCTCTTTCTAAACATCTACCATCAGGGTTGAATCTGGACACTTACATATACAGAAGATCATCAGCTGATTCAGTTAAAATTCATCTATTGGATGTGGCCTTCTCTACACTAGAACATAAAAGCTTATCATCTAGCTTCAGTAAGGTATTTTAAAAGCACATCAATGGTGGTTAACAGCACAAGGGAAGGCTACTATAGTATCATAAAGCTATTGAAATGAATAGGCAACCATGTGAAACACATTCATGCCATATTCATAACAGCTAGGCCACATGTATGAAATGGTTTTGGTCTAAACCTATGGGGAAAAAAGTGAGTTTTAGACCAAAACTGTTTCACACATGTGTCCCTTAGTGTGGTCCTTTTCACCAGCTCTCTGCCTAAAGCAGGTATAGTTACAAACTCCAATGAGACATATTTCTGCTAGCATACTATATTGCATGACTCTTTGCGTAATCTTTCAATCAACATTTTTCAACGATGTTTACTAAAATTACACAGCATAGCACAAATTGCTTACTTTTTATTATAAAAATGTCACTAAAATTTTGCTGACCCACAGTACATGTACTTCATCTGTATGAGGCGTTTTTGAAAGAAGTACTTGAATTTATACAAGCCCCATTCATATGAATGGATCAGTCACATACATTTCTACAACAAATTGCCACATGGAAATATACCTTTATTGTAGTTTGTAGAGACTCTTCTTAGGACAGTGAAGCGCAACATGAACAGTAAATAAAAGCATCCACAGTCTATAAGCCACATACAAGAGGCTATTGGTTTTTGACTACCAGTCTAAAAGGGTCATCAAGACCATGTTAAATTAAAGTCAATGGTCTATATTATTGTTGTAAGTTAGTAAAACTTCCTGTACCAAAACCTAAATGATCAAATTGTGTAGTCAGTATAGTCACAAATATATAATTAATACAAACCCAGTTACATGGTTAGTACAGTTGAAAAAAGACACATGTCTATCAAGTTCAACCAAGGAATACCTACCAAGGCAGTCATTTTCTTGCAGAACGAACAGGAAAAGTTTAAAAGTCTTGAAAAAAGATTTACAAGTGTTATAGTCAAAGATTTACAAGTGTTATAGTGATCTACTGTAAATAGTAGACATATTTCAGGATAGATCCCTACAGTTCATGGAAGGTGTTTTAATGTACCTCCAGAGATACTCTCACGCTCAATCGAACATGGGGCATGGAGATACAGACACAAAGATTTGTCGTGTATAGATATACAAGGGGGGCTGCCTCTGAGGTCATTCATACATGCCTGCAACATGTGCAAGACAAGATACTGCCCATGTTGCCCCTTTAGAAAGGAAACATTGTACCTTTTTGAGCGTATCATTTTGCACAGGGTCTTCTGGACGCCCTGAACCAAGAAGTCAAGACTCTGTGCTCACAAGGAGCCTACTGTACCACTCATTACTTTATGGTCTATTCTATAGGGATCTTTCTGTGGAGGCAATACGGGAGGTCTGGCGCCTTATAAACTGTTTTAAGGACACGATATGGATCTCCAAGAAATGCTTTGCATTAAAGGAGTGTTCCCACCACAGACTTTGATGGCACATTATTAGGATAACAGAGGGGTTACCTGACAGAGGTAGGACCCGCACCTATCTCAGAAACAGGCATCCCAGACTGATCCTCCTATGCCGGTCTCCAAGACTTCACACGTTCTGCACCATCTCTCTGCCTGTACGATAAGGCAAACTCATAACCCTCAAAGTTTTAAGTATGCCCTGAGAATACATCTTCTTAGGCAGGCTTACGAAGATCCCTAACTGCTAACCCCCCACTTTCTGTCACACTCTAAATTTGAGCACACAGAGGCATTTATCTATATATAGATGTACCAGTTCATCCACTTTTTATGCAAACCATTTTTTGAAACATGGCTGGACCATTCTGTGAACCAAGCACGTCTCACCTTTTGTCTCACCCATACACCCTGATAGATTGTAAGCTCTTGCAAGCAGGGTGCTCTCAATAAAGTATGTTAAAATTTTAAAGAATTTGGGCCATGGATATTGTAGCGGTACCTGGACTTTCTGATCTTTGGTGAACCAAGAGGCGGTGGCTGTACCTGCTCTATCCCACCCGGGGGAATTTTCTATAGGTAAGCAAACCCTTGCTTGTTTTTTTTCCTAGACTCTTGAGAGCAGGGCTCTCATATCTTGTGTTTGATTTGTAAGTATTTTTTTTACCGTGTAAGATTCACTTTTGACTGTACTTATACTTTCTAAATTATACAGTGCTGCAGAATATGTTGCCGCTATATAAATAAAGCAACTGCGTTCTGTTCTAAATAATAGAACCTGCTAACCCAAGAGGTACATTTTAGAGCTGGAACAAAGCTCTTAAGTTATGCTGACGAGCATGGCAGCACCCTTCTCTGCAACTCGAAAGTTCAGGGATACTTCAAAAATTCTCATATATTTCTAAAATTAACCATCATCTCTCCTCACTGGTTAAAGTAAAAAGGTTTTGTGACTCTCTTTTGGACAACACGATGTGTTGGGTTCTGCACAAGGGTCCAAGGATAAACAGAATTTCAAAAGGTATATTGTCAGGCATGAAACTCTAAAAAATATTTTACTCAAAAAGTAAAACAACCCATTTCAAGTAGGAATTGACTGGTAGGGCAGAAAAAAAAAGAAATGTTCCCTAGGCTTTTTGAACCAGGTGACAGTCAGCAAGTTATTTAAAGAGGTTCTCCAAGACTTTATAGTAGCTATAAAAAAAATTAAAAAACACAATACAATAAAAGGGAAAAAGAAAGAACTGGTTAATTTAGCATTTATTTTATAGAATATAATAAATTAGTTCCAGTAAGTAATGAGAAGGGTTAAAACTCTGACACTATACTCACACACATAACAAACACTCTGCACTGTTTGAGCAACCTCTGAAGTCCATTGTTTGTGTTTACCAGCTTGTAGATAAGAACAGTTAGATCAGGGCTAAAACAACTAAGAATATTTAAATCACAATTTGTAATTGATTTGCAAAGAAACAAAAGGGAGGTACCTGTTTGTTTTACAAAAAGGACACTTGTTTGATGAAGCCAATTACAGCAAGTCCTGAATTAGCTAAGCAAAGACCTGTATTTACTAAAGGATAAGCTGAAACATGCATGTTGAACTGTTCATAGAAGGCTGAATCCTATTGAGGGTGAGGATACACTAACAAAAACCTATTAGTTAGTTATAGTTGTCTGTAAGTTGAAATTTCAGGATGAACATTCAGTGAAAATGTATTTATTTGAGAACATCTCTTAACTTTAGAATGCACATGTTTAACTGTTTAATGATCCAGTACTTTTTGCACAACTTGCTGATCTCTAATAAGGAGCTTAATGGCAAAATTCCCAACAGGCGTTTGATCCCTGAATCACCCAATAAACTTAGGGGTTTGAACTGGGGTTTAAAGAGACCTCCTGATCATGCTGTTCACATTTTGACATCATTGATCAACAATACCTCATCACTGCGAGGCTTCAAGCAAGATGCTCTCAGACGGAAGTGGCCACCAAGCTTAGTATCAAAGTGTCATCAGCAAGTTGCAGCAGAGACACAGAGAGACTGGAAAAGAAGTGGACGTCCTTTGGCTACATCACACACTGATGACCACTTCATTGTAAACAACGCCCTGCAGAACCGGATGATGAGTTCCACATAACTCCAGGCACGTTTAAGGGAGGCGAGAGGTATTAAAGTGCCATTTCAGACCATTCACATGAGCCTGGTCTGAGTGCTAATCGACTGGCAAGGGTACCTATCTGACCTGGCTGATGCATAGCGCTCTCCTTAACATCTCCAGCACTGTTGGCAGCCATCATTTCTGCTCAGAGTGAATCAACTTTCATCATTGAAAGTGTAGATGCTCCCTGGCCCATGCAGGACGATGATGCAGGTTCCTGGTGGTGTGGTCAGATCGTCTAGCACACAGACCACGCTGATGTAAATGGTTATGAATGGTCTGACGTGACACTTGGTTGCCTCTCACATCTCTTAAACCTGCCTGGATTTGTGTGTTACTCATCATCTGGTTCCACAGGGCATGGTTTACAATGAAGCGGTCATCAGTGTTTGATGCAGCCAATGGACGTTCACTTTTTTGCCTGTGACTCTTCCAGTCGCTGTCTGATACAACCTGCTCACGACACTCTGTGACACCATAAGCTCAGTGGCCACTTCAGTCTAAGATCACCCTGCTTGAAGTCTCGCAATGGCGTTGATCAATTGTAAGATGTTGTCTTGGTCTTGTGATGTCAAAACGTGAACAGCATGATGAGGAGGACTGTTTAAATCCCAATTCAAATTGATCCCCTAAATTTATTGAAAGATTCAAGGATCAAACACATGTTGTGAATTTTGCCAGTAAGCTCTTTGTTAGAGATCAGCAAGTTGTGCAAAAAGTACAGAAACATTGAACAGTCTGAAATGTGCATTATACAGTTAAGACATGGTCAACCAAAAGCCAAATAGTTCTATAGGTTTCATTATACAGACATCATCTCCTTGATCAGATTTAACATAGCAGATCTAAACATAACTTTCATCCAATCATAGACACTTCATGATGGTTGCATTTAGCGCACTGTAGCCCTGTTTCCTTCTGTTTAGATGTTTATTCTGGTTCTCATTTAGCTTTTTGCTACATCCAAATCCTGTTTTATTCAGCTAAATGCTTATTCATGATTCACCCACTTATTTTCATTTATTTAGTTATGCCTGTATAACCACCTTTTTTCTTCAGCTTCAAGGAATTAGATTTTTTTCCCTCTACAAAAAACTATGCCATTAATTACAATAATTTACTTCCATGTGTTTGAGGTGATTTTCACAAAGTCAGAATGTTCAACTGTTTAACATTGCTTTGTGTCCTATATGTGATTTGTGTATTTACTATTAAATAAAGGTGACCAAGTTTGTGGACTTTCATTTTTGTCAAATGTGGTTCTGGCTCAAGTACAATCAGTAGATTGCCAAGAAGCAGAAAAGGGAGTATTACTTTGTGGTCAAAATACGAAGGGTGTGTTTGTAGTCTGTTACTATGGAGACTCATTAGCTCTGTAGAGGAGCTGAAGAAAGAAATGGCTAGAAGGCAGTACATGGCTACTGATAATAGTAATAGTAATTAACCTGGCTCCTGCAACATTCTTATTGACTCCTGAAGTTTACAGTAATTTGGCAACCACCATGCAACATCGTTATTTGTAGGCGATTATTATTATTAGGAACAAGTCCTTTTCCTGGAACTTTTTCATAGTAGCAACTTCATTTGTTTAGATAATTTTAATTAAAGGGTTATTTTCACCACATGGATTAGCTTTAAACATGTAGGCAAAAGTAAAAAACAGCCTATTTCCAAATACATTGCCGTTTTGATTTTGCTTCCTTTCAGAGCTAAAGCACTTCTTACCTCCTGCTTGTGTACACAATCTCCCCTAGGCCTCGTTCACACGGCTTATATGTCCGCGGATTGGCGCCGTACTCCGCGCCGGATTTGCGCTGCAGTACGGCGCCAATCCGTTGGAGTAATTACGGTAATCCACTGCTCTCATAGAGAACAGTGGATTCCGTCGCTCCTCCCCGCTCGGCGAATCCGCCGCGGGGGGAGAAAGTGACATGCACATTATTTGCGGCGCGTATGCGCCGTAGATAATGACAGTCTATGGGGCCGGGGAGCGGCGCCCCCGCCGCGTTCCGGCCCCGCCCCTTGTTCACGCCGGATTTGCGAGCGCAATCCGGCTCACAAATCTGCCGTGAATGAGCCGTGTGAACACGGCCTTAGGGTGCGTTTACACGGCACAGACAAAATACCAGTCAGATTTATGACCGGTATTTTGCCTTTTAGCATGCAGGGGGACGACTTTTGTCCACTGTTTGCAGATTCAAGCCATCCCGCTTCTTACTCACATGTTCATGTCCTTCCAGAAAACCGGGCGGAAGAATGAACATGTTCTAAGTTTTTAGGAACGCCGGTAGTGTCAAAATCCGTCCAGCGGAAAATCTGTGCAGTGTGGACTGCTGAACGGATTTTCTATTTAAATCAATATAGAAGGTTGAGAGTCCCATGCCATGAGGATATGCCCTTAGTTCACCAACCACCTCTCTCTGCTCTAACAGGCTTTAGAGCCCTGGTTGGGTTGGTTGGGCTGATGACGTCAATCCCTCCTGTGTCTTGTCAGCAGCACAAGAGCTCATTTATGTTTCCTACTGACAAGCTTCAACCCTTTAGCCTTCTGCCTTGTTGTTAAAACCCCTCTAACAACAACTGTCCCTCTAATAATGTCAGCTAGGCATATCATAGCTGATTTGTCACTGCTGTAGAACCACAGCCTGAACAAGAAGTGTGAGCCTGAAGCTGGCAGTGAAGAGTAGGCTCTATGAAACCGCATGGTGAGAACACTTTAACTATATTAAAAATACCAGTTCTAGGTCAATTACGCATCCAGGTACCATCCAACATTCTCTTCCTTACAATGTCATAGTGAAATGTATTGCTGGGGATAAATTATCGGAACAGAAACTTTCACATTCTATCCTTAGTGCACAACATGTAATAATGTGCAAATTCTAAAATTACAGTTTGATTTTTCATGCCTGAAGGTAAAAATCACAGCTCTGTAGCACACCTTCAAGTAACATAATTAGAGCTTGGATCACATCATCATCATTTCCCCGGTCACTTTATACATACATTTGTTTGGTGTAAAGCCAGTTAGAAATAAGAGCTGAAATGAAGACTTATACGGATTAAGGGATTTATATTTTATATGGTTTTGAGTTACTGTTTTTACCATGCATTCATAAATGATAATTATTTCATAAACATGTTGCACTTTAGAAGTGCTACAGAAAACTAAGTGTTAAAGTTTCCTTTTCTTTCTTAATAAAAATAGAAATGAACAGAATTAGCCAACAGTTTCTATGCCAGGCAGACCACTTGAGCCAATACTAAAGTCCGCCCATAAGCCACACATTGAAAACTTGTCAGCCATGAACTGGTGCAGATTTATTTCCACTATAAATCACACCAATTTACAGCATATACTGTATAATAGCTAAATAGGACAGCCATGAGGGGGGCCCTCTCCCCTCTAACTAAGCTCACTCCAATATAAGGAAAGTGGAGGACCAATGCAAAAGTAGGAGAAAAGCTGGGTTCACACTTCGCTTTTCTCCATGCTGCAGGTATTCGTCAGTGTATTGGGAAAAAAGTATCCAGCCAGAGACTGCAGCCAGTCCGTACACATGAATAGAACAACCGTAGTCCTATTTGGGCTACATTTGCTCCATTTGCCGACAGTACTTGCTTCTGTGTGGAATATGAAAGCATGGTCTACCATGCAATTGTAGTTCAAATAGCGTTTCTGTATGGACTAACATATTTTAATGCATCCTAAATACAGATTTTACTGCAGATTCTCTAGGACTATATTTGTCCTATTAAGGTCTATGTGTCTACAGCTACATCACAGTATCTTTTGGGGTACTATTTTATGCCCTGATACCCTGACAGATACCTTCAACATACAAAAAAGTGTGAACCCCAGCCACAATTCCAACTTTTTTCCACCAAAGCAATAGCAGAAAATATGATAAAACAGCCCCTGCCTTCATGATAAGTCTCTGTTGGCGGTGTTTTGCAGCACTCTCGCAATACAGAGGTGGCCACAAACTGAGGTGAAAGGGTCAAGAGCAAAACATTTCCCAAATAGCTGGATCTGAAAACCAACCAAAACCCTTTAATACCATACCCACTATATACACTCACACAGTAATCTAACAAAATAATAGGTCTTTGACAGCAAGAAAATTATTGCCTTCTCCATTAAATCCTAGAAATATTTCATAATTTTGGTTCAGAGCTTAAGAAATATATCTAAGAATAAAATACTTGGCGGACATCAATGTATATTACTGGGAGAAAAGCGCCAGTATTAATCTGGTAACTAGAGATTTACAAACTGATAATGGCTAGTATCAGATCTCATCATTTGTGTTAATAAGCTTTCCCTATGGATCATCTAATTGGAGATAAAATCTTCTTTATCCCATAACTAAACCAAGATCAACAAAGCAATGTATTTTGTAAAAAACTTCATTAACCTTTCCCTACATGTTAAAAGCTCATCACTCCAGTTAGAAAACCCCTTTTACTCTAGGTGTGCATGGTAGCAACCTTTACAAGCTTGTAATGAACTGATGAGTAGGCACAGCAAAAAAATGCACATTCACGGTCACACTGCAAACTAAGGAAAACTTGACTTGCAAGAGGTCCCTTGCTGTTACAAAGAGCTCAGTTCAATATGATTGGCAGTTGTAATCCTCCAGAGTACCATCTCCCATCAAATCATGCTCAATCGAAAAGCATATTCGATAATTTCCTTTCCTCAACAGAACATTACAATTTTGTTACATAACAAGGAAAAGAAAAATGAAGTGTTACATAATTTGTTTCTTCAGCTGTGCACTCACCATTTCAGTGATGTTCTGACATTGCCGTCTCCCCGCATATTTTATTATAACGTATTGTACAGCAAGTTCTGAAAACATTATCATCTACTCCACCCAATAAAAAACAAGACAAAGTATGTATCTCATTGACAGACTTACGACAGGACACTAGACTCCTGAAGAAATAGCTCCTGATAAAATAGTTGAATATTGTAAACACGCCCTAATCCACACTCCAAATTACAGCTCCATGAGACTTAAAGGGGTTGTCTCACTACATTGATTCATCTTACCTCAGTCCTGTTTTCTTGGTTTCATTTTGAATTAGGGGGCTTCCACTAGGCTGCAGTAGAAGCCAGATCAGTAGCTATAGCAACCAGTGGTGGCAGCCTATCAGGCGAGATCAAACAGGTCTGAAGCTATAGTGACCTGAGGAGCTGATGCAGCCCATACAAGAGGGGATATCTAGGAATAGGTGTGAAACTGTTAATGGACATAAATTGCAGTGACTTGTTTTTGCAAGATCTTTAATATAAAAAGCAATCCTTGTAGTGAAACAACCCCTTTAACTCTATCAGGCCAATACTTTATTTGGTTTAGCTGGACTACAATTTACATGACAGAAACCTTCATTTTCACCTTTTCCAATGAGGATTTACACAGTAATTAGGAGATTATTGGGCATTGATCAAAAATTGTGATCAAGTACCTCCAAAGAAGCATTTATGCTATCTATCATACATGAAAAAACTTTGAGACTCTCGGTTCACATATTTTGATCAATTAAATGTTTAAAGCTGACCAAAGACTTTCAAAAGCTGTATCTCAAAATCGCGGGCCCAGTCCAACTTAACAACGCTAAACACTATTACCTCGTTTATATAGCTGATTTCCAATTCACGGACATCTCATATTGGGTTATCTAATACATCGACTCTCACATTATACTAGAGAGAATAAAAAATATAGAATAAAACTCACACTTCAGATCTTAGCAAAGTGCACTTCTTTATGACCAGACGCACTGTCTTGAGGGAGTGGGCGGGTGCAGAAACCCAAAATGGAAGCACCTCTTCCTTCCTATGCTACCTATCATACATGAAAAAACTTGCAGCTTGCAAGTCTGGTGTGTTTTCTTATTTTTTTCTCTCGGTATAATGGAGGTCGGTTGACCCAGTGAGAGGCCTTGAATTGGCTCTATTGAGAGGTAAGGATAGTGTAGGACTGCCCGATTTTGAGATCACGTTGAAAGTCGTGGGCAGCTTAAACATCTTTTGATCAAAATATGTGAACCGAGAGTCTCAAAGTTTTTTCATGTATGATAGATAGCATAAGTGCTTCTTTAGGGATTTCCACGTAGTGTATTGCCATTTATGCAGTAGTGTGCCGCTAGCGGCGGTCTGTGTGTGTACATGTATAATTACATGTGTGCCGCAGCCCTGCCAGTGGCACCCAGGTTTGCATATGTTTTTTAGAAATGTTTTTGTGTGCAGAAACATACGTTATACTTGGTGTACATTGATTTTAACCTATATGGGAAGGAAGGGGTGCTTCCATTTTGGGTTTCTGCACCCGCCCACTCTCACAGGCTGTCATAAGAAGTGCAGCTTGCAAGTCTAGTGTGTTTTCTTATTTTTTTCTCTCTGTATAATGGAGGTCGGTTGACCCGGTGAGAGGCCGTGAATTGGCTCTATTGAGAGGTAAGGATAGTGTAGGACTGCCCAATTTTGAGATCACGTTGAAAGTCGTGGGCAGCTTAAACATCTTTTGATCAAAATATGTGAACCGAGAGTCTCAAAGTTTTTCAAGTACCTCCAATTCACCAAGCTGAAACTTCTACACAACTGCCTTATTTATTTAATTCAACTCTAAATTTAGTTTCATCATTTTGAAGATAGCTACATTTTTAGGGGACGTCCATGCCAGTTAGAACTGGCAGGTATTCGGAGGGAGTTTTGGGCTTACAGTACTTCAAATTATTTTACTCCTATCAAAGAAAATCTTCTGTTTACGGCTCATCCTACCAAACATAACAATTTAGAAAATGAGAGTCGTTTTCTAATGAACTATGTGGATAGGCATTTATACACTGAATTATTATATCACTACAAGGTGAGAGACACAGAAGAGCAATGATATATGAACTTAGAGTGATCCAACTTCTCTATAAGGGTGCGTTCCCACTGCACAGGACACACGGGCTGGTATTTGTCCTGTTTTGCGGCCCTCCCCCTTCACATTGAGATGCACAATGCACAACGGAAACCGGATGGAAGATTGTGCTATCACAATGTTTTGCGGCCGGACCGCGGGCGGAAAAACCGCCGGACGGAAAACCCGTGCAGTGGGGACATCCCTGCAACAGTCAAGTTTTCCATAGAGCCCAATTTCTCTTTCCGGTTTTTCAGGCGGTCTGAAAAACCGCAAACTGACTGAAAACCCACCCGAAAACCCGTGCCGTGGGGACATGCCCTAAACCGACAACAGTCAAGTAAAGCTGTTCACACAGAATTAGTTCAGACAACAGCAATTTCTCCCGGTTTCCCCAATCGGGTCTGAATGACCATGAATTAGCTTTCAATGGTGAGCAGGTCTGGCTTTAGCTAAAGTGCAGCGTTGAGCAAATCTAAAAGTATGACCCCCAACACAGACATAGTGTGCCAACAACATAGTCAAGAACTGCAGCACTGATCTCCATTACTTCCAGAGGAATAGCCAGGATATTTAAAGATTAGAGGCACAAGTCTAAAAACCCATGTCCCCAACCCCCAAGCAGAAATACTTTATATGTAGATTTAAAATAACATCCTATTTTACCACTATCCAGTGAATAGATATTACCATACTGTTAATGAACAGAGCACACTATACAAAGACCAATATTACCACTACACAAGGACCTAATAATACCACCACACCCTAACCACTACAGTGACAATCGTATTACCATTTAGTAAAAGCCACAATACAAAGACCAAAATCACAACCCTACCGTGAACATATCTTGGCAAAGTTCTACGCATGTGCTTCACAGACAAATTTAACTATAAATGAAAGGTGACATCTTTATGATGACAGTGGTAGTGTCAGGCAATGGCATGTGACTGCTGCAGCCAAGCAGTGAGCTGACAGCAGGATGGCAACCATAAATCGAGGGAACGGTGGTAAATGTTGAAGAGAGTATGAAAATAAAGAAATAAGAACATACAACACCCACTTTGAGATAGACATACAACTGAAAGGAGCATTCCTCTTGTGATCCAGGGCACGGTCCAAAACAACATTTCCCCCTTATCCTGGGGAGCCCCTTTGGGGATCGGAGCCCTGAACAACTGTTCAGTTTGCTTCAAACCAATGTCCCCAATGCCAGCCCCGATGGTGAAAGGTGAATAAACTCTAGCTCATCTCCGCTGGAACATATCTGTAATTATCTTGTCATAGCAATTACCTGTTGGATAATCTCCATCACGTAAGTGAAGGGCAATACTCATGCAGCACCAGTGGCGATAGACCGCACTATTGGTAAACTGTAAAGGCAAAGGGGAGGCCGATGGCACAGCCTATGTAATGGAATAGAAGTGCTCACTAAGCCTATGTCTACACTGCATCGGACAAAAAACGGCACAAAAGCGGCCGTTTTTTCTCCGACACAGGGCCGCGATTTTTGTCACGCTTTGTACAAAAACCGCGGTCGCTTCTCATTTTTTGACGTCGCCCCTACCAATTGTATTGTATGGGAGGACGGCAAGAAAACTAAAAGCGCCGGCGTATTATACAGCATGTAGTATAATTCACCAGCAGCAGAAGATGAGCAGAGAAAAGACGAGCTGTGGAGACTGCAGCTCGTCTTTTCTATTGCCGTCTATGGGGCTGCAGGGATGATCGTATCTGCGGCGCTTTTAAAAAACTAAAAGTGCCGAAAATACGCTCATAATAGTGTGCAGTATGGACACAGCCTTAAAACTGAAAAATGAATAGAAAATACCCTTGTGACAGCTTTCATACAAACGCTCTCTATTGTGTTACACAGAATTTGTTGCATGTAAAGCATTGCACTTTATAAAATGGGATTATTTTTCTATTTTCTCTCATTCTTGTATAACCATACACTGAATTTATCTTACCACACAGAAGCCTCAGTTATTGTCAGCTCAATACAAAACACTCGCTGTCTTCTCTACATGAACATGACAGTTTAGCATCTGTGTAGCATTTGGCTAATCATCATTATGCTGTCATATTTTAACCTATTTCCAGAAAACGCAGATATATAAAAATCCTACAGCCAGCACGGCTATCTGTGTGTGGGCAGAGGACTATATGCACGCTTAAAAACACTTTACCCCTCAGTAAAAAAAAAGTTTTATTACAGATATAGATTGTATGCCAACAGATTTTACAGTTTGCTACCGGTAAGGAGATTCAGAATGCAATTTCCACCTGAGAGAACTTGTCCTGCAGATCACAGTATTGGAGCTACCTCTGCTTTAACTTTCCTGGTGGATTACCAAACTCACCAAGATACATGTATTGCAGTCCAGAGAACATGTGATACAGGACCTCGGATTACCAAGACAAGACTTGAATTCTAGCATACTATGTAAACTGAATGTCTTGTGCCTACTTTGAGCATGATGACCATAAGGGTATGTTCACACAGCTTACTTACACGCATAATTGAGTGTGCGAATTTCACCGCGTACTGCGCTTTATATGCGGCAAAATGCGTGCCGCAATTACGGTAATCCATAGCTCTCATAGAGAGAGATGAATTACGCGTCGTCTCCCCGTGCGTACAATACGATCGTATCGTACGCTCGGGGAGAGAAGTGACATGTCAATTGCTCGTGGCGCTTCCGCACCGCTGACACTGCATGTCAATGTGGCCAGGCCTCCCCCCACATGCTTTGGAAGTACGTGCGTGCTTCCAAAACACCCGGTGTATTGCGGTGCGTACGCGCCGCAATAAGCCGTGTGAACATATCCTAATACACCACAAAGGCGAACCAAGTATCACAGATCACAGCATATTCCTATGGCATCTGATATTTACTTCTGGTTTATTCATACACAGTGGTCCCTCCATATACTACATTAATTGGTTCCAGGATGACTATTATATGTTGAAACTAAAGCTCTATGGAAAACCAATAACTGGTTTTGAGGCCCCAAAATGTCATCCAACAAAACGTAGATTAAAAAAAAATGAAGCTGATAAAGAAAGTCCTTACATAAAACAGGCAGAAAGATCTGCCAAAAGCTGGAAATCACTTTCTGTGATGAGGTTATGAGCTTATTTGGGTCATGTACTTTATACCAGAAAAAAGAAAACAAGGCTACCCTCACCTGGTGCCCAAAGAAGCCGCTCATCCTGGCACATGTAAAGAGCAGTACAGGGCATGTAGTACCAAACTTAACAGTAGAGAGACGCTATAGACACTTCACTAATACAGATGTTTTGCGTGTAAAATGTTCATGATAATTGGCTGAATCAGCGTCTAGGACACTGTATCCATTGAATCCACACTCTACATACAATGTCCCACGAATGACCATTAAAAGTATTGCATCCAGAGGCCAGAGTAACTTGAGGGACCACTGTATAAGCTAGTATATCTAAACCAGGCATCCTCAAACTGTGGCCCTCCAGCTGTTGGGAAACTACAACTCCCATCATGCATTTATATAATCTATAACAGTGGGCATGATGGGAGTTGTAGTTTCCCGACAGCTGGAGGGCTGCAGTTTGAGGATGCCTGATCTAAACAGATAATGTAAGTGGGTGCAAACTGAGTAGAGTAGAGTTTACAATGAATGTAACATCTCATTACACTGCAATACCACGGCTCTGTACAACCACTAAGTTTTATGGAGTCATATTACACCTATAGGAGGCTTTGGTACCTTACTGTACTATCTAGTGCCCCCACTTTCCTATCAAGTGTTTTTCTGTCAGATTTATATGGAATAAAAATAAAGAAATGGTAAACTCCTCCATGATTTGCCATTTTAGGGTATGTTCACACGGCGTCTTCCAGCGCGTACTTGTGCGCACAGCAAGACGCCACGTATTTAGAGGAACTCCCCGAAATAGGTCCTGAAAAACGCCGTGTGAACATACCCTAACAGAAGAGAAAAATTAAGTGGTGCCTCAAACTCAATAGATTTTTTCATTTTTTTCCAGCATTTCTTTTCTGGTCTGACCTGGAATTGCCTTAAATCTTCACCTATATTAATCAACTGGATGAACACCTTGTTGATGGATGTAATACACATCACAATAGCGGAGAGAAAGGCACAAACCTTGTCACTGAGATCTCAAAAACAGAAACAAATTATATCAGAATGCCTTGCAGTACATTTATTTGCTGTGTGTTATCTGCAAGATGGAGCTGGTTTATGTTAGTTAATGACAAACTTTAACCCTTCAGAGCTCTATAGCCTTGTCCACTGCAATTTATAAACCTCCCTCTAACAGGCTCCTCTAGGAATGGCAGAGGTGATATGACAGTCACTGCTGTACACCTGCCCACAGCCTGAATAGTTAGTTGGGGCCTGAAGCTGGCTGTGGCTCTGTGAAACAGCATGGTGAGAACACCCCTTTAAGCATGCTATGGAATTTTAGGCAGTTTCTTACATATGTTACATTTTGCAAAATATTCAGAGCTTACCCTCATGATGAGCATTAAACAGATCTATTCTTACATTTTATTAATGGATGATGTTTGGGTATATATTATTTGGGGGTCGGTTCCTACCAGTGACAAGTGACTGGTTTTCCAGCACCTATGATAGTTATGACAGATCATGGATTCTAAAAAAATATTAGGAGCTCACATTATAACAGGACCATCTGGCTTCTGCCAGGTTTTGTTTTTAATAAGCACAGAAAACTATTCTATCCATCCATCCATCCATCCAGAGAACCACTCTATTCTATTCTACCCAGAAGGAGCAATGTGAACGGGTTCCAAATCCTAATCCATTAGAAAATGACTTATCAGTGAGCCCTAGACCAAAGCGTTAAATGGCAAACATATAAGCAAGCGATAAAAACTAAAATATGTCGAAAGGATTATCAGTATCTGGGCCGCACCCCAAGAAAAGTCATGTCATCAGCAGAACTGTGATGGAGGCAGAGCTATCAGAGGAATGGGTCCTTTTCCCCAGACAACCTAAAATAAGAAAGAGCAGCATCTAATGGAGATAAAGTATTCATTTTTACATATACATCGCAGGTGTATAAGAACAGGAGACCTTATAAATACATCGGATGCTGTGGCTTTCTCCAGTCACACATATATTGCTGGATATGCTAAAGAACAGAGGTAACAGACGTTTGTCACCCAGAAACCTTACACCTTGAACTAGAAGAAAAACAATATTTTAGGGATAGCTGTAATATAATATTGGTAAGCTCCTGATGAAATGATTAAAAATCAGGTATGTACAGTATATAAAATCAGCTCATAAGGTCAGTGACCCTGTAATGGTGCACAGTAGTTTCGCAAACTGGAAAATGTCATCATAAAAGTAAGGAAATTGGACAAGGTAAAAATTATTCTGGGGATCTGAATCAGATATTTCACAAATACATATATGTATGTAATGAAAATGGGGCACATTTACAATAATGGTTGCACCAGAAAATGTGCTAGAGTGTGGCACACCTTAGTATAAGCATTTATTACTTGTTATAGACACTTTTGCACTTCACCCAACAAGGTAATACGGCTTAGCCGAAAAGAGTGTGTGACTTTGTGGTAACGAACATGGCCCAAAACATGCTGATATTTTGCCAAAATTGTGCAATAAAATATTGGTGCAGATTAAGTCCATTAATAGTTGCTCTAAGAAAGCTAGACCCGCCTGAGGATGAACCAACATTATCACACAGCATGAGCCACCATGATAAATTTGGTGCATCCTTAAACATGTTTACATGGAGTTTGTTTATGCATATTTTGCATCCATATTTGTAGGCCAAAACCAGGAATGGGTCCCAAACATTGAAGAGATACAAACCTTTCCTCTGTACTTTTTTCTCTGTAGGTTCATTTCTGGGTTTGACTTACAAATACTGATGCAAAATACACGTCACAAAACACCATGTGAACCCAGCCTTAGACAGGGATAGTAAAACGTGCCCTACTATGTGTTATGAGAGGTTATATAATACAGCAGCACCGCCCCGCTCCGCCCCGCTGGCGCTGACTGGAAGCCGAGGCAGAGCGCGGGCCCCCCTCCCCCATCCGTACACTTGCCGCCGGCCCCGGGCAGGTACCATGCAGAGCGCCGTGCTCTACAGTGAAAAAGAAAACAGTACAAGATGAAATAAGCGGGCCTGCTTGAAGCGGGCCCCATATTTCCCCCGGGCCCGGTACAGGTGTACGGGTTGTACCCCCTGTACGGCGGCCTTGTAATACAGGTTACTGTAGGTACAGATGGAGCGATTTTCAAGTAAATGATCCACTTTTTGTTAAATATTGCAATGTTCCTCTGAGAAAAACCCCAAACAGTGCAGGGGAAATTCTCCAACCATTTATGTGAAGAGAATAACATTTATTCACGTCCAAATCAATACTGATGAATGAAAACAGAAGCGTAACTTGATGGACAGATATATTTTTTTTCAACGGTAAGAAGTATGCAAGATCCTGATCACAGGCATGAAAATTACTGAAAAACACTGCAGGCAGAGTAGAAGAATTTTAGCCGGGGTGCAATGCACTTTCTGCTCCAAAGGCCACATTGTCATATTGCACCTCTTCCAGAGACCACAGTAGGGCTGCATTTACACGGCACAGATCAAATACCGGTTGGGAAATGCCGACCGGTATTTGGTCTGTTTTTGCCACATAGGGGGGCGGCTTTTCTCTGCGGTTTGCGGATTCAACCCATCCTCCTTCGCACCGACGTGTTCATGTTCCGCCCGAACACTGAGCGGAAAAATGAACATGTTCTAAGTTTTTCGGTTTAAAGAACCGCCCAGCAGAAAATCCGTGTAGTGGGGACTGCTGCACAGATTTTTCATTAAAGTCCATGCAAAAGGTTAACAGTTTACAGACGGCTTTCAAAACTGAAAAACATCTGTAAATCCGGCTGAAAACCCGTGCCGTGGGGACACACCCTAGATCTTTTATGATATATATTTTGGATCTGCCATGATTGTGTCAGAAATGAATACTTTTTGAGGAAGAAATGCAGAGATAATACAAAAACAGTGTCTGGATTGCCCATTCAGGATGCTAAAATAGCATAAACAGCTATACAGTGTCCACTATAACAGAGCCAGCCATACAGTGCACACAGTGACCGTGCCCACTGTAACAATGTCAGCCATAACAGTGCTCTCCATAACAGTGCAAGCCATACAGTGCCAGCCATACAGTGCCCACCATAACGGTGCCCACCATAACGGTGCAGGCCATACAGTGCAGGCCATACAGTGCCCACCATAACGGTGCAGGCCATACAGTGCACACGACAGTGCCCACTGTAACAATGTCAGCCATACATTGCCCACAATAACAGTGTAGACCACGACAGCACCCACCATAACAGTGCCCACCATAACAGTGCCATCAGTTAAATACAGCTGTCAAAAGATGAATATTGTTTTCTGAAATATGAGGACAAAGGCACAGCATGTTTGTGTCCTGGTGGTTGGGGGACGCACAGAAGGGTACCAGCCCGGTATTACAGTCACATCCAGGATATTTACATATGAGTCAGACTATAGATTCAATGTTCTCAGCTGGACTGTGAAGTCAGAGTCCATTTTGGTGAAGTCAGGAAAACTGAGGAGTTGGAGGTTCGGCTTACCGACTCCACAGCCCTGGTTGTTAGTGACAGAAGATCTAAAACTGGATATGTTGACTACCAGGTCCAAACTGTCTGGGGACCTTTCAGGTCAATGTAATCCCCAAGCAGAGATGCTGGGAAGCAGCAGTGTATTTGTATTATTATGTACAGACGTGTTTGTAAGCAGCGGCTATATACACAGATATTGATAAGCAGAGTACACAAAGAGACTAAGCATCCTTTGTTTCTGAACTGCAAGAAACCAAGTAGTAAAATGTCTATAAATACCGGTACATGCTAAGCAATCCCTCCTTGGTCCCCTCCACTGCTCCAGGGCTATTTGCCTTATTTTTACTTGAACTGCTCTTTTACATACTGTAGAACAGATAACGCAGTTATCTACTAGGAATCTATGCAATGTTAAATAATTAGTTTTTTTTTTATTGTTACAATTTCATAATGGTTACATTTGCCTGCTTAACTCGGAAAGTTTGCTGATATGATTCTGATGTTTAGACACTAAATGTATCACTCGTATAACATGTTTTAAAACATCACAGATTTTTCAGGCTAACAAGGTACCCCAGTCCTCTTTGCAATACATGCATTAGGAATATAATTTTAGGTATTTCAGCACGACAACGTACACAAGTGCACCCCATGGGCTTGTAGTCTGTGGTTAACCCTATGAAGAAGGAACATACACTAATGAGCACAGAAACAATGCGGCACGTGTGCCACAATCAGGACCCCAGGCTAATACTGCAGAGACAGCAAGGCAACTGCAGTTCTTCACAAATGCATAAGGGGTAATAAAGCCAGAGGAAGGAGACAGCACCTCCTCCTCCTGTTTAAAAGTTACACCCAACTCTCTCTTCCTCCACCCTCTCAGCCCTGACACGTGAAGCCTTGGATAGGATATGACATGTTAATAAACAAAGGGGAATTCTCTCAGTCATAGTAATAGCCTCTCAGGTAGTAAGGACACGGTGGCGGAGATGGAACCGAGCGGAATTCACTTTAACTCTTTGTAGTGGTTGTCTGCACAGAACTATCTGTCTGAAGAGAACACTGCAGCTTTCTCTTGTAGCTTATAGAAAACCATTGATAATAGGCTAGGATATCACAAGGTCCTGTGCCAAATGACAAACTCCGCCGCACTGCATCCAATAAACTCAGCACTGCTGCATGTGTGAAGCAAGATCAAAGGTGGGGAACTCCCATCTCATTATGTATACGAGAGCCAATTCATTCCTTCCTATAGTACAAACCGTATAGGCAGCGTGAAGGTCTAATAACTGCTACAATGATGCTAACCATTATAGCACATGCCAAGTAACACTATAATTGTGCACTTGCATGCGGGAGGAAGAAGTCGCTGACTGATGCTTACTATGGATTATTGTCTATTTACAAGCGTCGGTGTAAACCATTAACAGCAACATCTGACTTCTAAGCCTAGAAAATCCAGGGACTGTACAAACAATTTAAGTGCATGCCCACCTGAAAAAAAAGTGTATGTAATTATATATACACACATACATATATGTGTATATATATACACACACACACACACACACGTACATACACAATAGAAGATGTGTGTAATTATATATACACACATGCATATATATTTACATACACACATACATACGTACTACCACACCTATATATATTACACATACATAATAAAAGGTGTGTGTAATTATATATACACACATGCATATATATTTACATACACACATACATACATACTACCACACCTATATATATTACACATACATACACTAAATAAAAGGTTGTTAATTATATATACACACACACATATACAGTAAATATATTACACATACATACACATGTACATACATAATAAGGTGTTTTCATTATATATACACATGCATACACACACATATATGTAATGTCATACCTATAGACACACATATATATTACACATATATGCAAACGTACTTTATATATTACATAAATATACACACACATATCTTTTGTCACAGCTATATACATATATATATTTATATAATATATAATAACACATTTACATACATAATGGTAGGTGTGTGTATGTTATTGTAATATTATGATGCATCCTATTCTGTCAATGTATTTCTGGAAGACTGGGTATTGGGTATTGACTATCGCTTAACTGTCTTAGACTCTGTTACACTAAATGTAACCCAGCATAAAGCAATACATCCTTCACCTCCAAAAAGAACATCACTAGGCAGTTTTGGAGCATGAGAAAGCTGGTTAAAGCCAATATGAGGGCTGTTGGGATAACCAAACTGTCTATGACCCAACTTTCCCAGCTAAGGTTATGGAATGGTGCAGTAGAATTTTTTTAACAACTTGACAGAAGAGGACAACTTAAAAGATTTCGGTTTCCTGCTATGGTTTTTCTTTCAGGGAGGAACATTCAGCAACAAATAAATGAGTACTCCACGGCCCACCCCTGCCCGAGTGCCAGCCACACGTGAGCCCTTTAATACGGTAAGCAGCATTAGATGTTGCATTGTGCACTGAGATTACAGATCCTGGAAGAGAAATAGGGGGACTCACCAGCTTTACAAGGATCCTTGTAGTCAATGACCTCAGGTTTTTCCTCTTCAGTGTCATAATAAGGATAATCGTAGTCAAGGCCATAACACAGAGAGAACTTTTCACAGAAAGTCCAGCCAGTGAGAAAGAAGAGGAGCCAGGGGAGCATGTTCATTGCACAGCGCAGGCTGCAGAGCTGTGACACCAGTGCACAGTGCTGAGAGGGTTATTATGGGGATGGCTCCCTCAATTACAATGGTCTTCCCTTTCTCATTAGATCAGAACAATGATCACATGCACACAGCCAGGGGAAAGTTTGCTCCAGCAGGATCAGCCACTGTCTGAAGATCTTGATGGATGCTTGTAAGTCCTGATAAGACTCCCATAAGACACAATAGGCTGGTCCTATAGCTGCTGCCTGTAGACCAGACTCAGAGGCTGCTGCTTCATCCACTTACTCGTTCTCCCACTACACAGGCCGGCTGCCAGGAAGACCTGATCTGTACAACTGTACATCTGACAAGCTGAGAATTGGAACAGGCAACAAGCAAAACAATCATTAGATGGAACCGCATCATTAGGAAGATGGTCATTGTGCATCAGATGTCTTATTTATATACGGTACATATATAGAAGTGAGAGCTGTGGGCACCCCATATACTGACGGCATACAGACTGAGCATGGCAAAATGTGAACCACACACAATACATGTAAGCAGAGTACACCCCATATACTAACTGTAGGCATAAAACATCCCAAACAGTGCAGCGCTCATAAACTGAACCTGAACACTCAGACCCCTCTATATCTGCTGTCCCCTGCTCACCCTGAGCACTCTGCACCCCCCATCTACTGTCCCCTTGGGCACTCTGCACCCCCTCCCCCATATGCTTTCCACTTGGGCACTCTGCACCCACTAATCAGCTGACCACTTTGGGCACATTGCACCACTCAATCTTCTGACACTTGGGCACTCTGTACCCTCCATTTATGCTGACCATTGTGCACTCTGCACTTCTCCATCAGCTGACACCATGAGCATTCTGCACGGCCCATCTTCTTATCCCCTGGGCACTTTGCAACCCCCCCTATCTGCTGACCCCTTGGGAACTCTTCAACCCCTACCGTAATCTCATTAATCCTGGGCATTATGACCAACCCTATCTGCTGATACCTGGGCACACTGCACCCTCCACATCTGCTGACTCCTGGGAACTCTGCACCCCACCCCTCTGCTGATCCCTGGACACACTGCACACCCCCCTCTCTGCTGACCCCTGAGTTCCGCACACCTCTTATTCTGAACTGTCAGCATCAAATCCTCTATCTGCTGACCCCTGGGCACTCTGTACCCTCCATGTCTGCTGACCCCTGGGCACTCTGCACCCCCAACACCTGCTGACCCCTGGGCACTCTGCACCCCCCACATCTGCTGACCCCTGAGCACTCTGCACCCTCCATACCTGCTGACCCCTGGGCACTGTGCACCCTCCATACCTGCTGACCCCTGAGTACAATGCACCCTCCATACCTGCTGACCCCTGGGTACAATGCACCCTCCATACCTGCTGACCCCTGGGTAAGGTGCACCCTCCATACCTGCTGACCCCTGGGTAAGGTGCACCCTCCATACCTGCTGACCCCTGGGCGCTCTGCCCCCTCCATACCTGCTGACCCATGGGTAAGGTGCACCCTCCAACCTGCTGACCCCCGGGGAAATGGCACCCTCCAACCTGCTGCCCCCCGGGTAAATGCACCCCCATACCTGCTGACCCCTGGAAATTTAAAACCCCCTACCTCGACCCTGGGTTTCAATGCACCCTCCAACCTGCTGACCCCTGGGAAAGGGGCACCCTCCAACCGCACCCCGGGAATGCACCCTCCATACCTGCGACCCCGGGGGAAGGTGCACCCCCAACCCCGACCCGGGGTAAGGTGCACCCTCCATACCTGCTGACCCAGGGGTAAGGTGCACCCTCCATACCTGCTGACCCCTGGGCTCTCTGCCCCCTCCATACCTGCTGCCCCCTGAGCCCCGCACACCTCTGAACATGCAGCATCACATGCCCTGCACTGTCCATCCATAGCCCGGCTGAACTTGCAGACAAGACGCGCTCCCTGCATCCTGCTCCCTCACAACACACTGCCCTCATTGAGGGGATAGGAAGAAGTGTACACACCTAGATGTGGGCTTCTCCGGGGGTGGAGGGCTCCTCAGAACTCGCTGCAGCCGCTGGACTCGCTGCGCGGACTGGAAACTCCCAAGCTTCACACTTCATCCGAGGGGCATGAAAGACTCATTGATGACCTGCGGAGTCCGAGCGGCAGCGAATCCAGCGCGCTCTGTGGTGTGGCCGGGTCAGCGCTGAGGAAGAAGTTACTGAAGTGCTGCGGGCAGGAGGCTGCGCGACGCCGGCTAATCCCGCTGCAATAATTACATTTGAAAGTCGTAGCAAAGTAAGGTGAGATTTAGAGAGCTCAGCGCACGCCCCTCCTCTCCCCTCCCCGGCTGTGGAGGGGGCGGCTCGCAGGCATCGCTCTAATCCTGTTAGGGTGTCACATTTGACACCAGGTTTTCAATAGCGACACTGCGGCCCCTGTGTCAGGCGCTATCCTTACCTGAGGGCATGTTTCCTGGATGGTAACACCTACATTGTGTGCTTCTTATGCCAAGGTATCAAAGGATGGCACCTATGCCCAATACATACAGGAGACATTGTGTGATATATACCAAGGCTCCTGTATCAAAGTATGGCACCTATGGCCCAAACACAGGGGACATTTTGTGATTTATACCCAAAGGGTCCTGTACAAGGATGGACCATGCCCAAACATACAGGAGACATTTGTGTATTTAACCAACGCTCCTGTATCAAAGGATGTCACCAATGCCCAATACATACAGGAACATTTTTTGATTTATACCGGGCCCTTTATCAAAGGGTGGGCCATGCCCAATACATACAGGAAACTTGTGTGTTTAAAACCAAGGGTCCGTATCAAGGATGGGACCTATCCCAATACAACAAGAAATTGGTGATTTTAACCAAGCTCCTTTATCAAAATGGGCACCTATGCCCCAAACATACAGGGACAAATTTTGGTTTTTACCAAGGCTCCTGTATAAAAGGATGGCAACCCCTGCCCAATACATACAGGAGAAATTGTGTATTTAAACCAAGGCTCCTGTTCAAAGGTTTGGGACCTAGCCCACAATACATACAGGAGACATTGTGTGATTTATACCAAGGCTCCTGTATCAAAGGATGGCACCTATGCCCAATACATACAGGAGACATTGTGTGATTTATACCAAGGCTCCTGTATCAAAGGATGGCACCTATGCCCAATACATACAGGAGACATTGTGTGATTTATACCAAGGCTCCTGTATCAAAGGATGGCACCTATGCCCAATACATACAGGAGAAATTGTGAATTTATACCAAGCCCTGTATAAAGGATTGGGACCTATGCCCAATACATACAGGGGGACATTGGTGATTTATACCAAGGCTCCCGTATCAAAGGATGGACCTTGCCCAATACATCAGGAGACATTGGTGATTATACCAAAGGCCCTGTATCAAAGGTGGCACCTATGCCCAATACATCAGGAACATTTTGTTTATTTATACCAAGGGAATCAAGGATGGCACCAAGCCCAATACATAGGGGAACATTGTGTATTTATACCCAAGGGGTCCGTATCAAAGGATGGCACCTATGCCCATACATACAGGAAAATTGTGTGATTTATACCCAAGGTTTTCCCGTATAAAAAGGGGGCACCATGCCCAATAATACAGGAGACATTGTGTGGTTTATACCAAGGGTCCGAAACAAAAGGTGGCAAACCTATGCCCAAAAACATACGGAGACGTGTGATTTATACCAAGGCCCCTGTATCAAAAGGGTGGCCCAGGCCCAATACATACAGGAGACATTTGTATTTATACCAAGGGTCCCTTTTCAAAGAGGGACCATCCCAATACAAAAGGGAAAATTTTTGGGGATTTATACCAACTCCTGTTTCAAAGGGAAGGCACCTATGCCCAATACATACAGGAACATTGGTGAATTTTAAAAAAGGCCCTTTACAAAGGAGGCCCTATGCCCAATACTACAGGAGACATTTTTGAAATTTAAAAAAACCAAGGGTCCGTATCAAAGGATGGGAAACCCATCCCAAAACATACAGGAACATTGTGTGATTTTTAAACCAAGGGCCCTAAACAAAGGGTGGGACATAGCCCAATACAACAGGGGACATTGTTGATTTATACCCCAAGGCCCTTAACAAAGGATGGCACCTATGCCCAATACATACAGGAGACATTGTGTGCGCTTTAAACCAAGGTCCCGTAACAAAAAGGGTGGCACCTATCCCAATACATACAGGAACATTGGTATTTTAACCAAGGCCCTGTAAAAACGGACCATGCCCAAAAATACAGGAACATTTTTTGGTTTATACCAAGGTCCTGATCAAAGGATGGCCCTATTGCCCAAAACATACAGGAGACATTGTGTGATTTATAAACCCAAAGGTCCCTGTTCAAAGGGTGGCACCTAAGCCCAAACATACAGAGACATTGTGTGTTTATACCAAGGTCCTGTTCAAAGGGTGGCACCCATGCCCCCAAAACAACAGGAGACTTGTTGATTTATACCCAAAGGCTCCTGTACAAGGAAAGGCAAACCCATGCCCAATACATACAGGGGACATGTTGTTTATACCAAGGCTCCTTAAAAAGGAGGGGACCTATGCCCAAACATACAGGAGACATTGTGTGATTTTATACCAAGGCCCTGTACAAAGGATGGACCTATCCCAATACATACAGGGGACATTTTGTGATTTAAAAACCAAGGCTCCTGATCAAAGGATGGCACCTATCCCAATACAACAGGAGACATTGTGGATTAACCCAAAGGGTCCTGATCAAAGGATGGCACCTATGCCCAAAAACATACAGGAACATTGGGGTTTTTTTTAACCAAGTCCTGTATCAAAGGGGGCACCTATGCCCCAAAACATACAAGACATTGTTTTAAAACCAAGGCTCCTTATCAAAAATTTAAAAAAAATATGCCCAAGGGGGGCCCCTACAAAGGGGACATTGTGTGATTTATACCAAGGCTCCTGTTTTTCAAAGGAGGACCTTGCCCAAACATACAGGGGAAAATTTTTGCGCTTTAACCAAGGTTTCCTGTATCAAGGGTGGGACCTATGACCAATACATACATGAGTCATTGTGTGATTTATACCAAGGTTCCTGTATCAAAGGATGGCACCTATGCCCAATACATCAGGAGACAATGTGGAATATAAAACCAAAGGTCCTTTTCAAAGGAGGGACCTAGCCCAATACATACAGGAGACTTGTTGGTTTATACAAGGTCCTTATCAATGGTCACCCATGCCCCCAAAACATAAGGAGACATTGTGTTTATACCAAAGGTCCTGACAAGGTGCACCTATGCCCAATACATACAGGAACATTGGTGATTTTTACCAAGGTCCTGTATCAAGGATGGGACCTAGGGGCCCAATACATACAGAACATTTTGTATTTTTACCAAGGCTCCCGTATCAAAGGGTGGCACCTATGCCCAAAAACATACAGGAGACATTGTGTTTTAAAACCCAAAGGCCCCTTATCAAAGGATGGCCCCACCCCAATACATAAGGAGACATTTTTTTTATCCAGGTCCTGAAACAAAGGATGGGGGGCCCTAGCCCCCCAAAACATAAGGGAACATTGTGGAAATTTTCCAAGGGCCCCTTTCAAAAATGGGGACCATCCCTACTAACAGGAACAAAATTTGTGATTATGCAAGGGCTCCTTATCCAAATGATGCACCCATCCCAATAATACAAACATTTTATAAAAAAAGGTCCCCTTTAATAAAGGACAAACCACCCCAAAAACAAACGGAACATTGTTGATTAACCCAAAAGGCTCCGAAACAAAGGATGGCCCTATGGGCCCAAATACATTCAGGGTAGAATTTTTATCCAAGGTCCCCTTTAAAAGGATGGGAAAACCCATGCCCCAAACCATACAGGAGGGACATTGTGTGAATACCAGGCTCCCTTTTCAAGGTGGCACCATTCCCCTCTTCAGGAAACATTGTGTATTTATCCAAGGTCCTTAACAAAGGATCAAATATGGGAATCAACAGGGGGGGAAAATTGTGTATTTAACCAAAATTTCCCGTCAAAAGGGTGGGGCCCTAAAGGGGCCCAATAATACAGGAGACAAGGGGGGGGATTTAATAACCAAAGGTTCCCTTCAAAAGGATGGAACCAAATGAATACTCAGGAGACATTGTTATTTATAAAAGGTTTTCCTTTCAAAGGTGGATGCCCCCCACAAAAGAAAAAAGCAAAAAAAAATATGTTTGCTCATTCAACCAAGGCCAAGGGACCAATAGGTTAATGCAGCCCTATCACCACCCTAGAAAGGACTGCGAGTCCCTAGCCTGACACACACAACAGGAATAACGCCCTGATAAGGGCGATCCTGACAAGAACCTGCCCCTGTTAACACTTACCCTAAACGACACCCTATCGGTCCCACCCAACACGTTTCGATCCTCCACTATTGATCGCCTCAGGGGATGATAAAGAGCTTGGAGACGTCTCATTCCTCCGGCCATTGCCGGGACACCTCCACAAGGTGCGAGACGCGCATGAACCCATTGCTCGTGGACACATACCAGTGCCCTTCTATATTCATGCCTTGTTTTCCTGTGATATCTACACATCTCCTGTCTCTTTCGGGAGTTTTGTGAGTATACCTATGCCCTTGCTAGGCTTTATTTGCTAGCCTTTTTTCCTAAGGTCTCCAAGCTCTTTATCATCCCTGAGGCGATCAATAAGTGGAGTGATCGAAACATGTTGGGATGGGACCGATAGGGTGTCGTTTAGTGTAAGTGTTAACAGGGGCAGGTTCCTGTCAGGATCGCCCTTATCAGGGCGTTATTCCTGTTGTGTGTGTCAGGCTAGGGACTCGCAGTCCTTTCTAGGGTGGTGATAGGGCTGCATTAACCTATTGGTCCCTTGGCCTTGGTTGAATGAGCAAACATATTTTGTTTTTGCTTTTGTCTTTTGTGAGGGGGCATACACATTCGTTGTTATTATTTTTAAAATCATATATTAAAGGTTAAGTTTTAAAGCCATTCCTCTTTATGGTTTTGTAGTTTATTTGGCTTTATGAGGTTTAGCATTCTATATCCATTTTTTCAGGTGGATTATTTTGGCAATTCCTTTATACCCTGACACTGTTAGGCTATGTTCACACAGCTTAAAATAGGCCGTATTTCGGTCCGTAATTACGCGCCGAAGTGCGCAAATTACGGGCTGAAAACGGCCCATTCATTACGGTAATCCACAGTTCTCATAGAGAACTATGGATTACGTCTCCTCTCCCTGCTCGGCGAATCCGCCGGGCGGGGAGATAAGTGACATGTGAATGACCAGCGGCGTATACGCGCCGCTGGTAATGCACGTCAATGGGCCGGCGAAGTGCCGGCCCCCGCTCACTCCCGCGCTCCCGCCCCCGTCCACACGCCGTAATTGCAGGGCGTAATTATGTCCCGCAGTTAAGCCATGTGAACATAGCCTTAGAGATGTTGCCCCTTAATGTAGAGAGGCCGTTCTCTAGCCTGGAAATAATGAGATCAGCTGTGAGATCATCTATGCAGGATCTGATGGAGGCGATACTATTTCTCAGAACAAATTTAGAGACTCCACAAATGTTTCTGCAGGGTTTTGCATATTTACAATTTTTTTGTGTTCTAAAGTCATATCCAATAAATATATTTTACACTGAGAAAAATGGTAACAATGTTTTTAACTTGTGACTTTCAGGCTCCATATCTCTCCATCCACTACAGCTTTGTACATGAGGCTACTGTAATTTTATATACAGTCATCTTACATCTTATACATAAATATGACCTGCAAGTATTTAGCCTGTGCTTAGTTCTGCAAGTTCTTTCCTGTAACTACCTTGTTACTGTTTTGCTCCTAAAAATCAATATGTTAATTTTTACTATTTTGTTAGTATTTGGGAAATCCACCCTTGGTTTTCAATACTGCCTGAATCCTTCTGGGCTCTGAATCAGACTCAATCAGTTCTCCCCCACAATCTGCTCCCCAATCTCTTCTACACATTCCCAATGTTGGTGCAGACTGGACATGGATACAAATACAGCTTTTTTTTCAACTCTACCCACAAGTGTTCAAAAGATCAAAACATTGTTACCCTTTTGCTTGTCAGTGTCTGTTCTACCTAAATAGCTTGATTATTGTATCATAAGGTGATAAACAGCCTGATGTTACCATTTTACTACAGAAAAGTTATCACTTAAACATGCGCCATGTATGAGGGAGTCGGAGGTTTGGAAAATTGAGGAGTCGGAGTCGGGGCTTTGGCTTGCCGACTCCACCGTCCTGCCTGTATCAATACATGGCACCTATACCCAGTACATACAGGAGACATTGTGTGCAACTTATACCAAGGCTCCTGTATCAATGGCGCTTTGGCACCTTGGTAACGATAAAAGCATAGTTTGTTCGGTTCCATAAGATGTTTTTTTTGTGCTTTTTGATGTACAAAATTTACAGATTTTTCACAATTACACGTCAAAATGCACGCAAAAAAGTGATGTTCGGCTGGGTTCGCATGGTGCTTTTGATGCATTTTTTTACAGAAGTATTTGTAAACCAAAAGCAGGAAGTTGTCCAAAACACAAAAGAGACACAAGTCTCTCCATTATATTGTATTATTTATATTTATTGTCACTTGATATTTATTTATTCTAAATCATGATACTGATAAGGGTATGTTCACACGGGTTATTTAGCCACGTATTTCAGTGTTAATTTCGGCGCATATTGCGCTTTATACACAGCAAAATGGGCGGGGCAATTACGGTAATTCATAGTTCTCATAGAGAGCTATGGATTACGCGTTGTCCCCCCGCGCGTACAATATGATTGTATTGTACGTGCAGGGGGAGAATTGATATGTCAATTGTTTGCGCGATTGCGCGCCACTGACAATGCATGTCTATGGGGCCGGCGCCCGGGCGCCCCCTCGTACTTTGGAATTACACACTGATCAGCGCGTGGTTCCAAAACACACACCGTATTGCAGCGCATACTATACACGCCCCAATACGCCATGTGAACATACCCCAAATCATGTGTGTCTATGTTATTGTATTTCCCTATAAATTATGGTGTATCCACTGGTCCGCATTCACCATTTGTGCATATTTTAATGTTTTTTGTATCTATTTTAATATATCCAATAACATTTTTCATAATCTTATTTACTTTGCTAGCTTTGGAGCGGTATTCTTACACATGGTATATAAAATGAAAATACACGTGCATCAGACCTACAGCTGCGCATCAGACATCATTCCTTGCACTGAAACACTACATGAAAATAAGCAGCTATAAATGGACGAAAAAGCAAGTCGAATTAAGAAAACGCGTGTAAAATGCAGGAAATACCATGAAAAATCACTTGTGCTCCCGTGGAACCCTTTTTAGTCTGGCTTCATCAAAATCCATAAGTGCATTATAAAGAGTAGAAATTTTGCGCCCATCTTACTTTGCCACCTCTTATTTCTTGCATTTAAAAATGAGCGGGGGCGATGGATAGTCATCTTGTGCAACAGCCGCTTCTTCCTGGCCCAGATGCTTCTAATAAACCTCTAATAAACATGAATATCTCGTTGTATATATCACTGTAAAATGTGCATCACCGGGCCAGCACGATCGTGCAGTGGTTAGCATTGTTACTTTGCAGCGCTTGGGTCCTGGATGAAAATCCCTCTAGGGACAACTTGGCACAAAGTTCATATGTTCTTCCCATATTTGTGTGGGTTTCCTCTGGGTGTACCACTTTCCCTTACACTCCAAAACATAAAGATCAGTTAATCTGGAATTTAGAATGTAAGCCATGACGGGCACAGGTAGTGTCAGACTGCGATGCCTGGGGCCCACCAGTGGAGTTAATTATTGGGGCTCACTAGTGAAGTTGATTTTTGGGGTCGTCCAGTGGAGCTGATTCTTGGGACCCACCATTAAAGTTTATTCATGGAGCCCTCCAGTGAAGGTGATTCGTGGAGCCCACCAGTAAAGTTGATTCTTGGGGACCACCATTAAAGTTGATTCTTGGGGCCCATCCTACAGGTACATTGCTGCACATATTACACATGCCAATTGCTTGTTGGCTCTCTTTTCTTTCCCATAAAAGTATCCAAAACTTGTTATGCCCAGGAAACCACATTGCCCAGAGGCTCTCACCTGTGCGCCAGTCCATCTTGGGTACAAGGAACAATGTGAATAATTACAATCTCTATGCAGTGCTGTGGAATATAAAGATACTATATAAATTAACAAAATGAATTTCTCTTCCATACTGCTACTATGTGTCAGTCTAAAATGCAGTTCTGTCATTCTGTTCTTAAACCACAGCTCTATAGAAGAATTGTGCTGTGTACCTTGCTGGATGTAACATCTAATAGGTATCTAACATCTGAGTAGCATCTGATTTTCCCTCATTTCAGCCTTCAATCCAGTCCTGGCATTCAAATTTTTAAACTAGAACTCTGTAAGGGAACTATATTATAGATGATAATACACAGAAAGCTTGGAATAACACATAAATCTGAAAATATAAGTTGTACGGACCATTGTAAGATCGTCATTTAAAAATATAACCTCAAACTGTTCCATTTATTCAAACTGAGTGGTTCTAATGTATTCCTGAGTATGGCTGCAGGGCCATCTTTTCAATTGGGCACACTAGGCAGCTGCCTGGGGGCCCCACAAGTATGTTCCAGGAATACAAGAAACATGCCCTGGACCTCTTGGTTGGTTTTGCTTATTTAACTGTTTGTGTGATTTTAGGATGTGCAAACAGTTAAAAACCATGGTGGAGGAGGAAGGCAGAGGCTCCCTGCCCCGCCAAATAGTCTTGTAGGCTGCAGGCTACCGGTGTCCAGACATAAGTGGCGTGATAATATGGGTGTGCTTGGGGGAGTGGGTGGGAGACTTGTGGCATGGCCAAGTGTGATGTCATGTATTTGGCAGGGCCCATCGCAGTGTTATGCCCAGGGGCCCATAATTCTGTTAAGATGGCTCTGTATGGCTGTTAACTCCACAAGGGAAATTATCAATCCTCTCTATCCTGGAAAAGAAAGTGCCTTATAGTTGCCATCATAGTTTTCTCGGATATGCTATGTGACTTTGGAACAACCAACGCTGGTGGCAAGGGAGCTTATGTATACCCTAACCCAGTGGTTTAATAGTCCAATATAACGAAATCCACAAAGACAAAAATGATATACACAACATATGTGGATCTGCATGTGACAAACACAATGCCACAGTGATTCTATTTTCAAGACCTTGTCACATCGCATCAAAGGTCAATAAGGGCAATTAACACATTTACAATTGCCCTAGGGCACCATATATTTCAGCCATTTTCTCTTGCATTTGGTAAATCGCCCTTGCACTAAATGATTCTATACATTTTGCATCTATATGATGCATTACAGTTAGGCAATGTTCACACGGCTGATTTTGGGACGGATTTCAGCCCGTATTTCGCGCCGTACTGCGCGAATTGCGGGTGAAATCCGACCCAGTCATTACAGTAATCCACAGTTCTCATAGAGAACTATGGATTACGCCTCCTCTCCCCGCTCGCGAAATACGGCGACCGTGGAGAAAGTGACATGTCAATTATCACGGCGGTATACGCGCCATGGATAATGAATGTCTATGGGGCCAGCGAGCTCCCCCCCCCCCCCCCCCCCCCCGCCCCGGCTCCGGAGCACACGCCGTAATTGCGGGCGAAATCCGTCCTGCAATTACGCCGTGAATAACCCGTGTGAACATAGCCTTACAAAATACAGCTGAAAAAATATGGCTATATTGACAGAAAAAGAAAAAAGTTATGGCTCTTGGAAAGTGGGGATAAAACAGACATAGTGAAACATAATAGGCTGGACCTTAAAGGGGTTGTCTCACTAGGTTGATTCATCTTAGCTCAGTCCTGTTTTCTCAGATTCATTTGAATTCAGGGGCGTGTTTACTGGCTTCTATTAGGAGGCAGTAGAAGCCAGGTCTGTAGCTATAGCAAACAATACTGGCAGACTATCAGGAGAGATCAAACAGGTAAGTAGCTATAGCGACATGAGGAGCTGATACAGCCCATACAAGAGGGGATATCTCAGAATAGGTAGGACATTGTTAATGGACACATAGTGCAGTGACTTGATTTTGCAAGATCTTTCACATAAAAAGCAATATTTGTAGTGAGACAACCCCTTTAAGGATGTATGTGCTCAGCATGATAGCTATTGTAACAATGTAAGGTGTTTCATGACCGGCTTATGGGATTTTCTTGTGTGTCTACAATCACTTCCAGAAACTCTGCCTTCTCTTCATGCCATGTGCAGTACAATTCATATTGGAAGTGAAATCCAGCATCCAGGATGTAAGTATGATTCTTTTCTGCTATTTTTTTTATCATGTCCCGACAGACGAATGAAGATTTTGAACTGCTGGAACACCCTTTAAGAACGGGCCCCTAAGAGTTTCCATTCTGAACGAATAGCTGGTTGGAACTCTCAATTCATATCAGTGGGAGTTCCAACCACTTCTCTGTTCTGAACAGAGACTTTCAGGGGCCCATTCTCAAGATCGGTGTGAGTTTCAAAGGTGATACGTATCGGATATCTATGACATATCATATTGGTATGTCACAAGTATATCACCTGACATGTCTGTTTTAGTAAATACCTCTCTGTTCCCTGTGAAATAGCAATTGTTTCACTGTTCCTCAGTTTTTCCTTCTAGAAATGTGTTGCTGAATCAGTCAGATGGGTGTTACTGTTCCAGATTTCAGAAGGCTGAGCCCCTGCACACACTGACAGTTAGAAATGATTGGACAATTCAGACAATGCATAGATAACCCTATTTGTTAACACCCAGCTGACATATTGACAGCACAACACAGAGTTAGGGTAGGTTTGCATGACATTTTTTTGTAAACATTAAGTATATCCGTTTGGTCAGTTCAAAACAGTATCCAAACGCATAGTTTGACGTATTCATTGAATATTCATTGTATAAGTTTACATACATTTAATGCATGCTTTTAAAAAAAAAATTGTTTACATCATGTGATTTTATTAATAAAGTATAAAAATGTTTAAAGGTACACAAATGTATGGCAATTCGCCAAATATCTACGTTTGAAATAACAGTGACAAATACAAAGAAATGCATTTGTTTATCATGGTATACGTGTCTTCTCCTAAACGTATCCTAGCGTTACACAGAATAAACACCATGTAAACGGCCTCATATAAGAGAAGATGCTCCAGAATTATTTCACAGGGAATACAAGTATTTACTAAAACAGACACTTCAGGATTGGCCATAGGTCCTCTCTAACTTTGTTAGTTATTATGCTATAAAAGGAATTTATGTGATCAAATATAGTATGTGAGCATTATAGGGATTGTACCACAAAAGACATCACCTATCCACAAGATTACTCCATTCAAAGTCTATAGAAGCGACAGAGATAGCCAAACACAGTGCTCAGCTATCCCCGTTGCTCCCATAGACATTAAATAGAGCAGTAATTCTATCGTGTATGGAGCTGTAGTGTTGCACCAGTCCATTGGTGTTTGTTGAATCTCTGTATTTCTCTGATTTCAAGCAGAAACATATAGTATTTGTTTTGTCTCTCATCTCATTTGGAATCTGACAGGAAAAAAAAATCTGAAACATTTTATCATTTTGGAGGTATTGGTCCCTAGAATCATTACTTGTAAGTTAGTACACTGCAGTAAAGCAGTGCTATATTGAGGGACCATACCGCAGTATAGTACGAAATTGCAGGGACTCAATGTGCCGTTGTACAGTCTCTGCTATGCATATTAGTAAATCCTGTCTTACCACCTACATGTGCCCGGCTTTTGTATAATTTTATATAATTGGCTGGCCAAGCCCCCATTCATTGGATGAGCGTCAAAATACATGTGTTTAAAGATTTTCTTTGTATTTAGATGCTGGATTTCACCCCAGTTTAGGAGGTATGCAGTATTTATGTGTTTTTGGTTGCAATTTATAGTATTTTTTTTAACAGACTCTCAAATGTTATGTATTTAACTAGTATACTAAAATGATTGATGAACAAAAATGTCTCTCTTTGGACACCCGATAAGCACATCTACGCTGCTTAAATTATTCAGCATCTATAAAAATAAACACTATCTTTTACATGTCTTTTTATAGACCTTCGATCCATTTAAAGGCCTGAGTGGTAAATGACAGTGAGAAGGTGCTGTGTCTTTAATCTACATATTTACAGTGACTGTGATAACTTTGAAGATCAGATTTGACCTTGTTCAGATAAAGGGTAGGCAATGATCTTGCTCAGTATCATTAGCTAAAGAAGAGTTAGAACAAAAAGAGAAATGATTAAAGCAAGTTCTGTCAATAGCCAATTTTAACACTGCCTTGACCCAGCATAAAGCAGCAATCATCCATTATGTTAATGCTCAGCAATAAGGTAATCTGCATCAACAAAAGGCATCACTTGTTTCTAATTGACATTGATTACATTTTTCCAGTGTTGTTCACAAATCCTGTTTTCATTAGCATGACATTCTATCTCTTTAAGTGTAAATGATATTATGGATTGAATTAGATAGTAAGCTCTGATCTGAATAGATGCTCTGCTCTACTGTAGTTACCGATGCTCATCCAATTAAGGGGGGCATGTATGCAAACTGTCTAGGTCTAAGGGTATGTTCACACGGCGTGTTTACTCTGTGTGAACATATGCTTTTGGATGCGTGTTTGGGTCCGTCTAGATGGACCCAAACACGCATCTAACAATGAGCAGTGTGTTTTACATTGCTCGCTATGTAAAACAAACATCGGCGTTCACATGCGTGATCGCCGCTGCTGGTTTACATTGCATCTTTCAGATCCGTCTTTCGCAGCCAGAGCCCTATAATAAAGTATAGGATACGATCCTGCTGCATCCAACATGGATCCAAACACGCACCGTGATGGAACCGCTCGCCGCTACGTTTTTGGATGCGATTATCGCCATATCCAAAAACGCAGTGTGAGTGTAAGGATGCTTTCACGCACAGATGCATTTTTGGTGCATTTTTGATGTGTTTTTGGATGCGTGCAGCAATGTACAGCATTAATTGCTGTGCCTTTCTGCACAAAAACCGCATATATAAAACACATCAAAAACGCACAAAAAAACACACTGGGTGAAAGCACCCTAAGGGGCTTATTTCAGGGACGGATTGCAGCCGTATTGCGCGCCGTACTGTGCTGCAATACGGCTGCAATCCGTTGCCAGCCAGGTTGGACTGGCCATACGGCAAACCGGGCATTTTCCCGGGGGGCCGCTGGGGTCCGGGCCGCAGGGCCGGCTCGGATCGCCCACCGAGGGGACCAGTGTTTCCCCCCGGTGGGCCCCAAGTCCCGGCGCCGGTCTGTGGTGCTCTACAGGGGCCGCAATGGTCGCATCAGCGACCGGACCCTTGTACTAGAGGGCCGACAGGCCCCCATCGCCACACGGCTGCACGGCCGGGTCACCGACCCAGCCATGCAGCCATCACGGCCGCTGCCCGCACCGCGCGGTGCAGGCAGAGCCGAGGCTGAAAAATCTGGGATCTACTGCTCCCGTCTGTCAGATCCCAGGAGGCCGCGGGGCAGGCGCGCGATGTAATGACGTTATCGCGCGCCCGCTCTGCATCCCGCACACTGCTGCCGGCGGCCTCCCGGGAAGAAGATAGAAGAGGAAGCAAGACTTCAGGTAAGTATTGTTTTTACTTTTTTTTAAAAACTACTGCCAGGTCTCCTGTATACCTGTATGCCTAGCTATAACCAGCCCTGTTACCTGCCGGCCTAGTTTAAATCCCAGCCCTGTTACCTGCCGTGCCTAGCTATTACCCCCCTGATACCTCCCCTCCACAAATTACCAGCCCTGGCTACCTGCCCTGCCTAGTATTACCACCTGGCAAACTGCCCTCCCTGCTTTATACCAGCCCTGAAATACCGCCCTGCCTAGCTTATACCAGCCCTAGCTACCTGTAAACCTGCCCTGTTTGCTATAACCACCCTGGCTATGTATCCTGCCCTGCCTAGCTATATCCCAGCCCTGGTTCCGTTACCTCCCCCGGCCTAGCTATATCCCAGCCCTGGCCCTTAGCCCCCCTGCCTAGCTTTTACCACCCCTGGCTACCTGTATACCTGCCCTCCCTAGCTATAAACCACCCCTGGCTACATGTAACCTGCCCTGCCTACTGTATCCCTCCCTGCCTTGCTATAACCTGCCCTCCCTGCTAAACCAGCCCTGGCTACATTTTTAAACCTGCCCTGCCTAGCTTATCCCCGCCCTGGCTCCCTGTATACCCCCCCTCCCTAGCTATAAACCCACCCTGGCACCGGTTTACCTCCCCCCTCCCTTCTATTACCACCCCTGTCTCCCTGTTCCTCCCCTTTCCTAGTATTCCCAGCCCGTTTACCGCCCCGCCTAGCTTAAACCACCCCCTGGCTCCCTGTATACCTCCTTCCCCTATATCCCGCCCTGTTCCCTGTATCCCTGCCCTGTTGCTATTACCGAACGTTAGCTGTATACCTGCCCTTTTACCTGTTACCTGCCCGTCAAGCTTTTAATGCCCTGTCTATTAAAAACCCTGCCTTAGCAAATTTACCTGCCCGTCTGCTGTATACCTGCCCTGTATACCTGCCCTGGCCTATATGTGCCCTGTTCCCTATTGCCTCCCCCTGTCTACCTATAAATGGCCTTGTTATATACGGGCCCCTGCCTGGTACAACTAGCCCTCCTGGCTACACAGGGCCCTGCCTGCTTATATATGGCCCTGCCTGCTTACATACGGCCCGCCTGCCTACATCCCCCTACGGCTAATTACTGCCCCGGGCCTAGCGGGCAAATTACGGGCCCTACTGGCTAAAACTGGCCCTACATGGCTATTAAAGGCCCCCCTTGGCTAGTTACTGGGGGCAGCCCTACTACTGGCTGATTATGGAGGAAACCCATAGGTACTGGCTTTTTACGGGGCAGCCCTAGCTACATGGCTATTACTGGGGGCAGTCCTAGCTACCTGGCTGATTACTTGGGCAACCAGCTACCTGGCTGTTACTGGGGGCGCCCAGCTCCCTCGCTGTTACTGGGGGGCAGCCCTAGCTCCTGGCTGGGTTATGGGGGCTTTTTGTGGTGGGCCCTGTCACCTAACAAATTAATGGGGAAGGCCTGTTTACCTACCAAAGGGGGGTTTACCTTTTTACATGCCATTATCTGACATTTTTTAATTTCTAATTTTTGGGGTTAACATACTTTTTGGGTAATTGATAGGAAAGTGCTGGAAAAAAAGGAGCTAAGATGTATTTTTGATAAAATTCTACAAGCGATTGGCCACAGAAGGGACACTGCATGCTTTACCCAGAAAAAAATGGAAAGGGGGCGACTCAACGGGATGCGTCAGGAGGGTTTGGCCAAAGGAGCAAAAAAAAAACAAATCCCATAGATACGCTCCCCTTTAAATCCCTGCTGAGTTACTTCTAGTTGGTCAGTGCTGTATTATGTGTGGTGACCTGACTAATTGGGGATGGTGGTGGGGGTTTTAGGTTATGGTTTTTTCTTGTATAGTGTCATGTGGGCTTGTCCCCGATTTGTAAAAGTGCCACCCGATTGTGGAGGGGGTTTTTTGCCCATGTTTCTTTCTTGCTTGTGTGTAGGGGCTCTTTACATGGAGCCATTTTGGTCATTTTTTTGTGTAAAATGTACGCATTAAAGCTCTGCCTTTTTGCACAAAAAAGCACCAAAAACACATCAAAACACTCCGTTGAAAGCACCTTTACAGTGTGTTTATTTTAGAAAGTGGCGAGGTGCGGAAAAAGGGACATTTTTTTAAGGGGTTTGTTTGTATGTGGGCTGGTGGGGGCTTAGTGCCAGGGCTGATTTTTATTCCCAGTCCGGCCCTGGTGCCAGCCATTACGGTAATCCACATTTCTCATAGAGAACTGTGGATTCCGTCTCTCCTACCCGCACGGCGAATCCGCAGGGCGGGAAGAAAGCGACATGCACATTATCCCGGCGGGATATGCGCCGTGGATAATGCATGTCTATGGGCCGGGGAGCTGCGCCCCCGCCCCTTATTCAAGCCGGACTTGCGGGCGGAATCCGTCCCGCAATTACGGCTTGAATAAGCCGTGTGAACCAGCCCTAAGGCTATGTTCACACGGCGTAATTGCAGGGGGTACAGTACGCACCGCAATTACGCCGGGACTTCGGGAGTCGCACTGATCGTCTCTTATGCCCGCGATGCGGGGGCGTCAGCCTGCCGGCCCCATAGACAAGCATTACAAAAGTCAAAGTACACATGATACACATGGAAAATGCATGTAATTTACACTTAGATTTTCTTTGAAATATGTGTGTATTACCTTACACCGATTCATGTTTTACATGCGTCTTTCTGATGTGCCTTTTGGATCTGTTCAAAGAATTGACATGTCAATTCTTGATCCGTTTTGCGCAGCAGACACCCTATTTAAAACTATAGGGTGCATTTCGGCTGTACGTTTGACACAGCATTTTTCAATCCGTTTTTCGGATTAGAAAACGCCGTGTGAACATACCCTTATAGGCATTTCTGCCCCACATCTGTGGCGTATGAACATTTTCTAAAGGACAGATTTTTAATTTTTGTCTTTAGTTGTTGTAAAGCTCCCAGCATGTCCTGGTCATTAGGAATTGTAAGCTTGATATTCAAGACCGAGACCACTATAGTAGATAATTGCTTGACTATTAGTTCCTTAATACTTACCTATTCTTAGGCTAGCTCCATTTACAAGTGGGAGCATTCCAATAATAGAGCACATTGCTGCTAGGAAGTCAAATTCTTTGTGACCTCAGCCCATCAGACTGAGCCTGTTTTATGACGGTCTGAGTTGGCTGCTTCATAGAACACAGACTATCAACAGCATGAAATCTGAATTCCTGGGAAGCTGTGTTCCCATCTATAAAGCAATTGATGCTGACAATAAATGAAAGGGTTGACTTGATGTGGAGACATAGTGCGCGGTTGCTGAGATGTACCGCCCAAGAGTATGTATAATAATGTGTCCCTTACAACCTAGGTTCCCAACCGGGGATCCTTGTATCCTAGGGGATACTCACAATGGTCTCTCCTTGTATTATCCTCATGCTGTGATTTTAATTTATGCAGCAATATATGATCATAATTGTAAGAGTACTTGTCTTGGTAATGTTAGGAAACACTCCTCTACAAAGATTCTGTCAAAGCAAGAATTTGCAATATGCACTAGTCCTTCAATGTACAATATTATTTGGCTCTGGCATGAGCATCCTGTCTGAAAACCATTGGATGTAGAAGCGATAAGGCTATGTCTACACAGCACTGCTTTATGGTCAGAAAATCTGACTGTAACCCATGCTGTGTAGACCGCAATAGAAAAACTGTGCTGTAGACTACACAACCCAGACTTTCTACTGTGGTCTTTCTAAACCGCCGGCTGTCAATGTACTGGACCAGCGGGAAATCCAAAAACCAACTACAGTTTAACGCCAACCGAAGTTAGAATACTGGATTTCCGATGGTATTTTAACTAATCTATGTAGACCTGGCGTACCTCTATCAAAATCTGGTAGTCGATTCTGAAACCTGAAAAAAAAAACAGAAAAAACAGAATGCCTTCAGGCCAATCAATAAATCGATGATATATAAAATATAACCTTTATTGATATATCTAAAAGAGGAAACCTATGAAGTCCCTACAAACACCCTAAACATGACCCCTAAAAACAACAGGGGTAACCGCCCCAAAAAGGGTGACCCCGCACATGAACCTAGCCTATAAACCCCTACCAAATCCCTAAAATAACTCACTAATATGATACAAAAAAAAAACAGAACAATGTCACAGCGGCTGCACAGTGATATATAGAGAAACTAAACTGTATCAATAAACTTATACTACTGTAAAAGTACCAATGTTACCTTAGCTGCCTTCTAGGCATGTATGAATATAAACCACCCAACATAATGCAAAACGAAGATGAAAGAAAATAAAGCAAATAACTTATAGAGATAAAGCCTTACAAATAACAAAAAGAGCTGCTGGAAATCACTTTCTAGTTCAAAGATAAAAGCTTCTTTAGGTCATGTACTTTATACAAAATGTACCAGAAAAAAAAGAAAATAAAGTCACCCTAACCTAGTGCCCAAATAGCAGTACAGGACATGCAGCACCACAGTGTACGGTACAGAGGCGTTACTAGACCACCAGTCACTACATGCACTGCACTGAGGTTTTACAAGTAAAATGTTCATGCGGGTTGGATCTTACAGTCAATTAAATGAGCAGCAGATAGGCAGTGTTTGTAACATTGAGAGTGGTTTTAAGATGCAATGTCCCAGGAAAGACCATAGTATGATGAAAATAATGTATCCAGAGGCCAATGTAACTTGAGGGACCACTGTACAGCATTTTCGACTATATTACACAAGCATTAGGTAGAAAAAAACAGACATTATCTTTTTTGATAGTGTTTGCTTCCTCCAAGTAGAGGAATGTCATTTGTTGTTAATATATATGGGCTAGAGATTTATAAAGATGTATGTAACATCTCATTTATTTGTTTTATTCAGTATTGTTTTTAGTGTTGACGTAGGCCACAGCGTTTTACAGAGATTGTCATCACCCACTGTCCCCACTGGGGCTCACAGTCTCAATTCCACTGGGGCTCACAGTCTCATTTCCAGTTAAACAATCAGTCTGCTTTTCTAGCATTAGAGGAAATGGGAACACCTGAAGGAAACCCACACAAACACAGGGAGAACATACAAACACCATGCTGTTGACTTTGATTGGATTCGAGCCCAGGACCCCACTAAGTCACCTTGCTGCACTAGGTACATGTACATGGATTTTTTTTTATACATTTGCATTTAAAATGATTCTTTAAAGAGGACCTGTGACATCCCCTGACATGTCTGTTTTAGTAAATACTCATGTTTCCTGTAAAATAAGTCTGGAGCATTGGAGCACATTTATTAAGGCAATTGGGCCAGAATTCTAATGCAATTTGCACCATAAATGATGGTGCACATGCTTTATACCACATTTATAATGTGTTATAAAAAGTTTAGACAAGGGCTGGGCAATTAGTTTTCCCATGGGGTCGCATGAAAAAGTGGGATGGTTTTAGAGGGCCGGACCAATATAAAAAAAATGGGTGAACGGGGACAAATTCATTTTTGTACCCTCAGTAAGGCAGGTATATAAAGCTCCCCTCAGTAAGGCAGATATATAGATACGTCCCCCAGTAAGGCAGGTATATAGTTACGTCCTCCAGTAAGGCAGGTATATAGATACATCCCCCAGTAAGGCAGATATATACAGCTCCCCTCAGTAACGTAGGTATATAGATATAGGTCCCCACAGGCAGGCAGGTATATAAATATAGGTCCCCACTGGCAGGTATATAAATAGATACAGTATCCACAGGCAGGTATATAAATAGTTATAGGCCCCCTCAGGCAGGTATATAGATAGTTATAGGTCCCCATGGGCAGGTATACAGATAGTTATAGGCCCCCTCAGTTAGGTATATAGATAGTTATAGGCCCCCTCAGGCAGGTATATAAATAGTTATAGGCCCCCTCAGGCAGGCATATAGATAGTTATAGGCCCCTCAGGCAGGTATATAGATAGTTATAGGTCCCCATGGGCAGGTATATAGATACTTATAGGTCCCCTCAGGTAGGTATATAGATAGTTATAGGCCCCCTCAGGTAGGTATATAGATTTACGACCGAAATTGAAAATAACAACACTAATACTCACCTTTCCTCCTTCCCGGCCAAGTATGTTCCTCTTCTGCCTGAGGCTGGCGACATGACGTTAAGGCCCCGTTCACACGGCTTATTTGCCGACGGATTGGCGCCGTATTCCGCGCCGGATTTGCGCTTCAATACGGCGCCAATCCGTCGGAGTCATTACGTAATATCCACTGCCTCATAGAGAACAGTGGATCCGTCGCTCCTCCCCGCTCGGCAAATCCGCCGCGGGGGGGAGAAAGTGACATGCACATTATTACGGCGCGGACGCGCCGTAAACAAAATGCATTGGGCTATGGGGGCGGGAGGGGGCGCCCCCCGCCGCGCTCCGGGCCCCCCCCCGTCCCGCCCGTATTCACGGGGGATTTGGTGCGCTCAATACGGCGCACAAATCCGCCGGGAATAAGCCGTGTGAACACGGCCTAACAGCGCCGGGATGCTCCTCCGGCAGCTCCTTGGCCGCACAGAGAATTCCTCTGTGCGCCGAGGAGAGGCAGCGGCGCGATGAGCTCACTTCATGGTGTCGCTGCCCAATTCACAAATACCGGGGATACAGTAAATACAGTAGTGGGGAAATACAGTACGGGGAAATACAGTAGCGCTGACGGCACACCGCAGCCTCTCAGCACTACCCAGCCACGGTGGGCTGTCAGCGCTACTATTAGTAGACCTTGGCATCGGACGCCACAAGCCGCATTCTACTAGCTAGCGGCCCGTATAAATCCCAGGTCTGGTTTAGACACTTCTGTGCCTCATTGTGGCTTAGTTTGCGACGCCGTGTGCCAAAAAGTGTGCCAAGCTTTTTTTTGCAGTTAGGGGCATAAACTAAGCCAACTAATAAAATTGTGTAAACTGAGACTTCATCACCTTTATCAACACTATGATAAATTTGGCTCATTTTAAGACTGTCTAGTCTAAGGGCTTTATGTATGAAAACTAAGTATAAGACTTTCTTTGTTGCCCATAGCCACCAATCAGAGCTCCCCTTTAATTTTTTCAGAGCACTATATGAAATGAAAAGGGAGCTCTGATTGGTTGCTATGGGCAAAAAAAGTAAGTCGTAGACGTAGACAGTTTTCATACATGAGACCTGAAGTGTTAGAAAGCATTGATAAATCTGCCCTTTTGTCTTTACAACTCTGTCTTGTGCTGTTCCTCTTTTATTCCTCCTAAAAATGTATTACTGAATCTGTCAGGTGGGTGTTTCCAGTTACCAATTGGTAACACCCAGCTGACAGACTGGTAAGGAGGACTATCAGGTGAGTAATACAACATACAGATCTGAGTAAAGATGCTCCAGAATTGTATAGGAAACATAAGACTTTACTTAAACAGACATGTCAGGAATGGCCACATGTCCTCTTTGAGCTAAAAGCCATTACTGAAATATTAAAGTAGTTTTCCCATCAGGCTGTTTCACAGATCCTGCTCTTCACATACCACTTCTGGCTACCATTACTTGGACAGGCTGTGGGTGGTTCTACAGCAGTGATTGGCATATGTGCTCTGCCATTCCTTGCTGAGCCTGTTAGAGGGACACTGGTGATGGAGTTATTTTAAAAGCAGGGCACAAGGCTACGGAGTTCTAAAGGGTAAAAGTTTGTCAGTACTAAAGATAAACAAGCTCCTACGCTGCTGATAAGACACAGCAGGAAGTAAAGTTACCATTCCGGCAGGGCTGTTAGGACAGAGAGAGGTAGTCGTTAACTAGGGAAGCTTGTATAAGCAAGCGTGCCTAGTTCTATCTCTGTAATGCTCCAACATTGAAATGAAGCAAAATCAGAATAGCAATGTATTTGGTAACAGTCTTTAACATTGCCTATATATTTAAAGCTAATCATTATGGTGAGAATACTTTAACCCCTTCCCTGATGGATTTTTTCATACCTGATATAAGCTATTTTTATTTTGACATATTCATATGCCACCTTTTTTAATAGTATCATTATATCAATCAGTATCAATCTGATTGATAGTATCAACTATTTGAGATGGAATAGAAAAATACAATTGTGCCATTTCCTTTGGGTTTTGTTTTTACAGAATTCACTATGAAGTACAAAGGACATTTTATCGTTATTCTTTGGATCAGTCCATTTATGGTAGTAGCCCCATAAACCTTAAAAATGTGTTTTACATTGCTATAACTTTTTTATTTTTCTGTAGAAGACAATGTTTTTGCATGGCCCGTTGAATTTTTTTTTGGTACCATTGTGGGGTACACACCACTTTTTATTTATTTATTTGTTGGGGAGATAAGTAAGAACATGTTTTGACAGATCAGACTTTTACTAGTCCCATGATACAACTTGCATTTATCTTTTTCATAGGGATTATTTGGGAAAGTGGTTTTTTTTTCAGAATTTTCAGTATGTCTTCAAGGTATTTTCAAAAACTTTATTTCTTATTTATTTTTCAGTCCCTTCAGGGGATTTGTATATGCAGTTAGTTGATTGCTTTTACACATCATTTTGTAGCATATCGTAGGTGAGGTTTGCATCAGCAACAGCTTTGTTGCCAAGTTCGTTATTGACCATTGCTTGGGATCCAAGTTATCTCTACTTCCAGCCTTTGAGCTTAGGTGTGGGTTAAAGTGTCAACTGTGTATGGAGTAGGCTACGCTCCCTACTCCTTGACCCGACACCTTGACATACAAATATGTACAATTTCCAGAACGGGGTAAGTGCATTACAAACAATGATTTTTTTCTGTTTTGGGCATTTTTCTTCATTTTTGGTGTCATGGTTTTTTTCAGGCAATTTCACATAGGGTTCCCTATAGGAAACATATGCAAAAAATGTCTGCAGATGCAAAGCCACTTAAAAAACAAGTGTAAAAAATGCATAAAGATCACCTTGATCAACACAAAAAATCAGTGCAAAAGCAGTTCTTAAGGGTCCCTCTAAGTGTATTTTCACATGTTGTAGATGTGTAAAAATGTCTACAACTGTCCCATTAATCTAAATAGGACTTGCAAAAAGTCTGCAGAAACAATCCCATTCCTACTATAATACTTACCTATCAGGGTATATCTGAATGGTATTGTTTCTCAGGAAAGCTGCCGCAAAAAGAAGAGTCCTTGATTTGTAGCATGACATTGGATTACATGGTTGTCCATTTATTTGAATTGGTGCCATGTAACATCACATTCCATTGCAGCCTCTGCAGACGAAGTGTGTACAGCCATTTCTTCTCCTGTTGATCTTAGTTAATCTTCAGTAACAAGAATAGTTATTTTTGGGCATTGTAGCCTTGGTAGGGCTGTATCCAAATACTGTTAGATAAGACATGTGGTTTTTCTGTGTAAATGTTCATTTGTTCAATATCCTTAGGCAGGAATCAGGTTTTGTTTGTCAAGGTATAACTGTATTAATCTGTTGTGCCTACATCTAAGTACATAAATCCCCTCTCCTCTTTCTTTAGCACTTTACTGTGTGTGGTGTATAATCCTTTCAACCCATTCAATCTTATCACCATAATTATTTGTGTGCACAACACAAGTAAATGCATTGTTGGATTATTTGTTGATCACCAGTTTTATAAGGGATGAAGAACTTGTTACAAGGGAATAAAGTCACGGACATGGAGATCTTTTTTTTTACGAAAATTTTATTTCTAAACTATGTTGTTAAAGAGAACCTACAGTATGACATTTCCTCATATGTGTGTGTTAGTTAAAACTTAGGTTTCCCATGAAATAATTCTGGAGCATCTTTTCTTATAACTTTGTGCTGTGCTATTACTCTATTATTTACTTGAGCTGGTGGTGCAGAGGTAAAACAGTAGACTATTACTTTTGCAAAAAAGGAAAGACTCATCCCAAAAGGCTTCACTCTGCATAACCCAACCCGGCACACCTCAACCCATATGCAGAAAAACTTTATTTATTAAAATCTAAAATGCGCAACTCATGCTAAAAATTTCCATAACAACAGGGAAAAAAACAGGGGGAGATACAGGGGCCCCCAAAAAACATCACGGGGAAAAGACACAGAGGGATTTAAGGCCAAACCAACATACTACCCCCGGAAAACTGCAGAACATGCTTTTCAACAACAAGAATAAAAAAACTCCAGAACTGAGACAAAAAACCCTACTACTACAACCCAAGCACCCTCCAGCTCAGCAGACCTGTGTAGTGAACCTTTCCCCTATGAGCCAAACAAAAACAAATTCGCTTCTCCAAAGGTCTTCCCCTTGCGCCTCAGCACCACTGACCATGTCAAAATCTGCAACAACATGGAGGATTCTTCAGAAAAAAGAGCTGAGGGAATACTTCTATGCAAAGACCTTCCATCAGCAGGGCCGA
>JAODAL010001389.1:0-233534 GCA_025379985.1 Phyllomedusa bahiana
TGTTTTTAAGTTATAACAAATTTTGGTCCATAAAAATCCTTTTTTTTATTTGGGGTCCGTGAAAATTTGCCATTTTAAAAGGGTTAAAAATTTTCTCATTTCAATTTTGTGAAAAAACAGATAGTTGTAAACCACACAAAATTTTATTTAAAAACTAGCATCTACATATTTTACTGAAATTTTTGGAAAATCTTTTTTTTAAATAACAAAAATTTTTTAAATGACTTAGGGGGCTTATAAATTTTTTGTAGCACTTTTTAAAATTTTAAAAAAAAGATTTTTTTTTGGGGACCAGCCATTTCTGACATACTTTGAGGGGCCCAAAAAGTTAAAATTCCCCTAAATAAAGCCATCTAAGAAACAAAACTCCTTAAAGGTTTAAAAATAGCATTTGGGAAAAACTTTTTTTAACCCTAAGTAGAGATGGGCAAATTTGGGATTCTAACGAAGTGGAACTGTTTGAATTTCGGGAAAAACTTCGGTTTTTGAAGAAGTCAACTTTGCCCGTACTTGGGGGTAAAATTAAGTGGGGGTTTTTTCTTTGATAAAATGGCTGCGAGCACATGGCGTTAAAAGGGGCAAAGAACTGTGGGAGGAAAAGGGGAAATAGCCTGCATGACATGTGCGAGATAAACCCTTTCGGGTGACCGGGGGGAAATTCTGTTCGTCACCGCCCCCTAAATAAGTCCGGGCGGACACGGGGAGCTCACACCCCCTCCCCACTATACTGTTTGGGGGAAAGGTTTTGCTGCTTTTGAAGCTTTTGAAGAACTGATTTTTTTACAGCATTTTTTTTGGGGGTGTCTCAGTTTGTCTCAGAGACTGCTTCCCAAAAAGTTCTATTTCTGATTTTTTTGGGGTATTGGATCGGGAAACCCCAGGTGCGTCCACGGGCAGCTGCATATAAAATTTTTAAATCCTACCCTCTCACAGCACATTGAATACCCAAAGGGGGGTCAAAGGGCCATTTCCCCTGTTTATTCATTTAAAAAAAAACAGCGTCTTTACAATACAAATACCACTCATTTTTGGCTGCTTTAATTTCCCCTTTTTGCAATTTACATCCAGGGGGGAATTAAAACGTTTTTTTTTCAGCTGTGGTGACTCCCAAAAAACCGTCTTTTTTTACCCCCCAAAATATATACATTTTTCCCGTAGCCTAAATTCCCCAAGCCCAAAAGGGTTTAAATTTCAAAATTTTTGCTCTTGTTGTGTAGCGTAAAAAAAAACGGGATTGGGAAACCAAAAAGAAGTTAGTTTTTTGGGGCTCAATTCTTTGGTGCAATTTAAAAATCCAGGGGGGTTTAAATTTAAACATTGTTTTTCGCTGTGGGGGACTCCAAGAAAAAGTCATTTTCACCCCCAAAATAAATACCCTTTTTTCCCCGTAGCCTAATTCACAAGCAAAAAGGGTTTAAATTTCAATTTTTTTCTTTTTGTTTGGGGGGGCGTAAAAAACATGGATTGGGAACACGCTACAAAAACTAGTAGTTTGTGGGGCTCAATTCCTTTTTTGGGGCAAAATTTTCATCCAGGGGTTTTAAATTTAAACGTTTTTTTTCAGTTTTGGTGAATTCAAGAAACCCTAATTTTCCCCCGCCAAAATATATACAAATTTTTTTTTAGCCTAATTCACAAGCAAAAGGGTTTAAATTTCAATTTTAATTTTTGTTGTTAGCGTAAAAAACAAAGGATTGTAACAAGCCTTTCAAAGCAAATAGTTTGTGGTAGCTCAATTTTTTGGCGCAAATTTTCATCCAGGGGTTAATTAAGCGATGTTTTTCAGCTGTGGTTGGGCCCTTTAATAAACCCCTCTTTTTCACCCCCAAAAAATATAACATTTTTCCTGTAAATAATTCACAAGCAAAGGTTAATTACAATTTTTTTCTCTTGTTGTGTAGCGTAAAAAAAAAACGGCATTGGGCACAGCTACAAAGCTAGTAGTTTGTGGTGGGTCAAATATTTTGGCGCAATTTACATCCAGGGGTTAATTAAAACGTTTTTTTCACTGTGGTGACCCCCCAAGGGAAAAACCCTCATTTTTAAAACCGGGCCCAAAAAAAAAATACAAATTTTTTCCTTTTAGCCTAAAATTTACAAAACAAAGGTTAATTTCAATTTTTATTTTCTTGTTGTGTAGCGAAAAAAACACGGCATTTTTAACACGTAAAAGGGTAGTTTTGTGGTGGCCAATTCTTTTTGGGGCAATTTACTCCAGGGGTTTTAAATTTAAACGTTGTTTTTTTTAGCTGTGGGGACCCTTTAAGAAACCCTAATTTTTTTTAAACCCCCAAAATTATACATTTTCCCCGTAGCCTAATTTACAAGGGAAAGGTTAATTAAAATTTTTTTCTCTTGTTGTGTAGCGTAAAAAAAACGGCATTTTTAACAAGCTACAAAGCTTGAGTTTGTGGGGAGCTCAATTCTTCGGGGCAATTTACAAACCAGGGGTTTTAAATTTAAACGATGTTTTTTTTAGTGTGGTGACTTCAAGAAAACCCTCTTTTTTACCGCCAAAATTTTATACATTTTTTCCCGTAAACCTAATTCCCAAGCAAAGGGAAAATTTCAATTTTTTTCTCTTGTTGTTTTACCCTAAAAAACCCCGGCAATTTTAAAAAAGCTACAAAAAACTAGTGTTTGTGGGGGCTCAATTCTTTGGGGGGCAAATTTCATCCAGGGGTTAATTAAAACGTTGTTTTTTTTAGCTGTGGTGACTCCAAAGGGAAACCCCTCATTTTCAAACCCCCAAAATATATAAATTTTTTCCCGTAGCCTAATTCACAAGCAAAAGGTTTAAATTTCAATTTTTTTTCTCTTGTTGGTTTTAGCGTAAAAAACACGCAAATTTTAACAAAGCTTCAAAGCTAGTAGTTTGGGGGCTCAATTTTTTTGGCGCAATTTTTCAACCCGGGGTTAATTAAGGGATTGTTTTTCAGCTTGGGGAAATCCCAAAAAACCGTCATTTTCATCGTCAAAAAAATATACCCTTTTTCCTTTTAGCCTAATTCACAAGCAAAGGTTTTAATTTAAAAATTTTTTCTCTTTTGTGTAGCGTAAAAAACAGGCATTTTAACACCTACAAAGTGTATTTGGTTGGGGGGGCTCAATTCTTTGGCGCAATTTACATCCAGGGGTTAATTTAACGTTTTTTTTTCCCGTGTGGTGACTCCAAGAAACCGTAATTTTCATCGCCAAAAAAATAACATTTTTTTCCCGTAGCCTAATTTCCCAAACAAAGGGTTTAAATTTCCCAAAAAGATTTTTTTGTTGGTTTGCGAAAAAAACACGGCATTGTAACACGCTACAAAGCTGTATTTGTGGTGGCTCCAATTTTTTGGGGGCGAAATTTTAAAATCCGGGGGGTTTAAATTAAGCGTTTTTTTCCACTGTGGGACTCCAAGAAACCGTCTTTTTTCACCCCCCAAAAAATATATTACTTTTTTTCCTTTTCCCCTTAATTCACAAAGAAAAGGTTATTTACAATTTTATCTCTTTTTTGTGTACCCGAAAAAAACCCGGGGATTGTAAACCAACAAAAGCTAGTATTTTGTGCTGGCTAAATTTCCCTTTTGGGGGAATTTACACCCAAAGGGGTTTAAACAAAGTTTTTTTCCCTGCGGGTTGCCTCAGAAAAAAAATTTTCTTTCTCACCGCCACAGAAAAATTCTTTTGCATAATTATATCCAAAGGGTTTTAATTTAAACCCTTTTCTTTTAGTAAAATACACAGATTTTTTAAACGGCACATACAAGTAAATTTTTTTTGGCCATTTGTGGAGCATTTTTTTAAACCCAAGGGTTACCCAATTTGGGTTATTTGGGTTCTTTTGGAGAAAATTTACGGGTGTAATTTTATCATTTACAGATATTTTCATCAAACGTGTCTTTAATTTGAAACAAACATTATGCCCAGCCAGAGAGGGGGCGGGGTTTCTGCAACTGCGAGGGGCAGTGGCACAAACATTCCTGGGAACGGGCCCCAGGTCCCCAGCATGAAAGGGGCGTCGCAGCATGGGTCATTTTTGAGGCCAAACTCCCGGGCTGTCTTTCTAGGGGGCCGTGTTTTGTTCAGAAACCCCAAAGGGTTTTCTTTTTTGGGTTTTGGCCCTTAGGTCACCCATTTCCCCTCCCAGATGCCCAATCTGAAAAACCCCACCCAAAAGATGGGTTTGGGAACGTCGGGACACAACCCTAAGTTGGCATGGCCCGGGAGTGGGTCAGGGGCCCTCATTGTCCTAAAGGCCCGCCTCTGCCCCAAATCCGGCCCCCTAGCCAGAGACTACTATGGGGTCGGGCTCAGCCCCATATATAGCGGGGAATGAAACAATTTGAGGGGGCAGTCAGCAGCTATTTGGGGCAGCGAAGAAAGGGGGCCAATACCCCCTGCTTCTTGCAGTGGGCCCGGCAAATTTTGATGTAAAAGAGTTGGAAAGGGAGGTAAAATTTGTGAGGGGTCAGCCTCGGCATACCAAGACCGCTGATAAAAGGGGACAGCAGGGGACATGAAACACAAATAGATAAATTATGCACCCACCGAAATTTGGGGAAACCCGGGGAAAACCCCAAGGGCTTCATCTCGCCCAGGAGAAAAGGGGGGTCGTTTTCCCGCGTCAGACAGGGGCCCGCGGACAGCAAGTGGGTTTTGTAGCCGTGAGTCAGCGGGAATAGCAGCAGTGGGGAGGGTCGGAGCCAAGGGCCACGGGGTAGAAACCCGCTTCCGGGCCCAAGAAAGTAGCGGCACAGGGGTCAGCGAGGCAGGGGTTGGTAGTAGCCCATGGGGAGCGTTGGCGGAAAATCAGCTACTCGGCGGTGGGGGAAAGTTTTTTTGATAAGACCCCGGGGGGGAGTGAATTTTGGGAAAAATTAAAATCTTTTGGGAAAAAGGGTGAAGCGGGGCCCAAGGGAGTTTAACATTGGCACCACGGCCCTGCGTAAAACACATGCAGCGTCCCACCCCGGTGGCCTGGGAGAAAACGTGGCTCAGATTTTGGTGGTCCATCCCCCGACCAGCAGCGGCCAGGGCACGCATGCCATTGAAAGCCAGAAAAAGGCCCCACCACCTTGCAAAAGGGGAAGCTTTTTCCCTTTTTTGACATCATCTCCCGGTCCAGATGTTTCCTGCTCCTGGGTACTCATGGCGCCACGGGTCGTTTCAGCGAGGCATTGCAAAGAGACAACAGTATGCACCCAAAACCCACCCAAAGGGTTTGCGGGCAGCGGGACTGTGTCCTGTCCAAGTTTTTGGGTTTCTGCAGCCCCCCCCTTTTCCCAAAATTTTGGACTTTTGCAAATTCAGAGAACTAATTTGGTTGTCCCCGACCGGAGGGGAGAGTTCCAAGCCGTAATTTTTTTCCCAAAAAAGGGCAGAAAACCAAACATTTAAAAAATTTATTTAGAAAAAAAGTGGGCCACCCCTTGAGCTTTTTTGGGTTTTTTCCCAAAAGGTGCACAGCAGCGCGGCGTCGGGCTGAAATACGGTCAGGCCATTTAAAATGCCCTTTTTAGGGGCCCCACTGGGTAAATGTGCTTCCCCCCAGGCCACACCAAAAAAACTTGGACAGGGACGCCGTTTTTCTCCCCCACGTTTTCAAACTGAAAAAAAAAAAAAAAACCCCTGGGCCCAATGTCCGCACCCCCCCTCCTCCACCACCACCACCATTAAAACCTTTCCAAAAAAGGGTACTGCTCCATCTTTCCCCCAAAGTGTAGGGCAAAAAGCAGTTTTCCACGCATTTTCTACACCTGGCTTGCCTTGGCAACGAAGTCACAAGGGGAGGAATTTGTTCCGCGTCAGCAGCAAGAAATCGATGTGGGGCTTTTCCGCGAACTGAAAATTCGGAACCATGGTAAAATACAAGGGGGAGTAACATGGTGCCCCGGGGCTGCACCGAGGGGGGGAGGGTCCTTGCCCCCTGAATGGCGCCGTGTTTCAATCTGGTTTTTGAAAAGGTTCCGAAGTTTTCCCACAGATCTTAGAAGATTTTTGAAAATGGCCAGGAAACTGTGCAGGGCACTTTATCCATTCGTGAAAAGCCAGGAACCCCCTTTCCCTCGATTGCAGCGGCGAAGGGCTCCCCAAACCCAAAACCTTGTTTTGGCGATTTTTTCCCCCCCTTTGGGAAAATCCAGCCTGCACATTTTGGGGCCCGACTGTTTTAACAAAGAAAGGCCTTTAAAACGATTTTTTGATGACCCCGGGCTGACAGGATACTCCCCTTTGTAATTTTGATGTCAGCCAGTGGCAGTCATGGTGACCCCTTTGCCTTTTTTTGGGGGCCATTCGGGAGGCCACGTTTTTTGTCGGGTCGCCAAAAACTAGGGGATGAATAACGTCATTCCATTTGCTTCATGTCCTAAAAAACGGGATGCTAAAAAAATTTTTCTGGGCGGGGAATGGAGATGTGGCGACCCCCACCCCGCGGCCACATGAGCCCTGGGGGAACTGAAATGGAGGAGGGGGAAAGGAGGACTTTGGGGAGCAAAAGGGCATTGCCCTGGGAAATGAGGGGTTTTTAAACCCAGGTGACAAAAAGGGGAGGACAAGCAGGGGGGGAGGTAGTTTGGAATATGGAAGCGAGGCAGATGACCCGCAAGCCCCCGTGGCAGTATACAAGGGGAAAAGGGGGCAGGGGGCCCCTCCCGGAGTCACTTGTGCAGATGGCCCGCAGCATGCTGATTTGCCTGGCAAATGACAGCCGGGAAAAGTCAGCATCCGGCAGAGGGATGACTTCTGCGTCTCCACCCCATTGGGGCCCCCGCTACCGGGCCAAAATGGGGCCTTTTTCCCCGCAAAGGGGGGGAGGACAAAAATTAAAAACTTAGGGAAAACCCCGTAGTCAGTTTGGGGCCCCGCCTATGTGCGGGGATCGTCCCTCCTTGACGGGGCTGCCCGGGGGGGTTTCCCCAGCGCTCAAAAGTTTCTACTGCTGGGCCGGGTGGGGGGAAAGGGGGGGGGGTAAGCAGTACCCCGCTCCATCAGCAACCAAACCAAAATCTGGGGTCACTGTTTAGCAGTTCCCCCACCCGCCCATGGGAGGGTAGTCGCCAGCAGCAAACACCGGACCTGGAGCAGGGCCTGAAAAACCCAAAAGGTGGTGGCCCCCCACTTGGACAAACACTCTGTCACCCCAGTTTTGAAGGGCCGCTGGGCTTTCTGGGGACCCCCAAATGGATGTGTGGCCCCAACTTGCCGAGTTTGCAAATGGAGAACTGTCCTGCCCCGGCCCCTAGTGTGGCATCAAAAGCGGGTCCCTTTTGTGCGGTGGGGGGCCCTCGTTACCCCCCAAGGGGAAAACCCCCTTGTCCACGGGGAAAAGTGGGAAAATGACCTTTTTCAAGATGAAAACAGGCCCTGGGGTCGACCAGGATTTCCCCACACCAAACCTTAGGGGCGCTGGGTTCAAAATACCTGCCTAGCACTATCCCATGCCGCCACCCGCCTGATGCCACAAAATCTGCTGAAGTTTTCCCCCTCTGCCTACCACCATCTTTTCCCGGGGCTGGAATTTCCACCCCCCCCCCTTAACACTCTGTCATTGTTTTTCCCCCTCTATGACCTCTTTCTGCTGTGCTGTTGCTGGTTCCCCGGGCATCCCCACTGTGGGCACGTGCCCTCTCTGACCCCATGCTTTTACCTGCCGCCGTTTACCCAAATCTCTGTCATTGTGCCACTCTGTGGCCTTTCTCCTTTTTTTTTCCCCCTCCAAAAAAAAAGTCATTGTGCCACTGTTGACCTCATTGGGTGCTGCTTTGGGTGCTGCCCCCTGACCCCCACACTGTGTCATTGTGGGCCCCTGTTTACCTCTTTCTGCTTTCGCCGTTCCCCCCACTCTCTGTCATTGTGCCACTCTGTGGCCTATTCCAGTTTTTTCCCCCCTCCAGAATTTAGATTGTGGCCCCTGCCTGACCCCATGGCGCTACCCCTGACCTCCACACCTGTCATTGTGCCCCTCTGTGGCCGCTTTCTGTTTTTTCCCCCCTCCAGAATGTCAATTTTGCCCCCTGCCTGGGCCTCATTTCTACTGCCCCGTGACCTCCGGGTTCCCGTCATTGGCCACTCTTTATGGCCTCCTCCCGTTTTGCCACCTCCAGGGAAAGTCCCTTGTGCCATGTCTGACCTCATGCTGGGTGTGGTGCCGCTGTTTACCTCCACACTCGCATAATTTCCACCTGAGCTCTTTAGCTTGTTTATTTCCGCTTTTGCTGGATGACTTTATCAGGCTACCTTTCCCCCTTGAGTTTTTTGGGGCAGTTTTTTTCCCCCCTTAAATGCCCAGGGGGGGCCCTGGAAAAAACATCTTCTCGGTTTGGGCCCCCCATGATCCCTAACTGGGTATCCCACCCCATCTGTCACTCCCCCAACTAGGGCACTTTTTGGCACTTATCTGTATATAGATGTACTGTCTGGGGGGCGGGTTTATCCATTTTTTTATGTAAACCACCCCTATTTATTGGGAAAAATTTGGGCCCGGGCCCCTTGGGAAACTTGCACTTCTTGCCGATGTTTCACCCCTACACCCAAAAAGATTTTAAGCTCTCCCGGGGAGGGGGGCCCCCACACCGTGTCTTTATTTTTTAAGTACTTTTAATGTGTAAAAATGTATGTTTACCCTTGAATTTGTAAAGTGCTGCGGAAAATGTTGGCACTATAAAAAAATAAAAATTATTATTATTATTGGTTTTTATTATAGTGAAGGATTCTAAGAAACGGCGGGAGAAAGTGCGTGTCAACTAAAACACAACATTGTAAGAAGACCAAACCCAAATTTTCCCCCCTGCATAAAATTTTAAATATGGACAACGTTCTAAAAGGGACCCTGCAGGCTCTGTGCAGCCTGGAAATAGCTGTTTTTTTAAAAAGCGATTCGTTTCCCAAGTAATTCGGACCGAAAAAGAAAATTTTTTCGGAAAATTTTGGCGAAGGTCCGAAACGAATTTTTTTGGGGAAAATTTTTCCCCTATAACCCCCATAGGCGGTTCAAAGAAAATTAAAAAAAAATTGAATGTGAAATTTAAAAATTTCTCTTTTTTTTGCATGTTAAGTTTATATTAATTTATCACTGGAACAAATTTAAAATTTTTAACCCGGGAAAAACCCAAATTTAGATTGTTTTAGCTGATTCTGCCATTTTTAGAGTATCCTAAATGTGGGGCCCCAGTGGGGCCCATTTTACTCATAAACTTACTATACTTATTAAACATTTTGGAAACTACATTTTGGAAACTACACCCCTTAAGCAATATATCCAGGAGTGTAATGAGCATATTCACCCCACAAGTGTTTAACAATTTTTGACTATGAAAATAAAAATAATTTTTTTCCAACAATCTAAAATTTTAGCTGAAAAATATTTCATTTTATTATGGAATCCTGGAAAAAAAAAACAAACCCCAAAAAAATTTTTGGGTTTTTTTTCAACAATTTTTTTCCTTTTCCCCCCAAGTTTTTTTTTTGTTTTTTTTGGCCCAATTTAAACCCGGGGCCCATTTTTTTTTTTTTGTTTTTTTTTTTTTTTTTGGCCCCCCGTTTAAACCCTTTTCTGTTTTGGGGAGGGATAAGGACTATAAAGGGGGGGGGCTGCTATTTGGCTTTTTGGGAAAGGGAGATTTTGGTTTGGGGCCTTTTCACATTTGCAAAAACCCCACGGGTCCAAAATTGGGGGAAAAATTTCCCGAAGTTCACCACATTTAGAAAAAACAAACCCCCCAGGGATCTTTTTTGGGGTTTTATTGTGCATCTTTGGGGGGACAAGTGGTTTTTACAATTTTTTTTTGAAAATTTGGGCCCCTGAAAAAGGGGGTAAAAAATGCAGTTCCGATATTATTTTTTGTGGTTCAATTTTACAGCGTTCACCATGCAGTATAAATTACATGATAACTTTATTGTGCAGGTTGGTACAATTCCAATGATATAAATTTTATTTAGTTTTGTATGTGTTACTTTTACACAATAGAAATGTGTTTTATAGAAAATTGTGTATTTATTATTTCAAATCCTGACAGCCATAATTTTTTTTCTGTATATGAAGTTGATTAAGGACTTGTTTTGCAGGATGAGTAGATGTTTTCATTGGTATCATTTTGGGTTTCATATGACGCTTTGATCACCTTTTATTAAAGGGGTTTTTCCAAGAAGTGATTTCCTCACCTAACAGGCTGATACTCCCCTCTTGACGCTTGAAAAAAGGGGCATTGTGTTCTGTGTATAAAAAAACAAGTACCACCTCTGTGATGTAATCGCTCCACCTCCCATGCACGCTCCTGATATTCAGTCTCTGTAGTTGAGCAAACATGTTTGGCTAATCCACAGAGGATAACTGTTATGTGCACAAGATCTACGGGTTTTGTTTCTCCCTATTATCTGCTCAGGAGAGAAGATAATCTCTGAGCAGGCAGCGTTCTTTCATTTGTTCACAAACTGATGCAGGGGGAGGTAGGAGGGCGGAGCAGGGATCCAGGGAGGGTCTGTATGTTTAATCAGATTACAACCAGTGGATTCTCTATACAGCAGACACAGGATCTTTTCTCCACAGCCCATTCAAAGCTCGTTCATGTTCCCTGCCATCAGATAAGAAGTGCAAACAACGCAAGAGCGGCCAGATCAGCTCCTGTCAGCTCCTGGTTGTATATAATGTAAACAGTCAGGAAACTAAAGGGCTGTAAGGGAAAGGGCTGTAGTTTCTCACAGACTTCACTTTTTTAATTACATATATTTAGAAAAGTGATTAAATACCCATTTTGGAGGATCCCATGTCAACATTAGATCGTGGCAAAACCCCTTTAAAGTTTTTAGGAAACGGGATGAACAAAATACAGCAATCCTGGTAGCCACAGATTGACCCAGTGAGAGGCCTGGATGTGGCTCTATTGAGAGGTAAAAGATAGTGTAGGACTTCCCTATTTGAGATCACGTTGAAAGTCGTGGGCAGCTTAAACATCTTTTGATCAAAATATTTTATTTTTATTTTTTTGCTGATTTTCGCGCCATTTGAACTCATGAAATGCATGTCAACAATTCTGTCTAAACATATCCTAAATGTTCACATGTTTAAAATTTATCTCTGATAAAATAAGTGGTACAGAAATGTATACACTGCCTAATATTATCTACTTACTACATCATTCCCTTACTACATCAAGAGCTTTATTCTTTACATACAGTAGCGCTTAGAAGTACTGTTATCTACAAGAAATGTAGAAAGTATTTATTACATTAAAGTACTAGAGCATGCTATATTTTCCTACTCCCTTCTTTGCTTCTTATCTCCTAGACACTAGGGGGGACATGTATGAACAGGGCTGCTCCAGAAGTTTGCCGTATTTTCAGCCCAACATTAGACGCAGCCCTGTTCGCATTACTGAAAAGCCTCTTGAACGCCATTATCAGGTGCATTACAGAGTGCAAGCAGAACTTTGTAATGCACCTGATTTCGGGGGCGTGCAGGAGGCAGAGCGCACTAGACCTGTACGAAGCTATAGATTTATAGGTTCGCTACAGCAATTCTAGGCGCATTACTGCTGGAACAGGTAAACTACTTTCAAAGTGGTATACCTTAGCCAGAAATGTCGTCTTAGCGCTAGGAATGCGCCTGATTTATGACCCGCTGTAGACCGGGTTCATAAATCAGGCGCATTCTATGCTATTACAATGCGAATTAAATTTGGTGTTTAAACGCCAAATTTCGTACATGTGGCCCTAGGTATACAAATGTGGAGAGATACATTAGTCTCTTATGGTTTTGTTGGTACGATTACTCACCTCTCTGAAAACAGAGTAAATAACTAACCTGACAGTGCACACCACAGAAAAGTGACTTCATTCAAAAGGAGAACAGAAAATGTGTCATTTTAAGATCCATGGATATTTTCATCATTAGTCATTTTATACTCATTTCTCTAAAGCAGTGCTTTGGATTGATATAATACAGTGATGCTTATGTGACTAATCTGTGACTACATGAAAAAACTTTGAGATTCTCGGTTCACATATTTTGATCAAAAGATTTTTAAACTGCCCACGACTTTCAACGGATCTCAAATAGGGCAGTCCTACACTACTTTTCCCTCTAAATAGAGCCACATCCGGCCAACGGGGTCAACCGACCCCTTTACCCAAAGGGGAGAAAAAAAAAAAAAAAAAACCAACCCTGCAAGCTGCATTTTATACAGCTGGTGGATTAGGAGGGCAGAAAACCAAAAATGGAGGCACCTTTCCTCCCCCTTAATTTAAAATCAATATACACCAAATATAACTAGGGTTTTTCTGCCAAAAAAAAACCCCTTTCTGGAAAAAAATAGGGGAAAACCTGGGTGCCATGGCAGGGCTGCGGCACATATTATATATATACACACCACACCACCGCCAGGGGCCACAACGAAAAAAGGGGCAATATTTTACGGGAAACCCCTAAAGAAGCATTTTGCTACTATATACATAAAAAAAACTTTGAGATTCTGGGTTTCACATATTTTGATCAAAAATTTTTTAAAAGCCCCACGATTTTCCCACGTGATCTCAATAGGGCAGTCCTACACTATCTTTTCCCTCTCAATAGAGCCAAAACCACCTCTCATGGGTCAACCGACCCCCTTTACCCAGAGAGAAAAAAAAAAAAAAAAAAAACCAACCGAAGCGGGCACTTCTTATACAGCCTGTGAGAGTAGGCAGTGCAAAAAACCAAAAAATGGAGGCACCCTTTCCTCCCCCATGGGTTTAAAAATAAATAACACCAAATATAACGTATGGTTCTGCACAAAAACACTTCGGGAAAACATATCAAACCGGGGTGCCACGGCGGGGTCGGCACTATATTTATATATTATATATATATAATATTATATATATATATATTTATATAATATATATATATATAAAATTTTTTAATATTGTAGCAGAGGGCTAAGAGTATTTTTGCCTGGTTCGCCACAGGGGAGCTGCCCCCAAAGAAACCCTGGCTTGGTGGGGGGAGCCAATTGCTATCTGTCAGAAACCTGGGTTTGCTGACAGTGTTTTTAAAGATGGCGGGTACCCCAGCCATTAGGGGTTTGGCTTCCCCGGAACAGCTGCAATGGGTGGGTGGCTGTTCCCGCCCCGGGTTCCAGGGCCCTGTTGGATTTTGGGGCCCAACCCGGGGATGGCTAAAAAAAGCCGGTCTCTTCAGTGATCGGGGGGCGGGTTTGCGCCAGAACCTGGAGCAGCAGTGGAGCTGAAGCGGGGTTTGGGCCCCCAAAGAGGCTGGGGGAACCTGTCCGGGATACGCACTGTGGCTGTGGTGCTCGGCAATAGGCCCTGACCACTAGTAGACAGTAAATTTATGTTTATCAGGGGCCTGACGGCCTGGGGTTTTGTTTATTCTTTTTCTGGAAGTGTGCTGTATATTTGTGGGGAATAAAACAGGCGAGCCAGTTTGAAGAAGAAGTCTTGTCAGAGTCCCTTTTTATGTTGGAGTCCCACCGTTAAAACCAAGGGGCGATCCGAGTAAAGTCCCCCCAGGCGGCCCAGGGGGGCTCCCCGACGAAGAAAGCTTTTCACATGGTGGAGGCATCAAAAGGATAATTGGCACTAACAAAGTGGCACAAAGCTGAAAAAAAAAAAAAAAAAAAGCAGTTTGCATGGGACGCTGCTTTTGGGATAGACTGCGGATACTGGTCTTGTGCGACCCGGGATCTGTCGAAAGTACTGCCTCAGTAGACAGGAAACGGTCTCGAGAGACGGGGGACGCCCCCCAGAAAAGAGACTTTTTGCGCTCCGGGGGAAAAATCTGTTTGCAATGAGGAGCTGTTTGCCCAGTTTTGTGGGCGCAAATGCCCACCCCAGAGAAAAGGTAAACTGGGGCCCGGGAAGGGGCCCTAAACAACAGGGGACACTGAGAAGCTACAGGCACAGTTTAAAGCGGATCAAAGGGGCGATAAAGGCACTTCCAAATACTATTCCCCGGTTGAGGAAATGGCCCCTCACTGCAAACCAAGCCCCCTTGGGGTTTGGGAGGTGCGGAGCCAAAATGAAAAAAGACGGCTGCCAAGGAAAACCAACCTACTGGTGTAATGGGATGCCTACAGTTGACAGGTGTTTGGAGTGGATGTTCTGTGGCCAGGAGGTCTAGCCGCCCACAAAAAGGGGGTCCATGTCGGGATACTGCATATGCGGGACCTGCATGCGCCTTTGCCAGGGGCATCCACTCAGGAGCCGCACCCCCGCCCAAAGGGGGGCCCATTTGGAGATGCCACGAAGGGGAGAGATGTGTCCTGGCGCCCTCTCAGGAGGAGCGGAAAAGGTCGCAGCTGCAAGCCCTGGAGCCAAGGAAAAGAGCCCCCCCATGGCTGACATGGACAGTCAGCAGGGAAGTCCAGAGCTCCCGGGCCCAAACCCCGGTTTGCGACCCATCGGGCCCCCGGGTAAGACGCTCCATGGGTGTATTGCGGGACACCGGGTTTGGGGGCTGCCAGGCATGGATTGTGTGAAACCAGGTGGCCCGGGGCAAGGCCCGACATGAGCCTGAGGGGGAAAAAAAGAGTGCTGGAGCAGCAGGACCTTTAAACATGAACTCGTTTCTCCCTGCTGCGTTCCCTGGGGGGAAATGGGGTTTTTTTTACAAACTGTGTATGAAAAATTGACAGTTGACAATGTTAACATTGAGAAAAATGTTTTGGAATAGTAGTGTGTCACACAGTCTTTGAGGGAGGGGTTAGCTGCATCACAAAGCTAGTCCAGCAAAACTGCATGTGTGAACAAGTAAAACGGGCGTAAATGGAGCTGGTGTCGTTGCCCCTAGAACAAGGTGTCCTCTGCCCCTCGTTGTGGAAACGTATGAATTTTGGGGGCCCCTGAACTGTGGGGAATGTCGGCAGTCCAGTTGGTGAGGGGTCGCCAATGCCCCCCGCCATGGTGTACAGGAGGCTAATGTAAGTTGGGGTCTGTCCCTGTGGTTTGGCTGGTAATAGACATTTTGTCAGGTGCGTTTTCTGGGGGTTTTGTAGCAATCCAGACTGGTGCGGTCAAAACAGTTCCCGCAACTGATGTGGTTGCCATAGAATCGGGGGGCTCTGCTGGTGGGGGAAAGGCGTTTTAGTTGCCCGGTGTGAACCCAAAAGGCCATGTGGGTTGCCTGGAAAAGAAGGCAAACCCGAAAATGAGGGGACTAGGAGTGTGAATGTACTGGGTTTTGAAAAGGGGAAAAACCCCCTTGAAGATCTCTATTTCATGTGGGAAAGGCACGGGAATGTATCATGCTTCAGTGTTTTTATAATGCTGATTATGCGATGGGAATGATAAAAAAATTGTGCAATGTGCATGGGGCCCAGGATTAATGCAGGGAATGAAGAGACAGTCACCGGGGCCTGTATGCCCCAGGGAAAATTGCTCCAAGGTTTTCGGTTTTTCCATACTTTTACTGCAGTGGTCAGAAAGACTACATGACTGTAGGAAAGGGAAAAGTGAGCCCCCTAGAACCCCGAAAAGAAGAGGGGTTGCTCAACCTAGTGGGGGCAGGTCATTGTTTGAACCCCCAATGGAAGGAAATCCCCAGTAATAAGCTGAGGTAAACGCAAGGGGTTTTCCCATGGCAGTGTTTGCAGCATATCCCTGAGAAAAACTACGGTAAACGAGGTTTCCCCCTTGGAGATGATACAGGGGGTGGGGGGTTCCCAATGTTGTTGCATAAGGTCTGAACAGCGTCCTAGGAGAGGCGTTCTGTTTCCCATCCGAACGGGGAAAAACCTACCATAATCATAGGTTGGTGAGGTCCTGAGCATTTTGTGTATACCACTGTAAAGGGAAAATAAAGTTTTTGGGGATGGTCAACATTCTCAATGTGTGTTGCTATGGTGATACCCAAGTAAAAAAGGAAATGTTTTTGACAGTGTACAGGGGTCTGGTGTGGACCTGAGGGTTTGGGTTTAATTTGATACTACCGATGCAGGGTTTGGTCCTACAGGGGCTAAGAGTTCTCCCATGGGACGCTAGTGCCAAGAGGGAGAGCTTCAAGAGGGGTCAGTGAGGACCCAAGATTGTTTTTTAAGGGGGGTTTTTTGGTCTCATCATGATCCTGCAGACAAAGAGGTAGCAGGGTTGGGGCTTGGGCGCCCCAGGGGCAATGGTGGATAGTGACCCTGAGAGCTTTGAGTCTTTACTGCCCCTGGTAAGTTAGTGGGGTTTCTGGATCCAACCAAAAGGGCTCCCCGTTTATAGACACCCAAAATAGGGAAAAACTGCCCCTTGGGGACAAGCCAAAAATACCCTAGGTTTTGGGGAAAAGGGACTAGGTCTGATGCGCTGTTTTGGAGGGGTTTTCAGGAATAGCCCCGTGAATGCGGGATAAAAGGGGTGAAGGTGGGACATTTTTGTAGAGTGTGATGTGTTACGCCCCTGGTGGTAAGTGGCTATGACCGTCGTTGCTCATGTGGGGGGAGTGCGTATGACCCACGCGAGCTGTCATGGAAAGTGTTGTCCCTGCCCCTGAGGTTGTAGGGAAGACTTGCCCCCAAAATGGAGCTTTGACCCCGAGGGGGGCCCGGGTTTATGTGGAAAGCCCCACGGGGTTTATCAGAGGGGGGGGTGTGTACAGAGTGGCTAAGAGTGTTGCCTGGTTTTTGCCCATAGGGGGAGTCGTCCTAGTAAGACGTGCCACCCGAGCCTGGGGTTGGTGGGGGGACAATTGTTTCTGTCAGCAACATAGGTTGCTGACAGCTTTTGTGCATGGGTGGGGATCCAGCCATTAGGGTTGGCTTCCCCGGAACACTGCAGATGGTGGGTGGCTGTTCCCCCCGTCCCGGTCTCCAGGGTCCGTTGGATTGGGCCAACTCGGGATGGCTATAAAAAAACCGGGGCTCTTCAAGTGATCGGGGGGCGTGGTTTGCTGCCGAAACCCGGAGCAGCAGTGGAGCTGAAGCGAGCTCTGGGCCCCCAAAAGGCTGGGGGAAACCTGTCCCAAAATCGCCTGTGGTGTGGTGTCGGGAATAGGCCCTGACCACTAGTAGAGAGGGCCTCTACTTTATGTTTAGTCATTGGGCCCGACGGCCTGAGGGTTTTGTTTTTTTGTTGTTCTGGGAAACTGTGCTGTATACCTGTGCTGGGAATAAAAAAGGCTAGGCCATTTGAAGAAAAGTCGTTGAGAGTGCCCTTTGTTGGAGTGCCATCCGTTGAACCCCAACGGCGATCCAGAGCCCAAAGTACCCCCCGGACGGCCCAGGGGGGCGTCCCGACGAGAGAAATATTATAAATATATATATAATAATATATATATATACACAACCCCCAAACACCGCCTGGCACACAACTGCAAAAAGGGCAATACTTTCGTGAAATCCCTAAAGAAGCATTTTGCTACTATCATACATGAAAAAAATTTTTAGATTCTCGGTTCAAAAATTTTGATCAAAAGATTTTAAGCTGCCCACGACTTCAATGTCTCAAAAAGGGGAGTCCTACACTATCTTTTTTCCCCTCAATTGACCCATCCGGCCTCTCCTGGGTCAAAAAAACCGACCTCCTTTATCCGAGAGAAAGAAATAAAAAAAAAAACCCAACCTGCAAGTGCATTTTTATACCCGTGAGAGTGGGCAGGTGCAGAAAACCAAAAAGGGGCCCCCTTTCCTCCCCTTGGGGTTTCAAAATTCCCAAAAATGGATGGCCTGCCCAAAAAACATTCTGAAAAAATTTTCAAACGGGTGCCACTGGGGGGCGGCCCCAATTATATTTTTTTTTATTTAATTATATATTAAAGTACAAACACATACTGCCCGGCACCTACTGCAAAAAGGGCTAATTACAGGAAATCCCCGAAGCTTTAGCTTTACCTGAAAAAACTTTGAATTTCTCGGTTCACTTTTTTGTCAAAAAAATGTTTAAGCTCCCAACTTTCAAGGATCTCAAATGGGCAGTCCTAAATATCTTTTACCTCCAATAGAGCCACTCCGGGGCCCTCACTGGGGGCAAAACGTTTACTACCTGGCAAATTCATTTTAGTTCAGTTGCCTTCTCTAGGATGATTATTGCCGCTGTACACTGAGTGCTGTGTCCAGATAAAACAGACAGAAGAGCTACTCTTTCATCACAATATAGCCATGTGCATAAAGAAAAAGTTTACAGTATATTTACAAAATGTAATTTTCTGTACAGATTTCTACTCAGTGGCTTAGCTAGAATTTTTGCTGGCAGGGGCCTTTGCTAAGTTTGCCATCCTGTTTTTCAGACCACACCCTCATTTTTCATGCAACACCTCTGTTTACAGGCCCCTTCTTGCACTCAAAATTATAAATCGTCACTTTAAAAGAAATCATGTTTTTATGTTACTATATTTTAAAACATTTTCACTTTTCTGTCTATGGAGCTGTGTAAGGGTTTTGTATTTGCAGGATAAGTTTGACTAAAAACATGACAATGAATACAGCATTGTTCCAACACAGAAGCAAAATATCTACTGACATCCAGTGACTTACATGAGATGCCTGATGAGTCGTTCCCTTTTCCGATGAGTAGTTCTCTTTCCCTTTTCTTCTCCACCCAAACAGCCATGACAACTTCTTCTGGTCACAAATTTTTGTGCAGAATTTACCACACAAACATCTTAGACTTCTCACCTCTCCAGCACTTTTCTACCAATTCCCACCTCTGTACATACTCCCATCCATAGTGCCCCAAATGGCTATATTGACCCCCTTGTGCCTCTAACAGAAAGAGTATCTTATGACGGCTATGTGGCTCCCATTTGTGCATCTAGTTTTAGTCTTGTTTTGTGTCCTTATATAGTAGAAAGGCACACCCCCAAAATAGGTAGGTAGATAGGTGAAGCCCATTTAATGTAGGAATACCCCAATTATGCAGGTGCAGGTAGTTAAATAGGTCACCTATTATTTTGGTAGGTATATAGGCCCCCAATTAGGTAGGGTTATATGGGCCTTTCAAAAGGTATGTAGGTATTAAGTAGATGGATATATAGTCCCTTCATTAGGTAGGTATATAGGCACACAATAAATAGGCACAGAGGTTCCCTATCAATTCTTTCCTGAAAGCTGGTCATTATAATATGGCTCTAAGTTTTTCTCCTCCCTGCCTTTCAAGAGCCATAGCTTTTATTTTGCCCGACAAGATGTAGTTTCTAATGTTGTCACTGACTGTTGAATTTGACTGTACCATAGAATATACTGGGAAAAAAACAAAAATTCTTAGAAGTGTGAAATGTAAATGTAAATGCATGTCATGCCATGTTTGCGGGGGTTTAGTTTTTACGGCGTTCACTCTTCAGTATAAATAATGTGTTATCTGTACTCTGCATGTTGATGTGATTCCAGCAATACCAAATATGCAGGGTTTTCGTTATGATTTAGTACTGTAAAAAAAATCCAGATATTCTCTATTTTTAAATTTGCGCTGCAGTGCCATTTTCTACAGCCAATAACCTTTTTGTACTTCTACCTATGGACCTAAATGAGGGTGCATTTTTTCCAGACTTAGGTGTACTTGTTATTGGTACCATTTTGGGATAGATGCGACTTTTTGATCACCTTTTATTCCAATTTTTAGGGGAAGTGAAATGACCAAAAAATGCAATTTTGCCATTTGGTATTTTTTTTCTTCTTCGGTGTTCAGCGTACGTAATAAATGATGCCATGCAGCCACCAATTGTGCAAGTTCTCCCACTTAAAAAGATGAGAGGCCTGTAATTGACATCACAGGTAGACCTCAACTATGAGAGAAAAAATGAGAAAACAAATCCCGAAAATCACATTGTCTGATTTGGAAAGAATTTATTTGCAAATTATGGTGGAAAATAAGTATTTGGTCACCTACAAACATGCAAGATTTCTGGCTCTCACAGACCTGTAACTTCTTCTTTAAGAGGCTCCTCTGTCCTCCATGCATTACCTGTAGTAATGGCACCTGTTTGAACTTATTATCAGTATAAAAGGCACCTGTCCACAACCTCAAACAGTCACACTCCAAACTTCACTATGGTGAAGACCAAAGAGCTGTCGAAGGACACCAGAAACAAAATTGTAGCCCTGCACAGGCTGAGAAGATTGAATCTGCAATAGGCAAGCAGCTTGGTGTGACGGAATCAACTGTGGGAGTAATAATTAGAAAATGGAAGACATACAAGACCACTGATAATCTCCCTCAATCTGGGGTTCCACGCAAGATCTCACCCCATGGGGTTAAGATGATCACAAGAACGGTGAGCAAAAATCCTAGAACCACATGGGGGGATCTGGTGAATGATCTGCAGAGAGCTGGGACCAATGTAACAAAGGCTTCCATCAGTAACACACTGCACTGCCAGGGACTCAGATCCTGCAGTGCCAGACGTGTCCCCCTGCTTAAGCCAGTACATGTCTGGACCCGTCTCAAGTTTGCTAGAGAGCATTTGGATGGTCCAGAAGAGTATTGGGAGAATGTCATATGGTTAGATGAAATCAAAGTAGAACTGTTTGGTAGAAACACAACTCATCGTGTTTGGAGGAGAGAGAATGCGGAGTTGCATCCAAAGAACACCATACCTACTGTGAAGCATGGGGGTGGCAACATCATGCTTTGGGGCTGCGTCTCTGCAAAGGAACCAGGACGACTGATCCGTGTACATGAAAGAATGAATGGGGCCATGTATCGTGAGATTTTGAGTACAAACCTCCTTCCATCAGCAAGGGCATTGAAGATGAAACATGACTGGGTCTTTCAGCATAACATTGATCCCAAGCACACCGCTAGGGCAATAAAGGAGTGGCTTCATAAGAAACATTTCAAGGTCCTGGAGTGGCCTAGTCAGTCTCCAGATCTGAATCCCATAGAAAACTTTTGGAGGGAGTTGAAAGTCCATGTTGCCCAGCGACAGTCCCAAAACATCACTGCTCTACCTGAGATCTGCATGGAGGTATGGGCCAACATATCCGCAACAGTGTGTGCCAAGCTTGTGAAGATTTACAGAAAACATTTCACTTCTGTCATTGCCAACAAAGGATATATAACAAAGTATTGAGATGAACTTTTGTTATTGACCAAATACTTATTTTCCACCATAATTTGCAAATAAATTCTTTCCAAATCAGACAATGTGATTTTCGGGATTTGTGTTCTCATTTTGTCCATCATAGTTGAGGTCTACCTATGATGTCAATCACAGGCCTCTCTCATCTTTTTAAGTATGAGAACTTGCACCATTGGTGGCTGACTAAATACTTTATTCCCCCAATGTATGTATGCAAGGCTTTCAGGTTCATAGCTAACAAATCTTGGATCCATATTTTATTGATACATACACCAATCTGTCACAACATTTAAACCAACCTATTATTGCTAAGGCCCCACTCATGCTGCCTCCACTCTTGTGGAGGCCTGGAATCCTCAAGACCTCTGAAGGTGTCCTGTGGTATCTGGCACCAAGATGTTAGGCAGCAAATCCTTTAATTCCTCTAAGTTGTGAGGTGGAGCCTCCATGGAACTGATTTGCTTTTCCAGCAAATCCCACAGTTACTCGATCAGATAGAGACTTGAGGAATTTAGAGACCAAGTCATCATTATAGAATGAAAAGGATGCCAGCTCACCGTCAGTGTTCCACCCCTGGACGTGCACAGATAGACTGGAAACAAGATAGACTGGAAAAAAGTCTGTGGCCATAACTCAATGAACTCAATGAATTTTTGGTTATGGCCACAGACTTTTTATTGAGACATAACTACTTCAATTTTGACAGAGAATTCTATCTGCAGTGCCGAGGTTCATCTATGGGCGCGAAATTCTCCCCGGCTCTGGCCAATATATTATGTCGGCATGGGAGGAGAAGTTTCTCTTCTCTGCCGACTGTCCCCTTCCTCCCCCACATCAGGTGGTATGGTCGTTATATAGATGACCTGCTCCTGGTGTGGGGGGCACGGAGTCGGAAGCCATGAATTTTTGCACTTTTATCAATCAAAATACCATGAACCTACAATTTACTTATGAATGGCATGAGAATGAAGTCAACTTTTTGGATGTCACTTTGAGTGGTAATAACCAGGCGGGGTTTGATATTCTCCCATATCGGAAACCCACAGCAAGGAACTCGATATACAGGCAGGATCTTGTCACCCACCACATGTGATTAAAAATCTTCCGGTGGAAGAATTAATCAGAATTAAAAGACACTGTTCAGTAGAACATAAATTTCAGGAATATGAGCGTCAAACATGTGATCGGTTATTGGAAAGAGGATACCCACACTGGAGTGTAAATAGAGCCAAACGGAAAGTAGCTAATTTATCTCGCGATAAATTGTTAACAACAAATAAGAGAAATACTAGTCTATCAAATAAGATTGTATTCTCTACCCCCTATAGTCCACAATTTAAAGATATCGTGTCTATCATTAAGAAAAATCTACCTGTACTTTTCCTCTCAGGATAATATGAAAACACTTTTAGATAAGGAGGTATAAAATTTGTTTCTAAGAAAGGTAGAGCTCTTGGTTCTCTATTGTCACCCAGTTTATTCTTATCAGAATTACCCAATACCCCGACTTGGTTATTACTTAGAGGCTCTTATAAATGTGGACACTCGTGTTGCATAGCTTGCAACTTTATGCAGATCACCAATACTTTTACTTCATCTATAAACAATATAACACATAATATTACATCGTATATCAATTGTAACACTAAATTCACAGTGTATCTAATTACCTGTACTGATTGCAACTTGCAATATGTTGGGTGTACATCAACAGCGTTAAAAAATCAGATCCGAAGGCACCTGTCTGATATACGCAAACCACTGTCCTGTGGGAATATCGATGGCTTCTAGGCATTTCATCGAACATAATAATAGGAATACTTCAGGATTTTCTTTTTCGGGCATAGAGAGAGGGTTTAAGCCCGTTAGAGGTGGTGATCACAACAAAAAACTATTTAAATAGGGAGACATGGTGGATCTACCAATTAGGCTCACGTTATCCGGCAGGTATGAACAAGAGACAGGATGTTTTGTATCAATAGTGATGTTATTGTAGGTTTTGTACGTTTTATATATTTGATTTCGTATATTTTATATATTCAATAATATACCAGAGGTGCAAGGGTTAAAGTTATTTTTCCTAGCACATGTGACCGGATATAGGTCTATTTAAAGGAAAGCTTTGTTATGCAATATACGCTATGATTAAGGAATAATCTTCCGAAACGCGTTAGCGCTTTCTTGCTACAACTACATCATGGTCATGTCGACTCTGTTTTAATGCATTTGGAATAAAGGCTATCTTCATATTTTCTACCTACCTGGTCTTGAGCTGGACTTCCTCTTCATTTGTTTAAGTCATCATTATATAATAATAAAAACTAATAATAACTTGTGTGAACCCAGCCTAAGAATCACTCAGATCCATAGACTTGCCAATCTTTTCAGCTTCCAACATTTCTACTTCAAAAACTGACTATACACTTGCTGCCTAATATATCCCACCCTATAACAGGTGCCATTGAAATACAATAATCAATGTTATTCACGTCACTTCTCAGTGGTTTTAACAGTATGGCTGATCAGAGTATGTATTACACTGTAAACCGCTGGTCTACTCTTACATTTACTTTGGTTAACATAAAGAACTGCTGTATTGTACTGAGAGTCACAGCAAAGAATCTAAGTACATTATATTGGATAACACTGTTACACAAGTATGTGCGAGATAACCTTTATGTCTGGAATGACATGTGCATTACCCTCAACACAGAACCTTAAAGTGACCTATCATCATTGCCTCCGCTTACACTATATACAGAGTCTCTGTTCTCCAGACAGCTCTGCTAGCTCACATGAATGAGTCACTCGCTTTTCAAGTTGATGATTTCATTTATAACTGACGTAATTCTCAGCCTAAAGCCCATGGGCTGGCCAGCTGTTCCAAATTACCTAGAAGATTTATATTCATTTAATTACTTTAATACGCTAGACTCTTGTATTAACCCACTCAGGTTTCGTTCTACTTCAATATGCTAAGCAACAATATCATCATGTACCATCATCAATAAGTTGGTGATTATTATTCTCCAATACAATACCCACCTTCAAATAAAAAACTGCCTTGAAAATAAATCTAGATTTCTGTCTGTTAGGCTATGTCCACACAGCATATGTTAAAATGCCGTCCATAATCCAATGGAATTTTAACACGGCTGGACTGTGGCTGGACCACAGTTTTTGGCACAGATTTGCTCTAAAACCGTGGTCGGTTTTCGGATTTGACATCGGATCCGTACATTCAATGAATGGGGCTAACAACAAATTAGGGCGTATTATCTAACATGTTTTAAAAACTGACGGATTTTAAAACCGATCATAAAAATCTGTGCTGTATAGACTACAACACAGATTTTTATTGCTGTCTATGCAGCACAGGGTACCGTCGGAATTTCACTGGATTCTAAATACTGAATGTGCTTAAAATCCGATCAAAAACTGTGTTGTGTAGAAATAGACTTAAAGCTAAGTGACAAACAATATAAAGCCACTTTCCAGGGTCAGACTGGCGCACCAGAGGATCCTCCAGTGGGCCTGAGCGCTGAAACAATAATTTACTCCTTATATACAGGTGCTTCTCAATAAATTAGATTGTCAGCCAAAAGTTTTTTTTTTTCAGTAATTCAATTCAAAAAGTGAAACTCATATATGATATAGAGTCATTACAAACAGAGTGAACTTTTTCAATGCACTCAATACTTGGTCGGGGCTCCTTTTTCATGAATAACTACATTAATGCAGCATGGCATGGAGGTGATCAGCCGTGTTATGGAAGCCCAGGTTGCTTTGATAGCAGCCTTCAGCTCGTCTGCATTGTTGGGCCTGGTGTCTCTCATCTTCCTCTTGACAATACCCCATAGATTTTCTATGGGGTTAAGGTCGGCTGAATTTGCTGGTCAGTCAAGCACAGTGATATTATGGTTATTAAACCAGGTATTGTTTAATTCCTTCTCCAAAAAGCTTGTCGGCAGAGGGAAGCATGAAGTGCTCTAAATTTTCTGGCTGCACTGACTTTGGTCGTGATAAAACACAAAGGACCTATACCAGAAGATGACATGGCTCCCCAAACCATCACTGATTGTGGAAACTTCACACTAGACCTCAAGCAACTTGGATTGTGTGTCTCTCCACTCTTCCTGGGATCTTGATTTCCAAATGAAATGCAAAATTTATTTTTATCTGAAAACAACACCTTGGACCACTAAGCAACAGTCCAGTTGTTTTTCTCCTTGGCCCAGGTAAGATGCTTCTAGCGTTGTCTATTGGTCATGACTTGACACATGGAATGCGACACTTGTAGCCCTTGTCCTGGATACATCTGTGTGTGGTGGCTCTTGAAGCACTGATTCCAACAGCAGTCCCCTCCTTGTGAATCTACCTCAAATTTTTGAATGGCCTTGTGTTAACAATCCTATCAAGGCTGCGCTCATCCCGGTTACTTGTGCACCTTTTTCTACTACACTTTTTCCTTCCACTCAACTTTCCATTAATATGGTTTGATACAGCACTCTGTGAACATCCAGCGTCTTTAGCAATGACCTTTTGTAGCTTTCCCTCCTTGTGGAGTGTGTCAATGATTGCCTTCTGGACATCTGTCAAGTCAGCAGTCTTCCCCATGATTGTGTCACCTACTGAACCAGACTAAGGGACATTTTAAAACGCTTAGGAAGCCTTTGCAGGTGTTTTTGTTTAATTATTCAAATTTTCTGAAATAATGACTTTTGGGTTTTCGTTGGCTGTATGCCATAATCATCAAGATTAACATAAATAAACACTTGAAAAAGTTCACTCTGTTTGTAATGACTCTTTATAATAAATGAGTTTCACTTTTGGAATTGAATTACTGAAAAAAAATAACTTTTAGCTGATATTTATTGAGAAGCACCTGTACATTTAAGTCCCAAAAGCCTAGCAGGAGACATCCTTATTTCAAACTAACTTTAGGAAAAGTTGACAGATATTGTGATATACACTACATGTGCAATGATGACTTTAAGTGGACCTGCACATGTTTGATATAGACATGGAGGGTGGACTCTCAGAAAAACATTTTGTCTGGTGGGCCTAAGAATTGTGGTCTGCCTTTTTCACATTGTCTTCCAGTTCATGGTTTGGGATCTATGTTAAGTTACAAAAATACAAAGATAAGCACTATCACATCAATCTACAAACCCTACCAAAGGGCAGGATATGGTAATAAAGGAATGTTCTTTTATTCCTTCAAAATTAAACAATTATACAAATGTAATGAATCCTGAAGCTCAACCAGGTAGATATGTCATTCAATGTTCAATACAAATTTAAAACAAGCGACAACTTGATATACATTTTCTAAAGGGGTTAATTGTTTGTTACCGCTCTTTTCAATATTTTTACCATGTACCTATAAGTGGCAAAACAAAGAACACAGCACAGACAACCCAAAGACATATAAGTCTTTATTTTATATACTCAAAAAAGTCTAAAAAGACAAAATACATAACAAATTTGCTCATTTAGTCCACGTGGAATTTGTTACATATATTGACATTATGTCAAGTGGGTTTATGCTACTATGCCAAATAAGAACATGATTTGATAGAGGTAGAGAAGCTGAGCTCTTTGATATATAGGTTTATAGAATTTTCTGCTGAATTTCTGAGTAAACAGCAGAAAAAGTGAAAATAAAAGTACTACTGAACCCACCACATACAGTTATGAACAGTTTGCTCTGTACATACACTTATACAGGGAACGCTGTTAATCACTGTATGTGGGCGGGGTAAAGCAGGACTCCTATTGTCTCTCCGATCAGTATTTTCTCTGATTTTTGTTGAAAAATCCTACCCCAAATCTTATAAATCTGTTCATGAAGAGATCATCTGCTCTCCCTCTATCACATCTTGCTCTCAGGGTAACATAAACCACCAGACAGGTTACTTTTAAAATCACTGAAAAAATAGCCATACTTGCTGCTATACAGGCAGGTCAAAAGTCCATTCCTAGTAGTAGTAGTAGGCAATAAAAGCCCCAGTGCGACATGGGAGAAGCTACAATCACTCAGACACGTACTACTCATGAGTGGAGTGATTGCTGAATACATAGCTGCACACAAATTAAGAACCAGTCACATCAGCATGCAGAAGAGCTGCAGTACCATACTAGGGAGTTTGCTCAAGTGCAAAAATACTTATGGACGACCACTCACACTCCTATTATTCATGAGGGGGTGATTGCTAGTACAGCGGTCTAAAGTAACAATGGCCTCAGGATACAATATTTTTACCATACAAAGGTCTTACCTGCATGTTTTGATTGGCAGCGTAAAAGCTCATGTCCTTAAATAGAAAGTAATTTACAGCTTCCAGCAGCTCTTTTTGACCATTATATATAAGAATTTGTTTTATCTGTCTTAGTTATTTGATTCATTTTCTTTAATGTTCATCTTGCATAATTTGGAGGTGACATTTTGGTGTTTCACAACCAGTTACCTGTTTTCCATGGAGTTATGATTTCGACATACAATGGTTACCCCGAACCAATTAGTATTGACCACTGTATTACTATCGGACATAAATAGGGCTGATAAATTGTGCTAGTCATACGGTTGTGTGTGGTGCACCATGCTGACTTATAACCAATTGATGACGCCCATATTATTCGATTGAGTGGGTGTCCAGCATATGTCAAGTGCCCAACACAAAATACTGACACCCTTTACAAAAATGCATACTAAAAAAATATAAAATATGATGTATTAGTTGATAATGTGGGCAAAATAAGAAAGCTCACAACCTATGTCAAGGGTCCTCAATGTCTTGCAAGTCCCTGCACTAACTGTACTAGCAATTTATGAGCACACACAGAAAAACATGGTCATACTTACTGCTATAGAGGCATATTAATAGCCCCTTTAACTTGAATCTATAAAAGTAAGCATTGTTTTGAAATTTTAAATTAATAAATTAATCTTATTCTCATCCTTTTCTGTTTCCTTTGGACAAGAGAAAAAATACTTTTTCATTTCCCCTTCCATTGTATTTGTACGAAAAATTATTTTTCATTCCCCTTCCTATTGTATCTGATTACTACATCTGATAGACTGTAGTCTCGTGAAAAGAGCTTTCATCAAATGCTTATTGTTAATATCCTGTTACTATCGATCATACTATACTTATTCAGACTATAACCTACAACCTGTAATGACATTATAGGCCACATGTATGAAAACTGTCTAGGTCTAAAATTCACTTTGCTACCCATAGCAACCAATTAGAGTGCCCCTTCATTTTTCTAGAGCAATATATGAAATTAAAGGGGCACTCTGGTTTCTATGGGCAGCAAAGTTAATTTTAGAACTAGACAGTTTTCATACATGTGGCCCAATGTGTCTGCTATAAATGTATTAACAGTAAGTGAATAATTCAAACTATAAAAATAATTACTAAATATTTACCATCAGTAAATATTCAAATACTTCAGCCCCTATTGTCTTAGGGTGCGTTCCCACAGCAGAGGACAAATACCGGGCAGTCCTGTTTTGCGGCCGTCCCCAAAGCCGCGCGGTGGAAGGGGCGGAAGATTGTGCTTGTAGAATGTTTTGCAGCCGGACCACGGGTGGAAAAACCGCCGGACAGAAAACCCGTGCAGTGGGGACTGCTGCATGGGTTTTCCATAGAGAATCATTGTGCTCATTTTCGTCCGGTTTTTCAGGCGGTCTGCAAACCCGCAAACTGCCTGAAAAACTGGCCTAAAACCCGTGCAGTGGCGACATGGCCGTACAACTAAGCATAAATTGTAATAACTGCATATCTGATGTCTGATCTCCATACGTTGGCAGTTACTTAGATCCTTGTATCTATCATTGGACTTCACTGTGCTATTTATTATACATGGCTAACAACTAGCTTGTGTTGTAAATTTATAGATCACTAGTAATAATGGATTAAGCTCTACAGATCTACTGACAATATTGTGGTCCACATCAACGAAATCTGAAAAAGTAAAGAAAAATAGTGTGGTAAAGCACAGAGCTATGATTCTGGATAAAGAGCTGTAATCCTTAGGTTATACAAACATAGCCCCTGCTATCTGTGGAGCTGCAGAAAGGGAAGCTCTACTGACCTTGTCTGTCTGGAATGTCCTTAAGGAGAAATACTAGCTGACACAGAGCAGATATTATAGGCCGTTATGTCGAGACCCTTCATGCAAGCATCACAAATCAGTTCATTGTAGGGGGCTATTAAATAAATCAAGAATATAAATCCTTTTCGTAAGCCTTAGGTCTCATGACCAGTCATTCACCCATCTCAAATAAGTCATTCACCCATCTCAAATAAGTTTTTCTGCCTGAATTAGACCAAGCAGGGCATCTAAATGAGAAAGTATGCAGGGAAAAGCAGAAAATGTGGTAAAAAGAAAAGATGTCATTTGTAGATTTTGCACATGCTGCATTCCAGTTAAAAGGCTAGTAGGACTGCCACATTAAAATAGACTTGTAGGCAACCCATATACAGACACATCATATGTGTAGCAGTCCTGAGGTCATTTGTTGAAGGGGAAATCCATTTACTACAATGCTCAAAAACTTTTTGCTCAGAGATTTGTTACTGAGATTATTTTACTGAACCCTTTCACTATGGAAATCAGAGGTCTTTCAATACCAGTTGCATAAGCATTTACAGTTTCAAAGTTGTGTGTTTTGTGCAATTGCCTACAGTGGCAAAATAAAAAAAACAAACACAAATGCCTTTAGGGACAGAACGGATACATACAGTATATACATGTACAGTTATATATTTAAAGGGGTTGTCCACCTATCCTTTTTAACATGCAATATGAGACTGGGGTAAAATAAAAAAGACAATATTCACCTTAGAAGCCACATTCGTTCCAGAATTGTGCCTCCTGGTCCTCTCCGCCAGTCTCTACCTACATGTATTGCTTGTAATCAGTGAGGCAAGTGGTTGGCTGTGGCATTATATGAACCATAGACTTAAAATCATCGATGGAGGAGATTGAGGGGGGGCACCAGATTAGTGGCGTTGCTGGAGCAGCAGCTTCAGGGTGTTATTTATTTATTTTTTTACATTTTCACACAGTCCTAACCACTGTCTCATAAGACAACCTCTTTAAGACACAGGTAGGGTATGAACTTTCAGCAGCTCTTGGTCCTAGTTTATATGAACTGTGCAATCTGCACATTTCCTGTTGACGTCATAGAAGCTTCCAGTGACCTACTAGAACATTAATTGTTTCATCTTTCATGTATATTAAAGAGGTTGCCCACGATTATTATTTTTTTCTAACTTTCGATCAGTCCTACCCCTGTCTCATAAGACAACCTCTTTAAGACACAGGTAGGGTATAAACGTTCAGCAGCTCTTGGTCCTAGTTTATATATACTATGCAATCTGCACATTTCCTGTTTACTTCATAGAAGCTTCCAGTGACCTTCTAGAACATTAATTGTTTCACCTTTCATTTATATTAAATTATTAATTATATTTATATTATTTAAATGGACAGTGGCCAGGACTGTTTTGAAATGTAAAAAACAATAATACTTACTCTGAAGCTGCTGCTGCTACAGCAACATTACCAATCTAGGGTCCCAATCCCAGTCTCCCACTGATGATGTCATGTCCATGGTTCACATGATGCCACAGCCAATTACAAGCCTCCATGATCACATGCTGTACATGTTTTAAGAGACTGCCAATGGACGAGATGTCATCAGTGAGAGACTGCAACTGGTACCAACGCCATGACTTCTGAGTTAAGTAGTTTTTATTTTAGAACAATCCTGACTACTGCCTGTTTTTTTAAGAATCTTGCACAACTACTTTTTTTTAACTATTAAATATGATCCACAAATGCAGAATCATTTTTTTTTCTATAGGTTTTCATTATATGCAGTGCAGAAACTGTAGAGCTAATTGCTGTTCACAGATATCATGGCTTGAGTACCTTAATACATATTACAGCCAAACTTTAAAACACATGCTCCCAAATAGTTGGTTTCTCATATGACTACCTGGTACTTACATTAGCTATCTGTACTAAACAGTCACAACATTAACATCACTGACAAGTGAAGCGAATAACATTGAGTTCTCTTAAGACAATGACATCTGTCAAAGGTTGGGTATTTATGACAGTATGTAAACTGTTCTTGAAAGTCATGTGTTGTAAACAGTAAAAGTGGATCAGCATTTGTATCAAAGTGACTATGACCACCACAAAAAGTATGTAGTACCTAACAGCTATTGTCCAAGGAAGGACCACCGGGAAATCATCAGAAGGTTCATGAGCTTTCAATGCTCACTGTTCCGCTTGGGGCGCAAAGGCTATCCTGTGCAGTCAAATCCCACAAAAGAGTTAACTGAGCACAGTGGTCCAGTAGTTAGTATTGTTGCTTTGCAGTCCTGGGTTCAAATCCCTCTGTAGACAACACATGTCATAAGTTTTTATGTTCTCCCTGTGTTTTTTGTGGGTTTTCTCCAGGTACTTTGGTTTCCTCCATACTTCAAAAACATACAGATAGGCTAATCTGGAATTTAAACTATGAGCCCGAATGGGGACAAGGACCAATCTGAATATTGACAATCTCTGTACAGCATTGTGGCACATTGTAGCGCTATATACATTGGATTGCAAAAAGTATTCATACTCCTTGAACTGTTATACATTTTGAAACCTTACAGCCACAAACTTAAATGTATCTTATTAATATTTTGTGTTTGAGCAACACAAAGTAGCAAGTATTTGTGAAGTGTAAAGAAAATGATACCTGCTTTTCCAATTTTTTGCAAAGGAAAAAACTGAAAAGTGTGGTGTGCATATGTATTCAGCCCCTGTTCTCTGATACCCCTAAATAAAATTCAGTGTGACCAATTGTCTTTGGAAGTCACCTAATTAGTAAATAGAATACATCTGTATGTAATTTATTCTCAGTTTAACTACAACTTTTTTAAGGCCTCAGAGGTTTGTTAGAGAACATTAGTGAACAAATAGCATCATGAAAACCAAGGAACACACCAGACAGCCCGGGGATAAAGTTGTGGCAAAGTGAATTACAGGGCTAGATTTAAAAAGAAAAAAAATAGCCCAAGCTCTGAACATCTCACGGAGCACTGTTCAATCCATCATCCATAAATGGAAGGAGTATGGCAAACTGCTAACCTACCAAGATATGGCCATCCACCTAAACTGACAGCCGAGACAAAGAGAGAACTAATAATTGAAGAAGCCAAGAGTCCCATGGTCACTCTGGAGGAGCTGCAGCGATCCACAGCTCAGGTGGGATAATCTTTCCATATGACGACTATTAATCGTGTAGGCCACAAATCTGGACTTTATAGGAGAATGGCAAGAAGAAAGCCTCTTTTGAAAGCTATCTATAAGATATCCCATTTGAAGCTTGCAAAAACCAATGTAGGGGACACAGTAAGCATGTGGAAGAAGGGGCTCTGCTCAGATGAGAACAAAATTTTACTTTTTGGTCTAAATGCCAAAATGCTATGTGTGGAGAAAAGCTAAACTACACATCACCCTGAAAATAGCATCCCCACCGTCAGGGGCATAACTACCGCGGTAGCAGTTGCTCCGGGGCCCGTGCGCTCAGGGGGGCCCGCTACTGCGTCCGCTACCCCGGTAATGCCGCTCCTGTGCCCGCCGGCAGTGAACTTAACAGTTCACTGCAGAGGGCAGGGAGCTGAGGGGCCCGGCGCATGCTACCTCTGAACGCTTGGGCCCTCCGGATAGAGCGTTCAGAGGCAGCGCTGCCCGGAGGTAGCAGAACGGAGTGACGATGCGCTCTGCTACTTCCCCTGCCGGCGCTCTGTGATCACGTGGGCGCGCGCAGTGACGTCACATCACTGTGCCGCCCGCGCTGAGCGCAGAGGCTGCAGGGAAAGTAGCAGACCGGAGCGAGCGGCACATCGGGGGAGCGTGGACCGAGGTGAGTAAACTATTTATTATTTTACCTGCCCCTACGCCTGCCTGTATACCCCCTAAGCCTGCCTATACACCCCCTAAGCCTGCCTATTCACCCCCTAAGCCTGTCTATCACCCCCTAAGCCTGCCTATACACCCCCTAAGCCTGCCTATACCCCCCCTAGCCTGCCTATTCACCCCCTAAGCCTGCCTATACACCCCTAACTGCATAACCTCTAGCCTGCCTATACACCCTCTAGGCCGCCTATTCACCCCCCAAGCCTGCCTATACACCCCTTCCTGCCTATACACCCCCTAAGCCTGCCTTATACCCCCTAAGCCTGCCGTATACACCCCTAAGCCTGCCGTATACACCCCTAAGCCTGCCTTAACCCCTAAGCCTGCCTGTATACCCCCTAAGCCTGCCTGTATACACCCCCTAAGCCTGCCTATACACCCCCAAGCCTGCCTATACACCCCCTTAGCCTGCCTGTATACCCCTTAAGCCTGCCTGTATACCCCCTAATCCTGCCTATATCCCTAGCCTGCCTATATGCCTCTAAGCGCTTTATACCCCCCCAGCTTGCCATTAGACCCCCCCAGCTTGCCTAGATAGCCCCCCCAGCTTGCCTAGATAGCCCCCCACGCTTGCCTAAATAGCCCTCCCAGCCTGCCTAGATAGCCCCCCCATCCTGCCTAGATAGCCCTATAGCTACCGTGCAGCCTGTCTGCCTATATAGCCCCTATAGCCCCCTAAAGCTTGCCTACCTATATAGCCCCCAAAGCCTGCCTGTCTACTTATATGGGGCCCCTTTAGCTACCTAAACCCTATCTATATGGCCCCTATAGCCCACCTAACCACTGTCTACCTGTATGGCTCCCTATAGCTACCTAAACCCTGCCAGCCCCATATAGCAAGGGGGCCAGGTGCTGGAAAAGTCAGGATTCTAAGATATTTGTGTCTAAATCTGCAGGGACAAGTGGTCAGGAGATGTCATCATGATGGCGAACTGGACCTGATGCAGAACAAAAGAGAAAGTCAACGACTTGAAAGAGAAACGTCACCTGTGAGTCACAAGATGTAACTGCACTGTAATCACATATGTCTACAGAGCCTGTGTACACTGGTAACTACCACTATGTGGTGACTGTATGGAGGTTATATACAGTCTGCAGAGCCTGGTTACACTAGTATATACCACTATATGGTCACTATATGGCGGTACTATTGGTCTTTGTGTACTGATCAGTAATAGTGTAGGGGTATTATTCAGTCACTATGTGGTGGTAATTTTTTGGTCATGTTCTGGCGGTATAATCAAGTCCATATGTAGTAGGGTTATTGGTAATATTGGTTTTGGTATAGTGGGATTTGTTTGGTAGCAGTATGATGGTGATATGTAGGTGATATGTAGGGTGAGGTATTTGCCCCTTGTATTATCTACATTACGTAACAACATGTCTTGGTACATGATCGTGGTCAGGGAGGCGGGCGAGGGGAGGGAGGGTAGAGGGCCCCATCCAAAAGTTAGCTTTGGGGCCCTGGCTTCTCTAGTTACGCCCCTGGCCACCGTGAAGCTTGATGGTGGCAACATTATGCTGGTGGTATGCTTTGCTTCAGCAGGGACTGGGAAGCTGCTCAGAGTTGATGGGAAGATGGATGGAGTTAAATACAGGGAAATTCTGGAGGAAAATCTGTTAGAGACTGGGAAAGACTTGAGACTGGGGCGTAGGTTCAAATTCCAGTAGGACAATTACCCTAAACGTTTAGCCTAGGCTACAATGTAATGGTTTACATCAAAGCATATTCATGTGTTAAAATGGCCCAGTCAAAGTCCAGACCTAAATTCCATTGAGAATCTGTGGCAGGACTTCAAAATTTCTGTTCACAAATGTTCGCCAACCAATCTAGCTAAGCTATTTTGCAAAGAAGAATGGGCAAAATGTCCAGCATCTAGATGTGCAAACCTGGTAGAGACATCCCCCAACAGACTGCAGCTGTCATTGCAGCTAAAGATGGTCCTACAAAGTATTGACTCAGGGGGCTGAATACATATGTACAACACACTTTTCAGTTTTTAATTTGCAAAACTTTGGAAAAGAATATCATTTTCTTTACACTTCACAAATACGTGCTACTTTGTGTTGCTCTATCACATAAAATATCAATAAAATACATTTAAAGGGGTTGCCTCACTAAAAAGATTAGCTTTCAAAATCTAAGGAATGTTAAATCAAGACTTTTTTCAAATACATTCCTCTTTTGCTATTGCCTGAGTCACTAAATAAGAGATTTATCTGTTCTGAGTGCACGCAGGTTTTTCTGGGTAAAGTCCTACTCTCTCCTCCTGATTAGACAGAGAGCAGGGAATGAAGTCACTAGGATGGACAGCAGCTTGAGAACAAAGTGTTTTATCTCTAACAAACAAAGGAGATTAATTACTTTTGATTGCATAATTTGAGCTCTGTAGTGTTGTGCACTATAGATAACATCTCCTGCAGTCAAGTTAGTGCAATTAGAAGAGCTGGGAATATGGCACAAATATGCTAATCACCAGGACTGGAACAAGGTATTCTGTTGCCTAAGGCAAATAAAGCATATAGCGCCCCGATATGGAAAATTCAGCCCACTCCATACGACTTTGGGCTTCCTTTTCTGCCTGGAATGAAGGTGGACCCGAGGTGGTTGCCTACCGTCGTCTACCCATCATCCAAGCCATGCTAATCACTGTTATAGAACCCCTCACAGGCTAACCAGCAAGAGTGAGTAAGTGTAAATCTGAAGCTGCCTGTGGCTCTGTGAATCAGTTGTGGCTTTAACATTTAAAAAAAATGAGGAACAGTTCAAGGGGTATGAGTACTTCACAATCCACTGTAAATGAATAAAAATAAACTGCTGGAAAAGTTAATGCTGGCAATTATGGTAAGGTTTCAGTACACACACTGCATTGCCTCCTGCTATGTATAGGGCTGTGTAGTTGTGCAATATAAACTGTAATGGCTGATTGGTGTTTATGTAAATAAGCAACACTGGTGCGGTTACTAATGTGTTAATGAGCCATTTTCAGACCACAACCCAATTAGAGTTTTATACTATTTTGGATAATAGTAATAGCAGATCTGACAACAGCAGCTTGTTGCTAAGTTACAAGCATAAATGGATTTTTTATGCTGATGAAACCGAAAAAATACTAAATAAACTTAAAGGGGTTGTCTCACTAAAAAAATGCATTTATAGGTTAAAGTATCCCATCCAGTAAAATAAAATAAACTTTGCAAAAGTTTATGCCAATTATAAGGTTCCTACACACCTAGCATTCCCCTCTATGTATGGGCTGTGTCAGCTGCTCATATCTGATATAGGGTAAGACTGTTTCATTTTAAATAGGCAACACAGCACTAGGTTTGCTTTTAGCTACAGACTCATTATAGCTTTATCTATTGGGTAATAGAAGCAGATAAACACGCCTTGTGAATTACAAATAAAAATGGAAACAGACTGAAAGAAAAATTACTGAACAACCCCTTTAAGTTAAAAAACAGGTTTTATATACGTTAAAACATGCCAAATCCATTTAGGAGCACAAGAAAGGATGCAGTGCTTCACCACATAAAATGATAAGTGCCTCATTTAACCTCTTAGCTCAGTGTAGAACCATGTTTCTTCAATTATTCGGAGTCCCCCTGATGCCTGTAGATTCTCTCTCTACGGTCCTGTAGATAAAAGTTCAATATATGGGGATTTGCAGTTTAGATGAGAACTCCAGCACGAAACAAAATTACTGGATATATAAAATTCTTTTTGAGTGCCAACAGGTTAGAAATCTGAGATAATGTAAAACAGGGTGAGGTCTGAGCCTATCATGTTTGTAACTAACTTATACATAAAAGTTACTTGACAAATTTACACAAATGTATTGATCACAAAGTAAGAATAAATAGGCAACAAAGAGTTAAAGTTTTCCTCCTCCTTAACACATGTCCAGGAGAGCTGCTGGGAGTCCGTCTACATAGGAGACATGGTGCCTGAATCCCCATGACAAGGATAAAATCCAGATGTGTCCCATGCTCCCTCCGCCCCCATGCTCAGCCTTCACAAATCCTTTTTCATTTCCTTTTTTGGCTAAAATTACAGAGCTCCCAGTACATTTCAGGAGCACAGTTACCAACAATGTTTTAACTCATTCCTTGCTGCTTTACGTCAGTACTGTGACCTGTGGTGAAATACTGAATACATCAGAGCCTTCTATGTAATTGTACTTTACACTTGAAATGAGTGACTGGCAGGAATAATACTAGCGGCAATATGTGTACAGTCCCTAGGCCATTACATTTCATGGGTCATTTGATAAACCATATTCATATCTGCGTTGGTGGCGCTTCTATTCAGAGGCATACAGCACTATTTTGTAAAATAATAGACACAGTGTTGGGATTCAACAGACACCATTATAGTCCATGGGTCTATCAGACACGTTAGCGTTGATCATGTGCCAGATCCAGGGCTTTCAGCATTTTCATTGCTCTGTAATGTGTTGGAGCACAATAGGAATGCAAGTGCAAATGTGAACATGTCCTAAGCAATACAAGTGCAAAAGTCCAGTGTCCCATAAAAGATAAAATTTATTCCATAGAAGACAAAATTTTAGGAATAAAAGATTGCAACCTTTAAAGGGATCCTTTTGTTGTCCTGTAGTATGCGGTCATGTATCCCTAACATGTTTTGCTTCCACTCATGTGGATTTAATACATTTTTCTGGATTAAATTTTGTCTTTTATGGGACACTGGACTTTTCTGTCCTTTCTTATCCATTGGAGCAGTGTTTCCCAACTCCAGTCCTCAAGGCCCACCAACAGGTCATGTTTTCAGGATCTCCTACAGAATGCACTGACCATAATGAAATCACCTGTGCAATGCAAAGGAAAGCTAGAAACAACATGACCTGTTGGTGGGCCTTGAGGACTGGAGCTGGGGACCTCTGCATTGGAGGATTCATACACCATCCGTGCATCCCAACTACATATACCACAAGTGAGCTGACTGGCTTTGTTTTCTTATATTTCAATGTACATATATAAAAAAGGAATTACCTTTCTCTGGGCTAATCCATTGATGGCCATTGACTGTGTGGCTGCATGCAGAAAAAAGGAATGGAGACAACAGGAGACAAAGTAGCAGTGCACTTTCGAAGTGCTTACCACTTAGTTCTAGACAGGCAAGGGTCATAGTGATCCAACCCATGTAAATCAGACCTTTATGACATATATAACAGTAGACATAACGTCCCAGGATGGCTACTGTAATAGAAAATGCTTCCACTTAAAGGGATATTTCCATCAAATTGATTAGCTTTAAACATGTAGGTGAAAGCAAATAATTAGCATTACCAAATACTGTGCATTGCGCTTCTGATTTTGTAAACTTACAAAGTTGGAGCAGTTCTTATCTCTTCTTAGGCTGCTGACCACATCTATTTGCTCTAGCAGCTCTGGTCAGGATGGTGACATCAGTCCCTACTGTATCTAATCAGCTGCACAGGATCTTTTTCTTACTGACAAACCGTAACTCTATAGCAGAGGCATAAATAGAGAAGCCTGGGCCCCATAGCAAACTTTTGGATGGGGCCCTCTCTCCCCTACCCTCGCACGAACATTTACCGGGTCATGCAGTTACTAGATAATACAAGGAGTGATTACCTCACGATACATGTCACCATCATACTGCTACCAAACCAATCCCATTATACGAAGACCAACATTACTAATAACACTACTACATAAAGACCTGATTATACCACCAGAATACGACCACAAATTAACACCACGTAGTGACTGAATAATACCCCTACACTATTACTGGTCATCATCATCGTTGGCTCCGCTCTGCTAACACCGGGCAGTACTGTTTTGGATGCTCGGGCCAGAGGGCCCGGGCGTTCAGAGGTAGGATGCTCTGCGCCCCGCAGCTCCGCCTGCAGTGAACTGTTATGTTTACTGCCAGCGGGTGCAAGAGCTGAACTACCGGGGTAGCAGACGTGTTAGCAGTTAGCACCTATACATGGAGCAAATATTGTTACTAAAACTGAAAATCCCATAATACTAGGACAGAATAATGTTACTACTTAAAAACCAAATAATATTGCCAGACCATGACCAAATGCGACTACCACATGACTATCAGTTGTACACAGGTGCTCCGAAGACATATAAGTGGTTTCACTGCAGTTACATCCAGTGACTCACAGGTGATGTCTTCTCTGACGAGTCATTCACTTTTCTTTTTTTTCTATCTGGCCCAGACCATCTTGACGTCTTCTCTCGGCCATGACTCACTCGTCTCTGCAGAGTTTACCACACAAACATTTTAGAATCCTCACTTTTCCAGCACCTATATACCTAGCTACCTATCTACTAGGGGAGTTTATATACTTCTCTACATAATGGGGGCCTAAATAGGAAAGCATGGTGATATCCCATCTCCACAACAATCAGCTTTCCTAAAATAGGAAAGATGAGTGCCTGTTGTGGGGCATGGGAAGTCACTATTCGTTCTTATATAGGCCCCTATTAGGTAGGGAGGTATATAGACAACACCTGGTAGGTAGATATATAGTTCCCCTCAGTTAGTAGTTGGGTCTGAAGCCCCACTGGCAGATAAGTATATAAGTCCTATTATTAGGTATATATGTACCCTAGGTAGATAAACCCAATTTTTATGTAGACATGTAGTGGTGTTAATTATATAGATCAAACAGTAGAGAGATAGGTATATAGGTCCAGTTAGCAGGTAAGTATATAGCCCTACTCCCCCCCCCTCTCACTCCCCCGAAAAAAAGTAGCCAGGTATGTATATAGGCCAACACAGTAAGTAGGTAGATATATAGGTGCCCCGGTAGGTTGGTATATAGGGCCCTCAGTAGATTGGTAGATGTATAAAGTTCCCCAGTAGGTTGGTGAATATAAAAGGTCCCTATTAGGTTGATGGATGTATAGGGTCCCCAAATAGGTTGGTAGGTGTATAGGTTCCCCCAGTAGGTTGGTATATATTTCGGTTCACCAGTTTGTAGGTAGGTATATAAGCCCCCACAGGTATGTTTTTAGGTATTTAGGTCCCATTGTGTAGGTTGGTAGGTATATAGGGGCCCCCCCAGGTATGTGGCTAGATATATAGGTCCCATTGTGTAGCTTGGCAAATACATAGGGTCCCCTATCAATTGGTAGGTATATAGGTCCTCGTAGTAAGTTGAAAGGTATGTAGATGCCCCCTGCATATTTATTCTTAACACAACAAGATATTATCTTTTCCTTCAGGCATTGGTCTTACTTAGGGTATGTTCACACGGCGTGTTCAGTCTATGTGAACATACGTTCTAGATGGACCCAATCATGCATCTAGCAATGAGCAGTGTGTTTTACATTGCGAGCAATGTAAAACACGCAATGGTGTTAAGACGAGTGATCGCCGATGCATTTTTAATTGCGTCTTTCGGATTCGTTCTAAGAATTGACATGTCAATTCTTGATCCGAAAGACGCAGCAGGAGCCCTATTTAAACTATAGGGTGCAATCCTGCTGCATCCAAAACACATCCAAACATGCACCTGCGTGTTAGAGGCGTTTTGGATCCAATTCACACTGTATTTTTGGATGCGATTTTCAGATCCAAAAACGCCATGTGGACATACCATTACAGTTGTGAGTTCTCAATGTGGAATCTGTACCTTATGGGACTATATTATTTATAATTCTACTGTCATCTTATGTAGTAGAGGCCGTTAGGCCCCTCAGGCACCAGAGAACTGCTACTTCTGCTACCCTGTGATCAGTTTGATTTCAGTACCCTAGTGGTGGTTCCAAAATATTAGGTTCATACATATACCAAGTCACGTCACATTATTTCGACTTTTCTTATTTTCTACATTTTCAATGTCGGCAGTGCATACTAATGTGTCGTAAGCAGATTTGGTGGATATATAAGGTGTGTGATAGGCTGTGTGCACACATATCCCTTATTGCTGTCATAGGTAAAAGGGATGATTTATCAAACTTTTAGAAAAGGATGATTATTGCCTCTCAGGCTAAAGGGGGCAGTGTTTCTGAAACTGCGGAGTGGTGATCTGTTCGCGTTCTGCTGTGAGGAAAATGTATTATGAGTGGATAAAAAGCATCATTCACGAATAAGTGATGTGGAAACTATGGAGCACCACAGGCCATTGATGTGAGAGGTGAACGTCGGCTACAAAGGTGTTAAAGGGCAGGTTGATATGCTACAGTAGGGCAGCTCACCACCAATATGAACCAGGGGACTACTAGATGTCTGTCTAAAACATAAGTTCAGCGAACCCCACTGCATATTAGGTTTCAAAGCAAACAGATGGTCACTGCATCTCTGATAAAGTTGCATCAGCAGAAAAAGCTCCAACTTTTACGGCAGTATTGAAATTTGACCTCTGTTGATTGACTTCTCCAATAAGCAATGTTCAATTCAATAATCAAATGGATGGACTTTGATTTCTCAGGCCAAAAATATCAGGAAACACACGACATACAACCATTGCTGAAAGAACACAAGATGGTGGTGGCAGTGTTATAGTCTTGGAAATGTTTTCATGACAATCTCTGTTCCCACTCATCCATGTGGAAGACAGAGAAGTCAGCATAGGCACTCTGACCAGTCTGTGGCTACACATCCATCTTTATAGCAAGCTTAGAAGCCCTGTGTTCTGACACCAGCATTAAAGGGGTTGTCTCACTACATTGATTCATCTTACCGCAGTCCTGTTTTCTTGGCTTAATTTTAAATTCAGGAGCATGCTTACTGGCTTCTACTAGGCTGCAGTAGAAGCCTAGACTGTAGCTATAGAAAACAGCGCTGGTAGCCTATCAGGATAGATCAAACAGGTCTCTAGCTATAGCGACCTGAGGAGCTGATGCAGCCCATAAAAGAGGGGATATCTCAGAATAGGTAGGACACTGTTAATGAACATATATTGCAAAGGGACTTGTTTTTGCAAGTTCTTTAACATAAAAAGCAATCCGTGTAGTGAGACAACCCCCTTTAACTTTTTCAGCAGTTTGTGTTAGAGTATCTCTTCATTAGAATCAGACCAGAAAAGCCTTTACTTCTCATACTCATCAATGAGCTTTTGGTGCTCATGAGTCTGCGGATGTTGTCTTTCTTTGGACCATTTTTGGTGAGTAGATACTAACTTTTGCATATTAGGAACACCCCACAAAACATGATATTTTGAAAAAGCTCTAACCCAGTTTTCTAGCTATCCTAAATTTACCCTTGACAAAGCTCAGATCCATATGCTTGCAAACTGATTATTCACTTGCTGCCCAAATATACTGTACAGCTTGACAGTTGTCATTGTATCAGATAATTATATTTACGTCACTGGTCAATGGTTTGAATCTTCTTGAAGATCAGTGTATACTTGTCTTTCCTATTAATGCTTGTCTTTAGATAAAAAACTATGGCGACATTTATGAACGGGTCATTTTCATTGTTCTGGCGAGAAATGCGGCAAAAGTCAGTGTTCTGCCTTTTTTCACTACGCATTGCGCGTCATTTGGTCATGTTTGGCGCACTATGCACCAGACCCAACATTTTGTAATGTGCCAAACAAGTGGAGGCATGTCGCACCACATTCGTAATATTAGACACATTTCTGAATGTGGGACGGCAAAACGAGGTGCATAAGTGCTCTAACAGCCAGACCAATTTAAATGTGGTCTGCCTGAGTAGTCATAATGGAACCAGATTTGCCATTAGGAAGAAAAATGTCCCTTTTTCTTAACTTATACCAGTAAAATAATAAAATGTAATTTGATAATTATCAAAAATAATAAATTACATAATATAAAATAAATATAAAATTACAGAATATCCTAAAAATATAAAATTATCTCCTATAAAATAAATTTTAGATTATATTTTAAATTAAATATTAATTATTGAAACCAATACAGCATCTACCATAAATCCAGATCTCCGTTTTAGCAGCTATAATTGAATTCTGGCATTCATTTCTACAAGTTTGGTGCATTACTAATGCTCCAAAGTACCGCGGTGTGTTAAACATGTACACTAGGTGTCTCGAACCTTAGGCACCATTTATGAGTGCACATTCACCCCTTTCATATATTCAGGCGCATTATACACTGTAAGGCCATGTTCACACGGCTTAAAATGGGCCGTATCTTGGTCCGTAATTACGCGCCGAAGTGCGCAAATTACGGGCTGAAAACGGCCCAGTCATTACGGTAATCCACAGTTCTCAATGAGAACTATGGATTACGTCTCCTCTCCCTGCTCGGCGAATCCGCCGCGGGGGGAGAGAAGTGACATGTGAATTACCAGCAGCGTGTACGCGCCGCTGGTAATGCAAGTCAATGGGCCGGCGAAGTGCCGGCCCCCTGCGCAGGCCCCCGCGCCCGCCCCCCCCCCGGCCCCACGGCGTACTTGGGGGGCGGAATTACGTCCCGCAGTTAAGCCTTGTGAACATAGCCTAAAAAAGATGCGAAAATGGTGTTGAGACGCCAGTTTTCATTCATGTTGCCCTTTATGTGAGAACCCAGCCTAAGATGGGGTTTTGAAAGTACCGTATATACTCGAGTATAAGCAGAGTTTTTCAGCACAAAAAATGTGCTGAAAAATCTCACCTCGGCTTATACTCGAGTAACGGTTGGCGCTCGGGCGCTGCGATGGCCCGGGCGCCGGCAGGGACACTTCAGTTATACGCGACTCCTCAGGGAGCGCATATAACTGAAGGCCGAATCAGCTGACAGCGTCCAGGTGCTGCCGTGGCCCAGGCGCTGTCAGCGATCTATTTCCCTCTATGCGACTCCTCTGGAGTGCATACAGGGGAAGATAACACTGCGGAGCAGAGAGCGAGCGCTCCCTCCTCCGCAGTGGACTCCGGACAGCCGCAAGAAGACTTGCGGCCGTTCGGAGTTTCCGGCGCAGGCAGCGTGTCATCACGCTGCGTACGCGGCCTGATGACATCAAGAGCTTTGTACCGAGAAGATGGAGAGGGGCGCCCGGGAGGCGGAGCAGCGGGGGATCGAGGAGTTTTTTTTTTTTAAACCCTATACCTGCGTATAGAGACCTATACACGCCTATAGAGACATACACCTTCCTATAGAGACATACACCTGCCTATACCCGGCCTATAGAGATATATACCTGCCTATACCCCGCCTATAGAGACATATACCTGCCTATGGGGGACATATACCTGCCCCTACATACCTATGGGGTACATTAAACTGTCTATACCTGCCTATGGGGTACATTAAACTGCCTATGTAATTTTATTGGCATCCATTTTTTTTTTTAAATTTACCAGTAGCCCTGCATTTTCCACCATAGGCTTATACTCGAGTCAATAAGTTTTCCCGTTTTTTGTGGCAAAAGTACGTGCCTCGGCTTATACTAGAGTATATACAGTATTTGTAATTAATCTTTTGTTTATTTCTTTTGCATATCCACAGAGATACTTTACGCATATACTTTGTCAGGGATTTATTTTAAAGTCAAGACTCTGCCACATACCATTTACTATCCACAATATAATACACTTGTAATCGTTATTCTGGAACTCAGCATAACAACGGGCTGTGGACCTTTTTATTTCTGCACCAATGTTTTTCATTTATTTATTAATAAAAATTTTAGTATACACTACATTCTTCTTCCTCTTTTCCCACATATTTTTCTGATCCAAGCATACATGAGAGGAGAATTTATACATGAGGTCACATTTATTAAATAAAAGATTTTTAGGCCACATGTTTCATAACCCTTGTCAAGTATTTTTATTGCATAGGATTTTAACAAACATTGCTGTTTACATGATTATTAGACAAACATTGCAAGAAACAAAACACTTGAGCAAAGCTATAACTGCTATGCCTGCATCAAAGTTCGTATAAAATTAGAAGCATGCCAACAACATGTAAATCATCAGGTCCAATTTTAGATTCCTTGATCTTCGAAGCGAAAACTCAAATGGCACAACACCTTTGATGTTAAGTGATTGTATTCTAAACTTAAGCCAGTGTATGTTTGCATTATCTTTGGTGTTTGTATTGCCCCTGATTTTTCTCCCCAGAGTGCAAATGAGATGTGGCATACAAGATGTAGTATGGAGTATGAACCCATTTTCTTTCATGTTATTTCTATGACCATTTTTACAATGTAAGTAATTTCACAAGGCATTATGGGAAAAGAGCTGAAAGCTCAAGCACCCTCTATTGGATGTAATGTAAGTCAGTGGCAGACATATGCAGCTGTAGTGGCATACAGTTCCACATATATATTGGTTTGAGTTTTTTAGAAATAAAATAAAAAAAACCTGTATATGCCATCAATACTGCCTAACTCTTAGAGTAAAGTTAGACTGGGAAGTCTTACAATGCACCACATTTATCATAGTCAATAAATCTGGTATGTTAGAACTACCTAGTCTAACTTTACATCTTTTATAAATTGGCTTAATTCATGCCTCTAACTGCACCAACATTTTAGCACCTGGGGTCTCATGATAAGCCACACAATTTTTTTTTTTATTTTATTTTTTTTTTTAACAGAGGCCACACTACTTTTGTCGGACAAGGAACAGAAGTTTCTAGAAACAATCTAAAATACATGATAAATGTGGTGTACAACATGTTTGCCATTTTTGGCACAAGTTGTATCAGAATTCTGGTACAATTGCTTAAATAAATGTGAGCCAGTAGGTCTATTATTTAAAAACAAGATACAGTGCAGCTGGACTTAACTTTAAAGCAGTAAAAGAAAAACTCTTATAGACGACGGACCTGCAAATCTTTTTAAAACCATCAAATAACTTTAAATATAGATCGCAATTAATTTCAGGGCGCTGTACAAGCCAAGGGGTTCAGGTACATAATAGAAGTCAAATGCAATAACATTAAGTAACACGCTGATATGAAAGGAGAGAGACCCTTAATTGAGAGAGATTACAATCTAGAATAGAGAAGAGGGAGACAGAAAGAGGGGGACATATTATGGTTTGATGGCAGAAGGTTGTATAGTATAGTAGGTTGTATATTATCCTGAAGAGATGGGTTTTCAGGTTGCATTTGATACTAGCAAAGTTGGCAGAGAATCTTATGTGTTGGGGCAGTGAGTTCCAGAGTATGGGGGGAAGCACAGGAGAAGTCTTGGAGACTGTTGTGTGAGGATCTGACAAGATGAGAGCAGAGAATGGTGGTCTTATATGCTATATCTTTGAACCAACAGTTTAACCATTGTTTTATTCACAATAATAAATCATTAAAGAGGAGTCCATTAAATCTCCGGTGATGTATGCCAAAAGTATCTGGTTGGAGCTATTAAAAACTGCCCTCATTTTACTCAGACTGCGATTGTCCAGGTGGATGATCATATAATACCTCTATCACGCTGCAGACTGCCACCCAAGACAAGTTGCTTAAAAACAAAAAGGAAAAACAAAACTGTACATAGAGGAAAACTTTATACTAAAAGCCCAAACGAAGAATACCAATTCAGAGAGTCATAACACAGGGAAATTCGAGTGTCTCCATGTACAGAAAGTGGTGGACACAACAGCCGGTCCACTTTTTACTTCCGATGGCACAAGGAGTTAAACGTTAGGGGCCAGATGTATGAAAACTGTCCAGGTCTAAAATTCCCTTTGTTTCCCATAGCAACCAATCAGAACGCCCCTTTCATTTCATATAGTGCTCTGGGAAAAGGAAAAGGGTGCTCCGATTGGTTGCTATGGGCAACAAAGTGAATCTTAGACCTAGACAGTTTTCATATATGTGGCCCTATGTGTATTGGCCATCAGGATTCAGTACAGATTACAAATAAAAAAAAAAACTTATTTTAAATGCAATATAGTTGGTTTGTAAGAAACAATGAATAGCCAAGGGTGCTCAGCAGACAACAAGACTTGGTATTTTGTATGCTTTGTCAATGGCCTTGACTCGGAAAAAAGAAGAACGGCCAACTACATCTAGTAATTTAAAAAGGCTTTAGAATTTGCACCAGTCACTTGTTTGCATAACTAGTGGTCTTCCAAATCACAAGATAAGGATATTAGATTAAGGTGTTATAGTGAAAAGTCATCTTTAAGCAGATGTATGCAGCAAAACATAAAAGGCCATAAAATGCTTTGGTATATTTTATTACCCCAAGACCACAAACATAATACAGTATTATTTCTGTGAAGCCCACTATTGCTTGGGAATATTGTTGTAGAACTGGTAGAGGTATAGAAGCATATTACAATACAGTCTTAAATTGTGTCATCAACAAATAAATTATGAGATAAACCAGTAAATGAGTAGCACTATTTAAGGATAACTGGCAGTAATATGCAGCACATTTAGCTTATGGCTTACTACAACCAGAGAGCAAGAGAAAAAAAGGAAGGTATGAATGACATACTGCACTACATGATTTCATACAACAGCACTCCGTACAAAACAAAAAGTATACCTGATAGAGTCCTATAAGTGATGGATGTCTCAGTAGGGGACCTGTCACAGGTATCTGTAACACACATGTTCTGGTGTATGCACTGAACGGAAACCATAAATGCAATGTGAGTAGAGACTTACTACCCTTGACTAGTATCCAAGGTGGACTACTACTATAAATGTGCCTCTGTCATTTACAGGAAGCTAATAGACCCATTTTGTCAGCAGATCCGGTACCTAGTAGAGCAGAGACCAACAGTTAGGAATATAGCTTCGTTTCCTTAATGTGTTAAAATGTATATCCACTTGTATTTAAAGTTTAACAGTAAAGAAATTGAAAATGTGCATTAACAAAAAGGCTACATAAAAAGTCAGCCATTATGAAGATCTGATTTTTTATTATACAATCATTTTATTTTAAACTTTTTATACAATATTTAAGAATATTTAAATTACAAAACATATTTGGTAACTAATGAGCAATAACTGTTCTTTTTTACTGCAAAATACAAAAACTTAACAAACCAATGTACTCCAGCAACAACAACAAAAAAATAAGCAATACAGACAAAACTGGAGTATCAAAAGCTGTTATACAAAATTATTGTGCAGTCCACAAGCCTGTTATGGGGAAGAAAAAGCCTATTGCTCCATAGGTTTATGTTGACTCCTGACAAATGACAGGGTACACACTGGTGCAGATATATGATGCGCTCTTGAGAAGTTTATAGGTCACTGTTGCAGTCACGACACAGAATGTCCTCATTATCTGGAATAAATCCTTTCCCTACCAGGGAACATGAGCAACGGGAGCAGTTAAAGCAGCTGTGATGCCAATGCTTCTCTTCAAAGGAGACATACTTACCGCCTCCAAAACCTAAACAGAATCACAACAAAGAAAAAGACAGATTAATATTGTACAAAGTCACATCTTGAACTCTATCTATACTGTTTTTATGACATGCCTTTAATTGATTTAGCACAGTGTCATCATAGCATTAAAGGGGTTGTCTCCCCTCAGAGTTTCATAGATGCATAACTTCCGGTAACTTCCTGGTCAGACTGTCTGTAATTAGCATACGAGATCGGTGCATTCACTCCATGTATTCAACTCTGTGTTTTCAGTCTACTAATTAGTTTAGAAGCTTCTCTGAAACTGCTAGCAGGAGATTTAGCTAAAGTAAACAGCAGTAATTACTGTCTTCTGTCTGAAAGTTCAGACAACACATGCTCTCACTCTGGCTGCCTCCTACCTGTGTGATGATGTCACTCCCTGCTATCATATAGAACAAACAGCAGGAGAGAAGGAGTAAACAGGTCAGTCACTGGGGGAATCAAATAGAGCCAGGATGGTGATAAAATCATTTGTAGCTCCTTAACAAAAAAAGATGAACAAAGCAAAGTATTTGGAAAATGTCTTCATTTAGTGTTCCCTACATTTTGAAAGCTATTCTTTGTAGCGAGACAACCCCTTTAAGGTGGTCATACATCTTTAACACGTGTTTGTCAAACACTGACATCCCCATACATATGCATGCTCTATACAATTGAGAGTGCATGTCTCCTAAAGGGAGGCAGAGGAATAAGTTGGTGTTAGACATCTCCAGCGTTGGCTTATCTGCCTTGAAGACAAAGGAGTGGGCTGTTGAAAATTAATATGCTCAATCCTATTTTTACCTGAAGCCTTAAAGGGGTTGTCTCACTACATTGATTCATCTCACCTCAGGGGCGTGTTTACTGGCTTCTACTAGGCTGCAGTAGAAGCTAGGTCTGTAGCTATAGCAACCAGTGCTGACAGCTTATCATGAGAGATCAAACAGGTGTGTAGCTATAGCGACCTGAATAGCTGATGCAGCCCATACAAAAGGGGATCTCTCAGAATAGGTAGGACACTGTTAATGGACATATATTGCAAAAGGACTTGTTTTTGTAAGCTCTTTAACATAAAAAGCAATCCTTGTAGCAACACAACCCCTTTAAGAACAAACGTTGGTCTAACACTTACTCAACACCTGAAAAACGAAATGTCAGCTTAACACACTTTTCGTAGAACTTTTTATTTATATTGATAGGAGGTACTTTGACTTATACGGAAGTCCCTAGAAAATGACCTACTGTTTTAATCAGGGTTTGTGTTCAATAGGCAGGGCCGTTCCTAGGGGCGGGCGATCGCTTGGGGCGCCTAGGCTCCACTCACCCGAGGGAGGCGCCGCAACCGCCCGCCTCGAGGATCGCCCCTGACTCTGCGCGGCTGTTTTATAACAGTCGCGCAGAGCCAGCAACTGCTGGGGCAGGGAGGAGACAGGACGAATCGTTCCCCTCCTGTATCAGCGTCGCAGGGGGCGCACGGCTTTCACCGCACCCCCTGCGACGCTGGGATCTGCTCAGTCGGCAGCTATGCTGGCCATGTAAGATCCCTGAGAGCTGCGTGCAGCGTAAGCGGCGTGATGACGTCACGCCGCTTACACCGCTCAGCAGCTCCGGACCGGGACGCGCGGACCGAGGCGAGTACTTTTTTGTTATTTTAGAATTAAAGGGGCATCACTGGCTACAGGGGGCATCTACTCACCCCGAGTGAAATTTAGCCTAGGAACTGCCCTGTCAATAGGTTTACTTGTAAGCATGATTACAAACAGGATGCAACAACTATATATAAGTAATAGTCACTCTCCCCTTCCCTGCATAATGACTTCTTCCCAGGTCACAGAGCATGCCTAGAAAACTCTCCTACAGGAGTCCGTCTTAAATGGGTTGTCTCGCTACAAAGAATAGCTTTCAAAATGTAGGGAACACTAAATGAAGACGTTTTCCAAATATATTGCTTTGTTCATCTTTTTTGTTAAGGAGCTACAAATGATTTTTATCACCATCTGAGGGCTGTCTAGTTTCCCAAGTGACCGACCTGTGTACTCCTTCTCCCCTGCTGTTTGTTCCATCTGACAGCAGGGGGTGACTGGGCCTGAAGTGTGAGAGCTTTTGTGTTATCTGATCTTTCAGACAAAAGACAGTAATTACTCTACTGTTTACATTAGCTCAGAGGCTTCTCCAGACCTCCGAGAAGGTAATTTTTTTAATCTAAACTAATAAACAGAGAAGTCTGAATACATGGAGCTCATATGCTAATTAGACAGCTTGACCAGGAAGTGACAGAGCAGAGCAGCATTATTTCATTCATGCATCCTATGAAACTTTGAGATGAGACAGCCCCTTTACGGCTCCTATGTGCATGAAGCTACTGTAAAGTATCTCTCTAAATGCTGTTAAAAGCAGTGCAGGCAATAATGCTGTCCCCACAATCATATATAGACAACTGAATTGAGAAATATCAAAAAAGGATGTGTGTATCAGTCTTGTTTTAATAAGTAAAAAATAAAATAAAATTGGCGACAGATTTCTTTTCAAATGCTGTTAAAAATAGCTTAGGCTAGATTCTCAATCATATACAGTACAAATTAAAAAGAAAAAATAAATCTACAAAACAAAATAAAAATGGATGGGAAAAAAATATATGTTTTAGCATCTGGTTTAATTTATATATGATACATTCATTCAAGAGCTGTATATAAGTCTCCATTTGCAGCCACCACTTCACCTTTCTAATAATTTGCATTAACAATACAAAAAAGATCATGATGCAATAAAGAGAGCTGACCGGATATGAAAAAGAAGAGTTTGGAGACTTAAACAATACGTTAATCATGATTCATCATTTACATACTACAAAATTTAAAAAAACAAAAAAAAAAACAGCGTAACATACCTGTGATTGGTTTAGTACATCCAAAGCATTTCTTAGCATATAAATTTCCAAAACACTTGATATAGTAAGGCTTCTCCTCCTGTGATGTAAACTGTTGTCCAGCCAACTGGGTCTTACACCCAGTACAGACAAAGCATTCCTTGTGCCATGGCTCATCCCGGTAAGTTACACCTCCTTTGGTCAGTGACTGCAAAGTCGAAGGATTGGGTTAATATTTAGTGGTCACCAGATTATTCAGATAATCCTCGAGACTGGCTATTCAGTACGAACCTAGTAACAGGTCTGCATTTCTGTCAGTTTCTCTTACCTTTTTGCAATGGGTACAGCGAGGGGCAAACTTGCTCTCATAACATGGGATGCAATAATGGGCCTGGTTATCAGGGATGAATGAGCGAGATCCAATGGGCTGCTTGCAGCTATTGCATATGAAACAATGTTCATGCCAGGTCTGTCCATTGTATTCCAATTTGCGTGACCCTAAAGGAAAAAGAATAAAGCGCATTTAGGGGCACACAAAGCAATACATACATTATGCATCAAATTAAAGAGGGAATCATTTAAATCAGAGTACTCTAGCAGATCACATTCCCAACCTGAAAGAAGGAAACCACAAAAACAGCTAGTCCATCTCCAACTTGTCTGAATTAATTTTAGCTGGCATTAATATTTTCTCTTTAGTCATCTGTTCAGAGGGAACCTATAGGTGAATTTCTATTACATGCAGAAAGCAATAAAACCCATACAAAACACTGAACTCATGGCACATTTAAAAGTAATCACTGTTATCCTTTGTGCATTAACAAAAGGTTTTTACTGTGTGCTTTGAATAAATTGTGTATGCTCACCTACCAAGTCAAGATAATTTCATCAGGTGGGTCCCTAATGCTAGTGCCTCTCCATGGGGCCAAAGCTGCAATACATTTAGGGAAACGGGCTCCATTCACACGAATTATAAGGAGCTAAAGCAAATAAATAAGTGGACTGCATGGCCAAGATGGAGGCAGGCACTCTTCAAAGTACACTATGCAAAAAACACTCCCAAAAGGTAATCCGCACTTTTTTTTTTTTTTTAGCATAGTGTATTTGGAGACGTGGCGCGCACGTCATCCCTCTGCCTGACTGATATCCTTTTAACCCCTTAACGCCGAGGCCAATTTTTTTTTTCACGTTTGTTTTTCCTTTCCCGCCTTCCCAGAGCCATAACTTTTTTATTTTTTCACCTACATAGACATATGAAGGCTTTTATTCTGCAGGACAAGATGTACTTTTTAATGATATTATTCATATTGCCAATAAATATACTGGAAAAAAAATTCTAAAGTGGGGTAAAATGTGAAAAAAAACAAAAACGTACTTGCAGCATATTTTCGGGAGTTTTGTTTTTATGAGGTTCAACCTTTGGTAAAAATGATGTGTTATCTGTATTCTACAGGTTGATACGTATCCAGCAATACCAAACATATATGGTTTCTGTTATGTTTTGTACCATAAAAAGATTCAAAACATTTTCTATTTTTGAAATTTGCGCCCCAGTGACATTTTCTGCGACCGATAACTTCCTATTGACTGGAGTGAAGGGGCAGTGTTTTCAGCTGAAGTGTACTTTTTATTGCTACCAGTTTGTATAACATGCAACTTTTTTGATTAAATTTATTCCAATTTTTATGGGATGTGAAATGACAAAAAAACTGCAATTTTGACATTTGGAATTTTTTCTGTTCACCATACGGGATAAATGATGTTCTAACTTTTTTATAGATAAAACTTTTTTCGGACTTTTTTTTTTATTTATAAAATGGCAAAAAGGGGAACTTTTTTTTAATTTTTTTTATTTATCTTTAACTTTGAGTCCCTCAAGGTTACTACACCACTATGTGGTGCAATCATTTTTACAGCCTGGGGCGGGAAGAAGCAAATTCGACAACATGGCAGCGATGGAAGCCTTCATAAGGCTTCCAGTTGCAATGTTAAGCGATCTGGTCCCAGCGATTTTGCTGCGGGCGCCCCGATCGAAGTGAGGAACGATGCGCAACACCGTTTCTCATTCATTTAGATGTTGCGGCCATCTTTGCTGCAGCATCTAAGGGGTTAAACAGCATTGGATGGAACCGGCAAATGCCCGCTCTTTAAGTGCCGAGTGTTAGCTGCAATTCGCTGTGATCCCACTACAAAGCCCCTTACCGGCATCAGGACATAGTCATGTCAAATGTCAGTAAGGGGTTAATAATTGCTGCTTTGGTCTCATGGAAAGGCATTAGAGATAAGTCACCTTAAAGAGGTTACCTTTACTAGGTGGGCATACACAACTTGCACATTTGTAAGCTTGAGGTTTTTATTGCACATTTTCTTTGGATGGGTTTTAGTGTCCGCTATGTGCTTCTGTAATTTTTGTTCTGGAGAGTTTGCTTTTTACACGCCACCACACAGCCTGGACTGGCTGGCACATCCTACCTCAGAACGCCGGCGCTTCTGTCTAATAAACCGTTTGCGTGTCCTTGGGACGTGCTCCCTGCCCCACTATTCACCCTTGGGCCTCAGACCTACCAGGCATTGGCCACGAGTCCTGACGTAGATGGCATGATTATGACAAATCATTGCTCCGCTTATGCCGTGCTTTACTCTGAGAAGCCGGCCGACCGCTCATTGGGAGAAAGGCAAATTTTTTATAGTCACTACAGTGTGAACCACTGTCTATGTCAGTTGCAAACTTTTTTTAAATTTTTTTTTGTATAGATGAATGTCTACACAGAATCAAACAAACATACTAAATCCAAGTTTCTTGTATATTAGATCATATATATCTCAATAGCATGAAATTAGGATTATAAAGCAAACTACTCTTTACTGTTTCAGCTCAGCCTTCATTTTCTTCCCCAGTTTTATGTAAGCGTGAACAAAAGGAGCATAATTATCTGTTTTCTAGGAAAAGTCCACATAGGCTTAAGGTATTTTAAATATTTATAGCTTGAAGAAGCCTTTAATCCTATTACTGCTATCCCAAGAAGACTTCAGCTCAAAGCCAAAGTACAAACTAAATAAGGAACATTGTAGATAGAAAAAAATATATATATACTTGAAATAGAACATTGCATCCTAATTAAATGACCACACTAACCAACATGTAAACTAAACCTCAAAAGTAAATAATGTCATACAACAGATTTTACCATAGACAATAGATAGCGGTCTTCATTCTAGTTAAAATGAGCGTGTGGATTGATAGATACTGTACATAATTTTTTTTGAGGGGTGGTAAGTGGGAATATGTAAGTGGCTGTTGGGTTATATCCCCATGGCAATGGTTTTTTGGACGGTTTTTCCGACTGTTTGCGGTTTTAGGAACCGTTGGAAAACCTGCAACAAACTCTCTCCCATAGACTTCAATTGAAAAACCTCCCTGCAGTCCCCACTGAACGATTTTTCCGCCGGGCGGTTCTTCAGACCGCCGGCAGACCGCAAAACATTGAACATGCACATTCTTCCGACTGGTTTCTAGATGGAAAATTAACATCGGTGTCATTGTAAACCGCTCAAAATGTAGCCGGCTATTTTTTGACGCGCGTTTTGGTTCTTGCAAAAAAAAAAGTGAAGAATAGGAGGTTGAAAAATAGTCCAAAAAACCCTTGAAATGAGAGGCAAAAAAAGAGCTGTTTTTGTCCTTTGCCGTGTGAACACACCCTTAGGCTGCGTTCCCATAGCACAGGACAAATACCCGCCGGTACTTGCCCTGTTTTGCAGCCGTCTCCACGGCCGCGGGGGAAAGAGGGGAGCACATTGGCTAGCACAGATTCCGTCCGGAAACCGGGAGGACGATTGTGCTTGCACAATGTTTTGCGGCCGGACCGCGGGAGGAAAAAACGCCGGACGGAAAACCCTTGCAGTGGGGACTGCTGCACGGGTTTTCCATAGAGCACATTTGTGCTCATTTTCGGCCGGTTTTTCAGGTGGTCTGAAAAACCGCAAACCGGCTGAAAAACTGCCCGAAACCCCTTGCTGTGGGTCAATGTCATCATATTGCATCCCCACTGCAGAGGACAAATACCGGTCGGTTTACCCAGCCGGTACTTGTCCTGTTTTGCGGCCGTCCCTACGGCCGCAAGGGGGCGGTGTGGAATTTTAGTAGGGTTTTTTTTTAGTAGAGTTTTAGTAGGGTTTGTAGAGCAGTCCCCGTACATGCTCTGCTTAACAAATCCTGGTGGAATTTATGGGATCTGTTTACACCATTAGAACGTTTATGAGCAGCATAGCGGTATTAATATATTATGGATTGGTATGTATGACAATGTTATGGTGAACTCTAGATTTACATTTAGTAAATTAATGCATTAAGCAACATCAGGACAATGCAGCAATTCTTTCTGTGGTTATACATGTTGGAGTATTTGATCTTGCTCTGAAAAACTGATGCTTCATACAAATTATTGTAATCAGTGTTATATCTTTAATAAATTATTTTGAGATAAGCTATGCTTCAATCTTGAGGTGATTTTAATGTATACACTACTCACAAAAAGTTAGGGATGTTTATCTTTTGGTTGAAATGCCAATTTGATTTTTTATTTTTTTTTAAATGAACCAAAATGATACCATCTCTTCACTTCAGAATGCACACATCCATCTGTTCAGTGTTTCAGTACTTTTTGCACAACTTGATGATCTCGAACAACGAGCTTAATGGCAAAATTCACAACGGGTGTTTGATCCCTGAATCGCCCAATAAATTTAGGGGATCAATTTGTATTGGAATTTGAACAGTCCTCCTCATTATGCTGTTCACATTTTGACATCACGAGACCAAGACTTACAATTGATCAACAATACCTTGTCATTGCGAGGCTTCATGCAAAATGTTATGAGACAGAAGTGGCCAGCAAGCTTAGAGTATCACAGGTTGTCATCAGCAGGCTGCAACAGAGATGCAGAGAGACTGAAAGAGTCACAGAAGGGCAAAGTGGTGAACGTCCTTTGGCTACATCACTCACTGATGACCGCTTCATTGTAAACAATGCCCTGTGGAGCTGGAGGATGAATGCCTGACAACTCCAGGCATGTTTAAACGAGGCAACTAAGTGTCACATCAGACCATTCATTCTGCTTGCTAGAAGACCTGACAACACCACCAGACACAGGTATCATTGTTTAGCTGGACGAGTTACCAGTGGTTCTCAGTGTTGTTTAGTGATGAAAATTGATTCACTGAGCAGAAACAATGGCCTATTCTAAGGACTTGTTTTGATCTTATGATGTCAAAATGTGAACAGCTTGACGAGGAAGACTGCTTAAATCCCAGGTCAACTTGATCCCCTAAATTTATTGGACGATTCAGAGATCAAACACCTGTTGTGAATTTTGACATTATGCTCCTTGTAGAGATCAGCAAGTTGTAAAAAAAGTACTGAAACACTGAAAAGTTGGACATGTGCATTCTAAAGTTAAGAGACGATCTCATTTAGTTCATTTAAAAAAAAAATGTAAAAAATTTTCGGTTCATTCTGAAATTTTAACCAAAAGCCAAATATGCTTAACTTTCTGTGAGTAGTATATTTTCTATAATTTTTGAATATCCTACTTAGATTTTTGCAGAGTATATTCAAGTCAATAATAGTGATTCGCTTATGGTGTGCCTGGACCTTCTTTCCAATATAGTACTTCCCGACACGATGTCAAACACTTGCCAACAATTTGGCTCGCACACAAAGAATAGAACATATGCCAAGGATTTCTGAACATTGATTTATTTCCTTTTCTTGTAAAACTTTCCTTGAGTACTTTTATGGATTGCGTTTAAGTCCGATGCCAAACAGTTTTTCAGCCCCTTCATAAAAAGAACCGTTAATCAAAGTAGAAAAAGACACTAAAGACTGGAAAAAAAAAAGTCTCTTCTATACATGGCATCTAGTTTATTTATAGAAACAATGGGCTTAATTGATACTCTGTAATGCATGTGGAGGACCTGAGGTCATAGTTGCATGACAAAGATTGAAAAACCTCCAAAAACAGAACTCCCTTGTCATGTGGCACCCTTTCAGGTCTTGTACTAACTGGGATCAGTCTTTACCCATAGTGATCATTTTATCTACTTCTGTTAAAGATCATATACAAATTCAGATTTTTGTACTTCACATAAAATCCTTTTCTCATCTGATTCACTGGGGGACACAGCACATTCAGTATAGGCCCTCGTCCTAAGAGGCTGACAACAGGCAGAAAACTGGGCTCTGCCCAGGTGGGCTATATCCCTCCTACTGATGCCAGGTTACTCAGTTGGTAGCAGGAAGAACAAACCATAGTACGCTTCCAGGGCGAGAATGGCAAAAAAGATAATCGGAATAAACCAGACAAAGAAAGGGGGGAATTTGTGTCCCCCAATTAATCCGATGCTTAAAGGATTTTTACATTAAGCACAAAAATCCAAATTTCTTGTCATTTAGGGACACAGTACCTTGAGATGTCTAAAAGCAGTCCCAGAGAATGGGTAAAAATTGGAAAGAAAAAAAAAATTGACAGCAGTTCAACGCAGAACACAACTGTCTGAAGTACCTTAGAGTCCAGGCTTGCATCAGACGCATCCAGGGTATGGATTTGGGAGAATATAGTAAAAGTGTGAACAGAGGTCCAGGTCGCAACCTGGCAGACCTGTGAAGCCACAACAAGAAACCTTACCGTCCAGAAGGCACCGACTGCTCGAGGGGACAGAGCGGTGACCCAGAATGGAAGAGGCTCCCCACTGGACTGGTAAGCTTCTGAGATTGCACACGGGATCCAGCTGGCAAAGGTAGTCTAAAAGGCTGCCAGACAATGCAGAGACTGCTCCTGAAGCTGTGAAAGGATGCGGAAAAATAAGGGTACTATGTTCTCATTAAGGTGGAACGGGGAAACCACCTTATGGAGAAACAAAGACACGAGACAAAGGGCAACCTTGTCCTTATGAAAAACCAAAAAAAGGGGATCTGCATGAGAGAGTCGCCAGTTCAAACACTCAGCGGATGGATACAATGGCCACAAGTAAGGCCACCTTCCAAGAAAGTAAATGGAAGGAAACTTCCTGCGATGGTTCACAAGGAGAAGCCTGCATAGCATTTAAAACAAGATTTAAGTTCCACATCTCGGGCGAAATAAGAATGGGTGGGAAGCAGAGATGCGCTGAAAAAGAAGAGATCAGGCAGAAACCTGGCCTTTCAAAGAGAAAAGGCCAAGGCCTTGCTCCAGACCTGACTGAACAAAAAAAAGTACTCGTGGGGAAGAACAAGTCAAGAGGTAAAATCCAAGCAGCTCGCACTAGGTAGGTGCAGGCTTAGAGGATAGCCTCTTGGACGCTGGGAAATGGCAGCCCTAGCGTCTTATGAGACAACTGCCAAGCATAGTGGTTCTGAGGGAGGAACTGCAGCCACCGGTAGCCTCTGAGATCTCATCCAGATGCTTGCTTAAAAAGTCTGTTACTAGAGAAGGGGAGAGGTAAGAGTCCTTTTGGAGATTGGATCAGCTGCCCAGGACCTTAGAGACAGCGTCAGTTCTCTACTCATGCTTTATCATTCCACCTCTAGAAAGGGAAATATGGATAGGCACGTGGGGAAAGACAAAAACACACCATTAATTTGCTTGAAGGACGAGCGCGCCAGTTCTCAGAAATGTGTCTGGCTGTGTGGCAATGTGAGATGCACCACCAAATCACATCAGACTCATGCCACCTGTTAGTGTGGTTAGTTGAAGTCCTATCGAACAGCCACCGAAATAATTGATGTTTTGGCAGCCAAGTGTACAGATTCAAGTGAAGCCTTGGGGTATGTTCACACAGTGTATTTGTTGGGCATAATTTGGCACGTAATTATGCTGCAATACACCCATGGAGAGCTATGATTACCTGCCATTTTACCCAGCATACAATATGTCACTTCTTCTTGGCACTTAAAGGGGTTGTCTCACTACAAGGATTGCTTTTTATGTTAAAGATCTTGCTAAAACAAATCACTTTGCAATATATGTCTATTAGCAGTGTCCTACCTATTCCTAGATATCCCCTCTTGTATGGGCTGCATCAGCTCCTCAGGTAGCTATAGCTACCGACCTGTTTGATCTATCCCGATAGGCTGTCAGCACTGGTTGCTATAGCTACAGACCTGGCTTCTACGGCAGCCTAGTGGAAGTCAGTAACCACGCCCCTAAATTCAAAGTGAATCCAAAAAAACAGGACTGAGGTGAGATAAATCAATGTAGTGAGAAACCCCTTTAAGTGGCGGGGAAAGTGAAAGCTGATGGGAGTCGGCTGTCAGAGCTTTAGAAAAACGCACTGGCCAGCGTGTACCTTCTAAAACACTTGGCATACTGCGATGTGTACAGTGTGTGCCACAAAACGCTGTGTGAACATACTCTTACAGAGAAACTTAGGGCCACATGTATGAAAACGGTTTAGGTCTAAAACTCACTTTGTTGCCCTTAGAGGCATATAACCACTAGAACAAGGACTCCAACAGATTTCCTATTATGGCTCAAGATGCTAGCTCCTGCTGAAGCCATTTTGCCCAGACTGTGCTGGCTCTGATAACCCAGGAGGAAACAAAAGCAGGCTGTAAGCTTGCCCTAGAGACTTTAAAAGAGGACTTTGAGTGCTGCCACTTCTGTAATTAGAACAATGATGCTTTTAGCCCGCTAGGGGAGCAGCTGCTTAATAAGGGACTGCACATAAGATAAGTGCCATTTCACAACAGTATGCAAAAAAAATCCACAACTCAACACTGGGGAGATTGCAAAAAGTAGTGAGCACCCTTACATCTGCCTTCCACAGGGGAAGGGGAGTGGGGGTGGTGATTCCAAGTGCCAAATGGCTATATCAAGGTTGCCCCATGCTGGCTTAAAACCAGTAGATAACACCTCTACTATTCAGGACAAAGGGCATTAAGCCATCTGATAGAAAGCAAGACGCCTGTCAGGAGGTTTCTCTTCCTGGAAAAGAGTTCCTAAAACTCAGTGTGAGTAAGGAACACCAAATGCTGCCGTCTGCTATACTTAAAGCAAAGCTCCTCCTGAGAGTGGGAGACATACTCATCCTTAATATGAAGGGAGTCTCTGACAACCTGTATAAAAGGGCATGAACCACAGCAGCCATTCCATTATCTCTGTCTAGCTCTGAGTCAGGGGGTCCCTAGGAGGCTGTATCCAGGAATGGGGCCTCTATATCTGCCAATGATCTTACGTGGCCTATCCCTCCAGAATGCACGGAGCACAGGGTTCTGGGAGGTGCTAGGCTGGAAACTAAGCAGAGATGGCAGATGCTATATGGAAAGGTCACCCCCAGCTATTCCGGGGTTGCAAACTCCTGACAAGAGGGGTTGGGCTCTGCAGCCGTCAGCTGAGGAGCCATGCAAAGGAGCAGAGTGAGCCAGACTGACCACACACAAATTTAACGACCGTGGCGCAGATAAAACAAGTTGTTACCGCTTTGGGAGCCGGTGGCTTTGGCACATTTTCCTTTTAAAGGGACATGGCAAACAGGGGGCCCAGAGCAGCTTATCACATCAAAGGTAATGAATGTTCCGGAGTAAAAACAGGAGATGCCCTGTAGAAACACTGAGTGAATCGCTTTCAAAATGGCGTCCAAACTTCGCTCCGGAGAAAACTCGGGCTGCTCAGACACCTTCCCACTTCTTAGGAGGCAACAAAGGACAGGCCAGAGGCTCTTGGGGCTCACCTGGAAAAAACAGGGAGAAGATGACCAGTGGTACCGGGGCAAAAAAGCTGAAGGAAAAGGGTTTTGGCTACCAATATCTCCTCTGCCCCTCCAGAGACACAGAGAATGTAATTGCAAAAGAGGGGCGCGTTATAAAGACCCTCTGACAGGTGTCTTCAGGCATACATGGAATCACTCCTTTGGTACCATGCACTTCAGGGTGAGGTTACCGAAATCCAAAAGGAAACTGGCGGTGGTAAGTGGAGACAGGTGACAAGCACGTAAGGAGAAATAAACAGCGACTGTTTGGTCTCCTGACCCCTTAGAGCGTATTACCATCGAAGTAGCGATCAAGATGATGAAACCCCCCCCCGACAGATGAGGAGAAACTCCATCAACTCTTGAAAGGGAAAATAAATAAATAAGACTAAAATAAAAAAGAAATGCAGCAGACCTGCAGGGCAGTGTTTGCCTCCTGTAGACACAAGGCTAAAAAACCTAATAGCCTGGCATCAGAAGGAGGGATATAGCCTGCCTGGGCGGATCCAACACTTTTGGTTTCCATTTAGTGTCAGCCTCCAAACGCAAAGGCCTATACCCAGGTGCTGCAGCCCAAATCAATCGGTTGGTTGGTAAGGGAGCCATGAATTGGACCCAAACTGTTCTAATATTAATTTGCCTATCCTAATGTGAGGCCATCAGTTTTATAAAGCTTTATAACCCCTTCAATGTAAAGTAGTCAAATCATGTGTACCACAAACTCGTGCCACTGAACACCTTTAAGAGCACAATAGACTGATCCTTAAAAGGGTGATGCAAAAGTCAACATGACAAAACAGCGAAATGAAAAAATGGAAAGCATTTTTAATGCTTACATTTTTAAGGATAATTTATGTAAACAGACTTTTACAATTGCCCATGCTGTAACATAATAAATACAGTATTGGGTTTTTAGAACTACTTTACATGTTGTATCTAACTGTAAACCTTATCTTCTCTTAAAGGAGTTTTATCTTTTGAACTGTTCGGGCTCTTCAGCTAATTCTCTCAGATGGAGTTTGAAATCCAGGGGCGTCTCTCCTCCCAGGAGGCGTGTCTCCCCTCCCAGGTGGCGTGTCTCCCCTCGCTGAAGAACTGTGACATCATAATTTTTTATGAAGCAGGGGATGCAGAAAGTTGTCTGGATATAACAGCTCTGTAGCCTCCTGCATGCTTATGTCTGCAGCCTTTAGGCTCCACAAACTCCAGCAAGCACCTGTTATATCTCTTAGTTTACACACAAATTACACTGAAAGCCAGCAGCTTTTACTTCTCTTTTAGTGGTGTTCACCCAAATTGTACTGACAACAGGCAGAGACCTTTACTCAACTACAAGGACAAATGTCAGCTTCAAGTAAAGATCTCTGCTTGCTGTCAGACATGTGAGTGAAAACAATGGGGAAGAGAAGCAATCAGCTTTGAGAGACGATCCTGCTCAACCTATGACTAACTTGGGCTGATAGTGCAGCGGTAGAGCTTTGCTCTTACAATTAAGGGGTTTGGAGTTCTAGTCCCTCACAAAGTATCCCCCCCAGAATTCTACACATATTTAGAGAGACCTAAAATATATATGTCAATCTCTATAATGATATATATATACATATACATAGTACACCTATATCATGTCTCATCCCCCAGAGTATATGCATTGTATCACATATGTTGGAAGTGCTTGGTGTGACTGAGGATGGGACACTATATGGGGGAGCTTTGTGTGTGTATATAAATAAAATTATAGATGTCTACACATATATTTTCATATATCTTTACATATGTGTACAATTTATAAAAGAAAATGTAAAAAAACTACTGTTGGGGCTTTAACTCCTAACCTCTGTCTTGCCGAGCGGATCAGCTAAGCATTACTCTACACATACAGCTTGTACAAATGCTGTGTTGAATCCTTATTTTATACACTACAGATGATGACATCATAAGGAGGCAGGGCTTGCATTAGATCTGAGGAACAGAACGCCCTCTTTTTAAAGTAGCAGCTTAAGGACTGGACCTGTGAGGAGGCGAAATAACCTCTTGGCAAAAGCCCATTAAACAGCCAGTAATTGCCCAGATTATTGACCCTAGAGCTGGGAGATGTGTATATAGAGCCACCAGAACTTGGTTTCACTATCGATTTTAACAGCTCAGAGGGGAGTAAACACAGTGTGCAGGCAGCCAATCACAGCGCAGGGGGCGTGGCCGGGGCATTTCCTGTCAAGGGGCATATCCCAAGAGGCTGAATGAAATGTCAGCCAGCCAATCACAGTGCAGGGGGTGTGTCTAGGGGGCGGGGAAGCGTCGGGGGGGGGGGGAGGGGGTACCAGCAACAGCAGAAATAGAACACAGATTTACAGAAAAGCTCATATCTGCTAAACCAAGTGACTGAGGTAATGCAAACCAATTACTGTCCCCCTAATCTGAGACATGATCTTTGTAACGATAAAACCCCTTTAAGAGCTAAAGGCAAAATGCATGTTTCTCAATTGTGATTACCTGGCATCACTGTCTTTTCACAGCTGACACACTTGGAGGAAAATTCACTGCAGTAACAATCATTACACAGTAGTTCTTCATCTTGGCACGTGAATGGCTCATCAGCCAGTGATCGCTCACATCGAAAGCATCGGAAACAGTTCTCGTGGTAATGACGGTCCTCGTAATAGAGCTCCTACAGGTTGTAGATATCAAGCATGTTTAAACGGTTTTATCCCTATGTAGCATATAAATAGATTTAAAAGGAGAACTATGGCAATGGTAACAGAAATGCTGATCATGTATGGATCTGTTCTGCAAGACTTTCTGCTCCTTGACATATACCTCACAAAAATAGTCCCAGTGCTGAACTACCCGGATGATTTCAGGGCCCAAATACAAAAGTTCAAAGAAATTATCAGCAGCAGTCAGATACAGACACAGAAAAGGTGCACTGAAGATAGTCTGGTTATGGTTGCAGTCAGACATTAGATGACCATCTTTAGGACATGTCCCCATGGCAGGTTTTTCAGCCGGTTTTACAGACTGTTTTCGTTTTTAAATGCCGCCTGCAAACCGGCTGTCATACTGTATCATGGACCTCTATGAAAATTTTTCCGCCAGACCTTTTTTTAGACTGCTGGCGACCCAAAAAACATTGAACATGAACCGGTCGACGTGGAAGGGGAGGGATTTTCTCCGCAAATTGCGGAAAAAAAGCCGTCCCCCCTGCAGTCGTGTGCACGGCCCCCAAACAGAGAAAATACCAGTCGAATAATCCGACCGGTATTTGCCCTGTGCCATGGGGACATGCCCTTAATGTTGTTTTGACGCGCAGCCCCAAACTCCCCCGTAGTTCAAAAAACTGAACTTCAACCGCAAAAATTTTTTGTGGGGGATGCTTTTTCAGTAAATGCAGAGCTTCCATTTTGAGCCATAATATATATGCTAAATTGCGGACATATTGTTCCCGCGAAAAACCTAAATTTTACTGAAAAATACCAAAAAGCCGAATAACAACCCACAGTTTTCGGGTTGCTGGGCCGAGCTACTTACATTATTGAACTAGTTTGTGTTTTTTTTGAAAATATTATAGAACATATAGTTTTTTATGCAATATCTGAAAAAGTCTTGAAACATCAGACCTCCTAAGACTTTTGCTATGAAAGAAATAGAATATCTGTCTAGGATAAAAACGATGACTGAATCCATTCTTTTTTTTCCATTCTTATTTTTCCTACTGTCATTCTCATTGCTAGATGGAAGCCCTGCTGAAATGCCTCTTAAAAACATTTGTTTCTAAACCTATTCTCTGGTTTCTATATTATCAACTTTTTGTATTTTTTCTTAATTTTAAAAATCACATTGAAAAGAAAACAACCTCTTTCTACACCAATTTACTGTGACAACATAAAAGGTAAACAGCATTTCTCAACAAGGTTGACTTACCCTTGAATCAGGCAAAAACCCTTTTTTACACCGTCACTGGTTGGCAAACAAGCGTCTGCAGGGAAACAGTAAGACCTTTTTTCCTTTTTAAATTTTAAACTTTCTTCCATAAAGAGACTCCTTACAGCTATCGCAGTCAAATGGTTCACTCATTTTTGTGCTGGTTCTTAAGAGAGGAAAAAAAAAAAACTTGATCAAAATGACTATAGTGTACTTTTATACTTGATTTTTCACACAAACGCCACATTGTATACTGGGAACAGTTATTTCCTTAATTTCAATCATCATGTTAAGTCTTCTTGTAGATTTCCTTTCACTATACACTGCTGTATTTTTCTATACTTTATGACCAGAAGTATGAAGACACCAGTTCCAAATAATGAGTTCAGGTATTTAAGCCATGTACATTACAAACGGGTGGATAAACTCAAGCACACAGCCATGCATTTCCATAACATACGGGACTTGTGCACATGAAATGAAAAAATGTCCACCCCAACAATAGCGCAAAAAAGCCTCAGGGCTAGATCCTCAACAACAGCTGATTCTGTAAACTTCAACCTACTTGCTTTAAAAAGGGCTTTAGGGGGAAAAGGACGAAACTCAAGCACCCTCTTTTGGGTTTTAACAAACCCTCAGTTTGCCTACTCACGAGTCTTCAGAAAGCAAAAAGGGATATCTTTTCTATAGGGTTTTTGAAGACCAGGGGTAAAAAGCAAATGGGATTTGTTTCATCCCAAAAGGGGGCGTTTGAATTTAGCCCCTTTTTCCCCCTAATGCCTTTTGATATGCAAATTTTTTATGGGGGACAAAAAGGCAATTTCAAAACCCTACACACAATTTGGTGCTCCCCTCAAGGGGAGATTTTCCCATTTCTTATACTTGCTTTTGGGCAGAAATCCCCCTATAAGAAATCCTGTACTGACTAAACCAATAATGGAGTAATGGAACGGGGACATTTTCAGGGTTTGGGCTAGGCCCAATGAAGGAAAGCAAATTTGTTCCTAACGGGAAAAAATTTTTGGGAAGGTCTTTACGTTCATACAAACAGTGCCTTTGAGCAAAAAGGGCCCATAAAAAACAGGTTTTTTAAACAAGCCCATAGGGAAGAACCCCAAGTTCTTGCACAGAGCCCAGGCCCAAAACCCCTTTTTGGGAAAAAAGTAAAAATCCTTTTGCAACAAGACCAATAATAACAGTGCTTTACTTTAGGAATTTGTAGCTATTCATCCAAAAGACCATTTGCAGATCGCTTTCTACAAGATTTTGGGAAAATAAATCTTAAAGGGGTTAAGCCACAAGGCAAGAAGCATCCAAACACAACTAAGTTAATGGTTTTATAATGGGATGTTCAATAGGCTGATTAGGTCAAGTGCCTACTATTTCTGGCCATATAGTATAACTGAGAGGCCCTATCACCATGTTTCAGGGATATAAGACAAAGATTGGAGCACTTCTACAACTCAATTACTTGCTTTGCCTTTGTATGTGATCTCTACCAATAAAGGTCACTACTTTTGGTAATCCAACATCTAATTACACCAACAAATAATAAGGCGTCAGGTCATGAACCTACAGGGGTGTTCCGGCATTCGGGCAAAAACCTTCAAAGGAAGCTGCAGGGGTGATTAAACAGTATAAAGCTATGTCTATCGGATTTACGGAGGATTCAGTGTTTAGAATCCGCCAAAAAAAAACCGTAACCTTTCCCCAAAAGCCGCAATAAAATCCGTCTGTACCTTTTCCTGGGGTTTTTCATACCTGGGGATTTCCCCCCGGGTTCCCGTTGATTCCTACTTTCAATGTAGGACAAAAACGGCAAACCCAAAGCAAAAAATTTCGGCAGAAACCATGTTCCCCAATGTTAAAAGACTTGCTTTTGGACAGTATTTTTAACTTTGTTGTGTAACCAAAGACCAACACAAGGTGTGTTCCCCGGGACGGAAATCCCGGCCTTTGCGGCCGGTATTTGCCCTTTTTTTTTCCCCCCCACACCCGGCGGGGCGGGGGGGGAGGGGGGGGGGGGGGGAGGGGGGGTTTATTTCCCCGCGATTACGGAAAGGGGCCCTCCCCTCCCATTGAGGTGTTCATATTCCCCCCAAAACCGGGACAAAGAAAAAAAATTCAAGTTTTTTGCGGGGGACCGCGGCGGCAAAACCCCGGCGGAAAACCCGTGCATTGGTGACTGTCCGGGGGTTTTCCAAAGACCCCAAATTGTCTCATTTCGGCATTTTTTTTGGGCGTCGAAAAACCAAAACCCGGGGCCAAAAAAACCCGTGAAGTGGGGACATGCCCTAATCCTACATCTTAAATATGTATAGGTGACATTTTGTTTCACTGTTGCTCTCTATTTGCTCCCCTAGCACAGAAAGTATTGAAATTTTAGCAGCAGATCTTACAGGTAACAGACTACAGTTCCCATTATTCATTACCAACATCCATTTCATGGCTGTTCTCTCTGTATACCCCCTGCCTGCTGTAAAGTCTCTCCACACTCTTTTGCATCTCATATAGTGTTCCCTCACTACTGAGACAAGTTATACCTACTGTCCCCTGCTGCTTCATAGATAAACAGCTCACCTTCCCAGTGCTGGAACTAAGAATGCCCGACTAGAAAGCGGAAACTGACCTACAGGTCATATCCAATGGCAAAAAGCTATAGACATTACATTTTGAGCTTGTCATTGGTGAGCGATTATGTAGGAAAATAGTAAAAAAATAAAAAAAATGAAATGACTATATATTACATTTTTTTTACTTTGTACCTCGAAATTTTAATTGGAGTCAAAGTTGTGTATACCAGAATAGCCCTTCAAGTACAATTTTATATTTTAGGACAGTGTTTCTTAACTCCAGTCCTCAAGACCCACCAACAGGTCAGGTTTTCAGGATCTCCAACAAATGCATTTACATTACATCACCTGTGCAAATGGGAGATCTGAAAATTCCTGTTGGGGGCCTTGAGGACTGAAGTTGAGAAACACTGTTTTAGGAGAATGTTCTTCAAGAACTGATGTTTTTGTACAAAAAAAAAAAAAAAAAGGGTAAATTTTTACTTTTTTCGTGCAGTAGAACCCCAAGAAGAAAAAATCAAATATCACACAAAAACTAAAAAGTGGGTTTTTTTTGGAGAAAGGGAAAAAGCGCAAGGCTTTTAAGGGAAACCCCACAAAACGAGAAATGGACTAGAATGAAAGACATTGGTTACGTCAATTGTGTCTGTTGAATACGAGGAGCCTTCAAATCTAAGCTCCAAGTCAGTAGTCCTACAACTTAATTAGACAAATATCTTAATGACAAGATAGATCAGCACTGTAACAATTCTGTAGGAATGGTTTTCAATTGTCAGGCAATTCATGCATGCAAATAACTTTGGGCCCTTTAATGGTTGATTCACCACACCCACACCTTACCCTTTTTTACTTTTAAAATTGCTAGAAAGAGCCATAAAAAAATCTGCAGCATAATTTGTACCCCCAAAATAGAGCTTTATCTGAGTACTGGCGCAAAACTGAAAATCAAACACACCTTGGCCCTTTCCCTTTTTGGTCAACAAAGTGAACACTCCCTGCTCATAAAATCTTGGGAAAAGGTTGGGGGCTGAATGTGTTCCAGTTGCTAAAAACAATTGCACATTTTTTTTAAATTTTGTGATTTAAACCCCAAAAACCCCCAAAAAACCAAGCTTAAAGGGCCCAAAAATTTCGTTTTTTTTTTTGATTGCAAGAGCCTTAATTTTTTTATTTTTTGAATCAACCCGTTAAAGGGGTTGTTTTTTTTTTTGGAAGAAAGGTTTTTAGTATATTTAATTTTAGAAGGAAACAACTGAGGAATCAAACATAGCCGGAGGGTGCCCCCCTTACTTTTTTCCCCCTCGGTTTGGAGCTTACTTTTAGGCTGTGTCTCCATGGCATAGCAATACGATCGTATTTTCTGCGGTTTTAAAACCGCAGAAAATACGATAGTTCAGGCTGCCCCATAGACGGCAATAGAGAAAAACGACCTGTAATCTACACCTGTCGTTTTTTTTTCTCTGTTCATCTTCCGGCGGCGGTGTACTATACAACATGTTTATATGGCTTCCCATACAATTCAACTGTATGGGCAATGGGAAAAAAAAAAAAAGAACCGATGCGTATTTTTTCCCCCACTGAAAACACTTTTTTTCACTATATATAAATAAATAAATATATATAAATAAATAAATAAATATTTTTAATTTTTTATATATATTATATTTTTTTTTTATATATTTTAAATAAATAAATTTTAAAATATAATAATATATAAATAAACCATACTACAAACACACATAACACACACACACACATACAAACACGATACATATACAAAAAAAACAACCACAAAAAACACAACACCACACCATCTTCCTTTTTTTACTCCCAAAATTTTTCCCCAAGGAATAACCAGAATCCGGGTTCAACCATGTGGTTTCTTATCGTCCCCCTTTTCTATATATCAAAAAACAATTTTTTATATTTTCCTCGGAAAAAGTCTTAAAACCAATAAAAACTTCAAAGAAGCTACAAAAATTACAACACATCACAAAAACAAACGCCCTAAACTCCAGACCTCCACCACAAAATTTTTTATGGGGGAAAGAGAAATCAACTAAAGTCTAAAAAATTTGATGACTTTTCCTCTACAAAAAAACTTTAACACTCAAAGAGAATCCATAAATTCAACTCTTTCTATTCATGTAAAAAAAGAACTTGGAAAGAATGATAACCGGGTTTCACTGTATTCATGGAGAGAAATCTATCATATGCCCAACAAGCTGGGACAGCTCTAAAAATTAAAAAGGGGGGGGGGAGGGGGGGGGTCTCCCTTACTGTAAGGGTAGGCTACACAACATTTGGGCAAAACCACCCCTGAAAAACCCAAAACCTAAAAACGTTCTAAAAAATTTTTTTTTTTTTTTCCATGCCTGCAAAGCTGTGAAAAAATGTCCTTTTATGTGCGTTTTTTTTTTGCGAGAAGCACAGCAATGAAATTTTCGGTTTTATTTTCTGCAAAAAACGCCGCCACTTTACATAGACTCCAAAATTTTTTTTCCTGTCATCGTTTTTTTGCAACATGTTTCAAAAACGACCAGCAAAAAAAAAACAAGCAGAAAAAAAAAAAAACGTTCTGGTGACAAAAGCTTTTTACTTGAAGCATGGGACCCTTTTTAGTCGTTTTTTTTAAAAGGGAAAAAAAAGGGGGGGAAAAAAAAACGTTTTTTTTCTTCCGTGTAGAAAGTCTAAAGAATAGACAAGACCGTTTGGTTTCCCCAACATTTTTTTTACTTTGGTCCCTAAAAAGGGGCAAAATTAAAAAAGCAACCCTTTTCTCTAACAAAAAGCAAGTTCCAGGTAATGGCTCTCAGGATGCAGCATGGGCTACACATTTTCTTAATTCTTCTTTCCAGTTCAGTTCCTGGTGGATAATATATCCTGCCAAATGTACCCTTGGAAGGGGACCCCGCTCCTAAAGAGGGGGTTTCATGCAGTCATCGGGGGAAGTATGATGCCAACCGCCCATTGTCTTCAGAAGTCAGGTGGTCAGCATGGAAATTTTGGAACTATTTGTGCAGCTGCAGGAGGGGAGACCCAACTATCAGCCGCAGCAAGGCTTTCCACTGAGAAGCCAGGGAGGGTTTATTACTGCCCTCTTGATCATTGCATATACAGCTCTGTATATGGAGATTGGCAGGAAGCCTTCGGAAATTGCAGAAGCAGAAAAGTGACAATTATGAAACCTATTTTAAACAGCAGCTTTACGGTTAATAAAATTCACAAAATTTGGAAAAACAGATTTGAGATTTTAACCATTTTCCCCCGATGCTGTAAAAAAAATACAAAGTAAACATTACATAAAAATAAAGCCTTCCATATCAAGAAAAAAAGGTGAAAAAAATTATAATACACTAAGGTGAAAAAGCATTTTACAGGCCAAACCCCATTTAAAGAAAAATGAAGACATGTCTTTTGGGATTTGCTTAATGAAGATGCAATGCATTGTGTCCTAACATGTTAATGTGTGTGTGTTTATAGGGAGGAGGGAGTTTTCTCCCTGCCCAGAGTACAGTTTAGTCTAGAAATGGCCCTGACCATAGGCTTGACAAGCATTCAACACAGTAGTTTCTACCTCATTTGTGGTTTATGAGACTAGATGACTCCATACCACAATGTGTCATGGAAATGAGGAAGACCTCCTCTTGAGGTAATCGGAGATGGTCTGTCTAGAGGGACTCTCACAATTGGTTTCTAACAGTCAGGCTGATGTTAAGTATACCACGTTTTTACTTAGGACTTTGATATACAACCTTAAAAGGTCCCCGGGAAAGGTTTTTTCTCCACTTTAGGTGCCTTGCAATCTAATTGGGGAGGGGCCTATTTCCCTCAGGCCAGTAAAAACTAGGCCCTCAACCCATTAGCAATTTTTTGGGCCGCCCCTCAAACCTCCTCCTTTAGTGGGTTTAGTAGGTGCCCCAGTATGGGCACATCCATGAACTTACACCATACTAACCTGTAGTGCCAAACCGCAATTTTCTACCTCAAACCAGTAATGGGCATTACACCTACCCTCTTTCCCCAAAAATAAGACAGTGTCTTATATTAATTTTTGCTCCTAAAGACGAGCTAAGACTTATTTTTAGCAGATGTGTATTTTTTCTATGAACAAGAATTCACATTTATTGTTGAACAAAAAAACAACATTTATATACTGTAGTGATTTAATCAAACAGCATAAGCAGCCAAACTCTGAATTGCATAAAAAAATGCACTATGTCTTATATTTGGGGAATGTCTTATTTTCGGGGAAACAGGGTACATGATGTCAAGCAACAGGCCTCAACCCTCAGGGACACAGGAACTAGTGGGTGCACTACTACGGCAACTTAAATTCTATTTAGGGGAGACAAATGTAAGTAGAAGAAATTAAAACAACAGTTCTACCTCATGTAATGTATGTTTCATGAATAGTTTTATATGCCATAAAGTCCGACAAGGCTGAGGTGTTCAAAAATAATTACGTGAATTATGTAAAGTGCAAATTGTCAGCAAGAATAATTAGATAGAATCTCACTACAATAAAGTAAGCAATAAATTCTGAAGAATGCTGACAAGTGTTAACATGCCAATACGATCTGTTGTCAGATATAACAGAAGATAATATGATGGCTGAGAAGTAAGCACTATTGCCTTACATCACTGGGGTCCTGGGTTTCAACCAAACCAAAAGCAGTAATTTTAGCGACTTTGTATGTTCTCCCTGCGTTTTCTTTCATACTCCAAAATAGTAATAAAATAAGTTAGCCTTTATTTGTTATAGGGAATTTCGATTGTGGGCAACAATAGAAACAGGAACTAATGACCTCTGTACGGTGTTGCAAAATATGTTGGTGCTATACAAGTAACAGGAAATAGGGGAATGAAACAACAATATGATATGCATTGCACTTTCCACCGTCATACAATAATGAACAAACTTTGATTTTATGACATTTGTGATAATGTTTTGGCATGGGTGTTTGTTGGATCAAAGACAACCCCTTTTAAAATACAGCCATCATCAGCTCATCACCCCAGGTTCAACTTCCAGCAACCTGTGCAATTAACGGATTTGGCTAGGGAAGTCATGGTCAACCATTTCCCCTGCAGTGGTTATTTAGATTTTGGGGCGTCCATGTAATCCAAGGGTGGTTTGAGTCTTCCAGAACAGGAGATTCTCCTACAGACTGGCTTGTTTAGGCTTTCAGAATGCTATGCAACACTTGATAAAAGAAATAAATGTAGATACCAGTGAGATTTAAAATGAATACCAGACTCCAGGTGATTTCATAGGACACCTAACATGACATATTCATTCGCTGCTTTCATCGAATGGTAAAAAGAGAAGCATGATGTCACCACGTTGCAATTAAAATTGGTGTTAGAATTCCAGACAGGTAAAAACAACTCATCTAAATGGGACAAAATTAGTGTGCCACTTCTCAGAAAGAGTAGCAAAATACTAAGCTCTTTCTCTTGGAACAAACAATGAGATCATACATACAACATGATCAGTCAGGTCCACTAATGTTCTGGTAGACATCTGTTTAAAAGTATACACTCTCTCTTTATCTTAAATTACCAGTAACACTCCAGGGCTTCAGCAACACAAACGTGAATTTTAGTCTCAAAACAAAAAGTGTTGAAAATGGTGGTCAACTTCCCCGTTTTTTTTATTTTCGGAACTTATTTATACGGATAGATTTCAAACACCAAATGAATGTAACAAGAAGTCACGTGGATTACAATTAATGTGTCTGTTCCTCAGAATGCTAATTTAAACACATCAGCAGCATTTACTGTGAACTGTAAGATAACAATTACTGTAATCTGCAGAAGCTTTAGCAATTAAAAAAAAAGCCAAAAAACAAAGAAAAAAACAGAAGTCAGTAAACTTTTTTTTTTTTTAGCACATCAGGAAAAAAGTTAGCTACTTTATGGGCCACTAAGGATCCTGATGTAGAGATAAGAACTTCCCAACCAGTTAGTTGGGTGCCCAGATAAACACCTTATTTATATATTTAAAAAAGACACAGCTTTTACATCCAAGAGACGATACGGATGATTGTGGAAGTGGTCACCCATCTCCTTTCTCTTAAGATCTGATGGGGGGAAAACTTTAGAACGCAAGATGAGGGGCTGTCAAGAAAACTGGACAGAAGGTTTAAAAACATAGTCATGTCTTGTTTGTTGGCAACAAGTGCATTTGCAATAGGATATATGCTTATGTATAATAAATCTAAGACTGTGGTGGACATGACCCTCCACTAAGCCCCACCCACTTTCTAGGAAAGTGGTTAGAGTGGTACAAAAGTTGGAGAATGTTGCAAATTTTGTGTATAATGCGTTTCCAAAAAAATTGCCAATTTTTCTGTGCCAAAATAGTGTTACTACACATTTAAGAATTTCTCCCCAAAGTCTTCAGTTCTAATACTGGTCAGGAAAAGCCCGCACCCACTCGTGAGTCGAAGGCCTGACTTGAGGTGTATCGTGATGTTGCGCTCTCCCTAGGGACACACAAGGTCAGCTGGATACCGTTTCATAGTCAACCCCTGTCCACAAGTGCACAGGAAGACCCAGGCAGTGAGAGAGGATAACCCACTCGCCCACAACCCTACTGGGTGAGAGCGGTTTACCTTGGTGAAACAGAACTCTGCCAGCCCGATATAACTAACAAGGAACTTGTGGCAGTCTAAGACCGGTCCATCACAGACTTATAACAAGGCCAGAAACCAGCCCAGGTAGCGATATATTAGAGACAGAGCCAAATGGACACCCGAGATCGGCGATCAAGACAACACACCCCCTCAGGATTGAAGTTTATAGATTTAATCACCTTGGGGGGTGCACTAGACAAGCAATATATATGCAAGGGTATAATTATACAGATATTGGTCAAAGGTGCAAATACGGATGCGGTTCCAAAGAGGCAGCAAGAGGTGTCTATTTACCTTAGGTTGGCCTTGTGCTGGGCACACATGTGGGGGGGGGGGGGGGGTGAATGTGGCCTTGCTCCTGTGTGTGGATGCTCCTGGAATGCTGGTGCAGGTACCCCCCTCCAATAAAAGCAACGACTGGGCCCACTTGGGCTCGACTTATAACTGTACTGGGACATCCCACGTCAAACCCCCTTCACACCCTCTCATGCCCCTGGGATGGTCTACACTCTCCTCTCTCTCGTGCCATGCTGGTTTGGACTTTTGGACACAAAATGGGTCTTATCGCAACACGGCTTTGGGACAGAACTGAACCAGTGATACAATCAGAACCTGACAGGCTTAGGCTATGACTTGGTACCAAACACTGGCCTTCTGCTTCCTGTCTTATGGCAGCCTTTGGTTTCTCCCTTCCCATGTGCCCTACAAATGTGGCACATGGGAAGGGAGAAATATAGTTTTATATTTAAAAGTATGAAAATGAGGTGGACCTGTGATGTACAGTTCTTCTATAAATCCTTAAGAAATCTCAGCACCTGGCTGTCTGTTCATCCCTTTGTTGCTTTGGTCTGGGAGCACATGTGTACTTGAGCCCGGGCCAGGTGCTAAGAAAATTAACCGACAATCCCTTGATGCTTCAACTCCCTACTGGGCTTTTTTCCTATGGATAGATTGGGAGCAGCCAGGTCTTGTATCTAAATTGGGGACAAGTGCCTTACTTCCTAGTGACATGTGAGGAAAATTAACCCCCAGCTTCCCCACAATAACAATACAGGAAACCGTATAATTATTCATGAGGTACACTTTGGGCACCTCAGAGGCTATGTCTACACAGCATACAAAAATGCTGCTTTTTTCAGTGCTTTTCCTTTTCTAAAAACGCTTAAAAAAATTACTGAAAAGAGGTTCCATAGACTAATAGTAAAAATGTTCTGTAGTCTCCACAAAGTTTTTTTTTCTGCTAATTTTTCAAAACATGTTGCAAAAAACGACAGAGCAAAACATTAACTATTAAAGTCTATGTAAGGTGCCAGATGTTTTTTGGCACTTTTTTTTTGCAGAAATCCATAGCAATTCCAATGCTTTGCATTTCTGCAAAAAAAAAAAAGAAAAAAGAAAAAAAAAGCAGCTTTTGACAGGCAGTGGACAAAAAAACCCCTCAGTTTTATGAATGTTTTTAGGATTTGGCTTTCAGTGAGTTTTTTTGTCCAATGCCGTGTAGACCAAGCCAAAAGGCATTAAAGGGATTATCCAGCCTTATTAAAATTGATGGCTTACTTCAGGATAAGTCATCATCACTATCAGATCGCTGGAGGTTCAACTACAGGACCTCAGACATCCAGAATTCAAATGAGCGGGACAGCTCTGCACTACCTTGCATCACCGCTATTAAATAAGATGATTAAAAGTATGAACAAAGCAGAGATTGATGTAAACACTGAGAAGGTTACAGAGCTTGTATAAGAGACAAGGTCTCTCCAACGCCAAAAAAACGGCATCCAAAAGGGTGATGAAAAAAATAAAATCTTTATTCCTTCATAATGCAAAGTTCCAACCCTAAAAGGTCCTTCTCAAGCAATGCAGTGCTTGAGAAAGGCCTTTTAGGGTTGAAACATTGCATCACTAAGGAATAAAGTTTTTTAAAAAAATGTTTCAATCACCCTTGGATGCGGTTTCCATTTCTTTTTAGATTTTTATATATTACTTGGATATTTTTAGTTCATGGTCCTGGCAATACTGCATCTAATTACCTAAGGAATTTATGGGTTAGGGCTGTTGGGACTTCACATATGTGGTTCTTCTAATTAGCTGATCAGTAGGGGTGGTGGGAATCAAAACAGATCTAATATTGGAGAAGAATAGGCTATAATTTTTACTAAGCTAGCAAACCCCTCTAATTTGAGCATTACTATGAAGTGAATATGAAAAAGAATGGAAAAATACACAAGGTCCAAATCCAGATTTTTGCATTATAAATACATATTAATTCATATTTATAGGAGTTTATTTCAGCCAAATAACAATGGCAATAATTTGTGTGGAAAAGGATTCTCAATACTACATGCATATGAATGTGCAAAGACATGCATCCTAGGAGGTTTTAGATTTGAAAAAAAAACTGCAGCCAAATGTGAATACCCAGAGGGATCCATCCCTCTTCCTGCACTAGTGAAGTTCATTCTGGTTACTTGCCAATAATATATTTTTCTTGGAGCCTCAAGTTGCTGCTAGCTGTAAAAGCAGATACAGTCAGGCAATGATGTAACACTTATATGAAACACGGATTTCCATTTTTATTACTGTTAGTAGAAGTATCCAAGATCCACATATTATTGACCAAGACTCTTCACCTGTTCATATGGTATTCATTGATTTTCATCTGCATTGTTTGACTCTCGGATACATACCAGTAGCACAATTAGTTTTCTATGTAATTGGATCTAGTGTGTGAGTAAGATTCAAATTAAATTCCCATTGGAAACATCAACCAATGTGAATTATAACAATTTGTGTACAGCACTGTGGATCAGGTAGATTCTGTAAAGAAGTAAGAGGAAATAAAGTTACAAGTCAATTTTTCCTCAAGGATGAGTTTAAGATTCAACTTTTTCTAGAGATGCTGCATAAACCTTTCCTGTGGAACTGCACTCTTACAAAGGGGTGAAAAATTATCCCACATTTAATGGAGGCCAAAAATAACATCGCGACCTTGAGTTGTGGGTGACAAAACCCAGCACTAATATGAAGAACTGGGGTACATTCGATCTTTTCTACGGCACCACTTTTCTTTTGTGTATATCACATAAGTAAAAATTTAGAGAGGGTATTCACAAAATCTATTACTAAAATCAAACACAAGAAAAACAAAAACAAAAAAACACTGTGCTTGTTTGATGGCTTCCAGAAATATACATTTTCATACAGTATAACAAGAACCAGGGGATAAAAAAACTTGTGAAAAATATTAATATTGTTAATTATGCTCCGTATGCAGTGGTTTTTGTTTCATATCAGGTGGTGCTGCCCATTTTATTTTGTTCTGAGGCCATATGAAATATAGTTATCCATACCTATTGATATAATAAAGTGAGCAAATTTCAAGCTATGTGTACAGTAACTTGTGAACTATTATGGCCTTTGTAACTTCAAGAAGTGTATGAGCAATAGATGCATATGACACAAGAGTAACGGTGGAAGGAAAATTTAACAAGAAAAAGGAACCCCCTGTCTGAATTACATTGAAATTCAGATAAGTCATAAAAACCTGAATTTGAATATCTGAAACTTGTCAGTAGGCAAAATATTAGAGATCTCTCTGAACAGGTAAATGAAACTACAGCAAAACAGAGAAGAACTTGCCTGTGGCTATGAATAGGCCCGTGCTAGAGAGTCTTTTCCTTTGCTTTAGCTTTTTCCAGCCTTAACAGAGGCATGTCCATTGACAAAAGACATCAATCAATTACTACCGTACTAACTGAACAGCGAAAACGAGAAATGCCCTTTACATGCCAATATACAATGGGATAATGCAACCCCTACTTTATTTAAAGGGAATGCGTCATCAAAAATTACTTCTTGTTTAACTCTTTCAATATTTTTTAATAATTCTTGAGCCCTGCAGTTTTCACTTTGGTCACTAAGCCTAATAATAGTCTGACACTTCCTGTTATGTAGAGAAAGATTCCCAGTTGTCTGCTCATTATCAGCACAAAGAGGGTCAGACTGAAAGAGAGTGAAAACTACAAGACTTAAGAATCATTAAAAAAAATTGAAATATTTCATTGATCTGAAAATAAAAAACAAAAATTCCTAAAAATGTGTTTAAGGTAAAAACGGGACTTCAACAATAATTCATTTTTTGATGACATTCCCTTTAAGGGCATTTGAACTGTACACAAAGTATACGATGATAGGTCTTTGAGAACAGTAGCAAAAACGTAGCTGACAAGTCAGTTTTTGGAGACTACTCTGCAAACTGGATCTCAAAGGCGGTAGGATTTCCTGCAACTCCATCCAAATGAGATAATAAATAAAGAGGTTGATGGCCCTCTCCCCAGTACATAGAACTAAGAATCACCTGAATGGCGAAAAGCTATTGCTGAGAATAGGCCTGCCAAAACTAAATGGAGTTCACTCAGATTTTAACCAGGATTCTGCATCAGATTCCACATTAAAATCCTTGTCTAATTGAATTTGACTCTGCAGTCCGTGCTATAACTAACACCATTTTAAATTAGTGGTGCAGGAAAATGAAAAAAGTGGACATGTCCATTCTTTTAAGCGGATCCTGCTTGCAGGAGAGACGCATGTTAGCCTTCTATAAATGGGGATAACCAAAGGAGAAAACTGCCTTTATAAAGTAAACATCTTTGGCAGAAATCGAAATTATCGCATAGAGTTTCGGTTGAGAACTGCACATCAGATTTTTCAAACAGGAGAAACGAGAAACCCGACGTGTAAACATATTTTGCCAGACTTGTTTCAAACAAAAAAAGTGTTTTATTTTAGTCATGTAAAATTGCCTGAAAACTCTGGTTTCCAACACATTTTACACAGCAAAATAATGAGCAACAATAAACTTAAAGGATTGTCCAGTCATGTTTATATTTTATTGGGACCAGAATGGTCAAAAAAACCCACAACAACGAAGACTAACCAAGCTGTCCCCTACCGCTGTCACTCCGCGCAATCCATTCCTCTTGACTTTAGGGTTCTTGTCGTAACACATAGGAGAGGCTTGCGCTCTATTCACTAACAGTGGAACACAAGCCTCCTTCCGCCCCCCCCAACGTGTTGGGGTGTGATGTGAACCACAAAGTCAAAAGGAATGAATTGTTGGGAGCACAAGCTTTGGGGGTACTTTTTGGACCACCCCAATGAGATTATATATCTATATGTAGACACACACATATACTGTATGTGTGTTTTTAATTATATATATAATATATAATAATTTAAAATATATTATATATATATATTATATTATCACACACACACACACACACACAAAACAAAAACACACCACACTGTATACATAGATATATATAGTACAACCCCTTCAGAATTGTAGATGTAAAGCTAAGTAAATCAGAACAATTGAGGGTAAATTCATATGGGACACCAATGCTGAAGATCTGTACAGGTAAAATAGCAGATTACCATAACCGCAAGTAAATGAGATTTCATAATGTCCTCCACGTGCTGCAGAATTTTTCTCCACAGAAATAGATCTTTTTCCACCCAGACTAGAAGACTTCTATAACCATTCCTTATGAGCACAGTCACATTTAATGATGTGTACACAGTTCAAGGCATGCCAAAAACATATGGTATGTGAAATAAACTGTACCTCTTTGGCATGAAGTCACTTAAATTTTGATCACGTGTTCGAAAGAATAAATTAGCAAGGAAGAGGATATAAAAGCTTCTAATGTGAAGGGCAACTCCTTTATACTCTGAATGAATCAGAGATCATTATTTATGGTGGTGGGTGATGGGTTAGTTCTTCCTCCCAACCCCCAACTGGAAATGCCACATTGACAGCACAGCTGTGTATCTGGAAGAGGTCAGCACAAGAAGAGACATGTGGCAACACCCTGACTGGTCACAGTTTTACCAGCTATAAACAACAACTGTGAGATCACAGAGATGAAACCATATTTCCAGAGAGCAGGGGACCCAGATAACCCTACAGGATACCGAGTTACCAAAATAATAGGGATCAAATATACTGCAGTAGTAAGAATTATTATTTACCAAAGATTAAAAGCTTTAGGTTTCCTTTACACAGTATTTTTGGCATGTTTTCTTTGGCTTTTAAGAAATGCTATGATATTGATATGTAATATATGATTGTCTTTATGATTATACTCACAATTTTTAACGCGTTTTTCTGATAGAGAAGCCTTTGGTAACAGGTCGGATGAAAAAAAACCAAAATGTTTCTAGTGGGTATTATTACTTCCTACTAATCTACATCATACATATGGCTGTGGAGGTTTTTTTCTTCCCCAGCAAAGTCAAAAAGAACTTTTAGGCTATGTTCACACGGCTTAACTGCGGGGCGTAATTCCGCCCCACAATTACGCAGTGTGGTCGGGGGCGGGGCGGAGGGGGTGGGGCCGGCACTTCGCCGGCCCATAGACAATCATTACTACGGGCGTAATTACGCCGCTAGAAAGTGACTTGTCAATTAATCTCCCCCCCTCGGCGTATTCGCCGAGCAGGGAGAGGAGACGTAATGCATAGTTCTCTATGAGAACTGTGCATTACCGTAGTTACTGGGACGGATTCAGCCCGTAATTGGCGCACTTCGGCGCGTAATTACGGACTGAATTAAGTCCCAGAATAAGCCGTGTGAACATGGCCTTAGCCTGCAGAGAACATAAGCATTACTTACAGAAAACCTCTTTAACATGCAGACTGCAAACATCAGGGCACCATGCGAGATAAAGCCATCTCACTATGGAGATACATAGTTCATTTGTACATATTAAATTACTGGCCAAATTTACTGGTCATCAAAAAAAATGACTTCTTGTTTAACTCATGTTTTTATGTTAACCCCTTACCGCCGGAGCCAGTTTTGGCCTCTCTGACAGAGCCCCATTTTTTAAATCTGTCATGTGTCACTTTATGTGAGAATAACTTTTTGACACTTTAACCTATCCATGTGATTCAGAGATTGTTTTCTCATGACACATTGTGCTTTAAGATAGTAAGAAATTTTGGCCCAAAAAAAATGCTTGCTTTTTGTGAAAAAAATCAAACTATCGTGAAAATGTGAAAAATTTCCCAAATTTTCAAACTTAAAAAATTTCTGCTGAAAGACAGATGGTTATTCCACTCAAATAGATTATAACTAGCATCTACCATATGTCTGCTGTAGTTTGGCATCATTTTTTTTAAATGCCTTTTTTTTCTTGACGACATTAGGGGGCTTTAAATTTAGTAGTAATTTTCAAATTTCAAGAAAAATTTGCAATATACATTTTTTGGGGACCAGTCCAGTTCTAACGTGACTTTGATTGACCTGTATGTTGATACCCCCATAAATGACCTCAACTAAGAAACTCCCACCCCCTGAAGAAATTAAAAACCGCATTTTATGAAGTTTATTAACCAATTAGGTTTTCACAGGAATTAAAGCAAAGTGGAATTTGAAATTTCAAAATTTCACTTTTTTGCAGATTTTCAATTTTTATACATTATGACAACAATACGGTAAATGTGATCAGGGAAATGCAACTTAATATTGATTCCCCAGATTCTGCCGTTTTCAGAGAATACCCCATATGTGGCCCTAGGTGCATTATTTGGCCCCAACCACAAGCCCCAGAATAGGAGGAACACCTACCGGACTCTGGGGTCTCATTTTCAATTACGATTTTATTTAGGCGCCATTTTCAAGTTTGCGGACCCCCTAAGGTTCAAAACTCAATAAAACCCCTAAAAAGACCCCTATTGGAAACTACACCCCTCAAGGAATATATCCAGGGGTGCAGTGAGTTTATCGACCCACAGGCGTTTCACAATTTTTTTAGCGTTTGGCTCTGAAAATAAAAAAAATATATATTTTTTACAATAATCTGCAATTTTAGCTGAAAAATGTTTAAATTTTACAAGTAATCTTGTAAAAAAATCCCCAAAATTGTGTTACGAAAATTTTCTTCCAAGTTCGGCAATACCCTACATGTGGGTGTAAACTCTGTTTTGGCGCATGGCCGGGCATAAAAGGGGAGGGAGCGCTATTTGGCTTTTGGAACACAGATTTTTGGTGGGAGCCATGGTCAACATTTGCAAAGCCCCCAAAAGTACTAGAACAGGTGAAACCTTCAAGAAGTTGCCCCATTTTGGATTCAACCCCCCCCTCAGGGATCTCTTAAAGGGGTGTATTGTGCATTTTGGGCGCACAGGTTTTTTCCGTAGTCTTTTTTTTAGCTTTGGGGCCAGGGAAATGGGAGGGGGAAATGCAGTTTCCGCCATTGTTTTTGGGCTTCGTTTTTTACAGTATTCGCCATACCGGGATAAATGACGGGATAACTTTACTATGGGGGTCGGACAATTTACAATTATATAAATTTTATATCTTTTTTTTTTTTTATTACTTTTACAAAATATAAGCGATTTTTATAAAAAGTTGCTTTTTTTTGTTGTCCTATTCTGACAGCCATAGCTTTCTTAATTTTTTGCATATGGAGCTGCTTGTGGGTTGTTTTTTTATGAGATGAGTTGATGTTTTTATTGGTACCATTACGGGGGCATGTGATGCTTTGATCACTTTTATTAAGGTTTTTTGTGAGGCTTTTGTACAAAAACAGCAATCCTGGTAGTGTTTTTTATTTTTATTTTTTACAGCGTCATGTGCAGTATAAAATGACATGCTAGTTTTACTCAGCAGGTTGGATACGATTACAGCGATACCAATTTGTATATTTTTAATGTTTTACTGCTTTTACAAAATTTAAAAACCCACTTTTATTTGAAAAGGAAAAACACGTTTTTTGCATCATCGCGGTCTGAGAGCCATAACTTTTTTATTTTTCTGTTTTGGGGCTGTATAGGGACTTTTTGCGGGATGAGTTGACGTTTTTTTTTTGGTAACATTTTTGGGGGGGACAAGACTTTATGATCGCTTTTAAATCCGTTTTCTGGAAGGCAGGGTGAAGAAAATACTGCAATCCTAGCAGTGTTTTTTATTTTTATTTTTAATAGCGTTCACCGTGCAGTATCCATGACAAGTTAGTTTTACTCTGTGGGTTGAGACGATTACGGTGATACCCAATTTATGTAGTTTTTTTATTTGAAAGCACAATTTTTTTGAAAAAAAATGTTTTTATTGTTGGTAAACATTATTTTTTGCATCGCTATCTTCTAATAGCCAGAACTTTTTTTAAATTTTTTTGTATACAGAGCTGTGTAAGGAACTTTTTTTTGCGGGATGAACTGACTTTTAATTGGCATCACTTTAATGTTGATATGAGCTTTTTATGACTTTTTACTCCATTTTTTGTGCTGCAGGATGAACAAAATCGCAATTCTGTGATTGTTTTTTTGGGTTATTTTTTTTTACGGCATTCACCGTACGGGTTAATTAACCCTGACAGATTTATAGGGTGGGTCGTTACGCACGCGGGATACCAAATATGGGTACTTTATTTATGTTTGTCTTTTTTGGGGGATTTGGCGTTTGTAAAGGGGAAAAGGGCGATGTACGTGTTTTTATTTTATTTTTTGTGTTTGTGTTTTACTTTTTTACACTTTTTTTTTTTACTTTTTCAACTTTTTACACTTTTCCCCAGGGGGGAATTGCATGAACGATCTGATGATCGTTCATGCAAAAAGGAGATCAGCATACAGCTTATAGCTGTAGCTGGTCTCGATTGCAACTGTCTGTCACGCGGCCCACAATGCATTGTGGGCATCGTGACGTCACAAGACAACCCGGATGCTGTCATTCAGCATCCGGGCTGTCTGGTAGGAGACCGGTACCTGCGGTGAAGCGCAATTACTGCGACGTGATCACGGGCGGCAGGAGCTCACTCCTGCCGCCCGCAGCTGCGATGTCGCTACATCGGGGGGTTAATACCCCGCGGCCGGAGCTCACTCCGGCCGGGGGGGATGCGGCATGATGCCAGCGGTAATATAACCGCCGGTTCCATGCCGCGATCTTGCGCGCTCCGCTTGTGAGCGCGCAAGATCCGCTTGACGTACTCATACGGCAATTTGCGGGAACCCCTACCCGACATTGCCGTATGAGTACGACAAATGTCTGTAAGGGGTTAAACACTTTTTTAGGGATTATTATGTTTTTTTAATTTTCAATCTCACTTTTCAATATCTTTTAATAATTATTAAGTCCTGCAGTTTTCACTTTGGCCAATGAGAAAAAAAATAAAAGTCTGACACTTCCTGTTATGTAGAGGAAGACTTTGAGCAGTCTGCTTATTATCAGCACATGCAGGGTTACACTGAAAGGTGACACTAGTGTGCTTAGATAACACAGGATCCACCAGTCACAAAAGGAGATCGTCCCAGGTCACCTTCTCCCCTTCCTTGCACACCGACTTCTTCCCAGGTCACAGAGCATGACTAGAAAACTCTCCTATAGAAGTTACTGGGACTGAGTCAGTCTCAAGGCTCCTATGTGCATGAAGCTGCTGTAAAGCATCTCTCTAAATGCGGTTAAAGCAGTGCAGGCAAGAATTGAGAAATCTACAATCAGAAAATAAAAACGGCTAAGAAAAGAATATGGATAAGGGTCTTGTTTTAATAAGTAAAAAAAAAAAAATTGGCGACAGATTCCCTTTAAAGATCTTGCTTTACGCGGTGGTAATTAGCTAACACTAACCTCACAGAACTGTTCGTTGCTTTCAAGTACTATAAAACTATTTCTTATCAGTTTGTTTTTATGACACAATCCCTTGCAAAAACTATGGGTTTTCCGCAATTAGAAGGTGAACACCCAAATGAGTCGGGTGCCAGCAGTAACAGCTCTGATACAAAAGCTTACCCACATATAGCAAACAAAATCCACGGCACTCCACAACAGATGTAAGCAAAAAAGGTGATTTATTCCTCCTTTCTTAATTTAGCACATTGAGGAATAATTTTATATATATATATATATATATATATATATATATATAAAATATATAATATTTATATTTTATATATATTTTTATAAAATAAATTATATATATAACACACCACACACAACACATCACACAGTGTGAAAAACTTTTTTGACCTGTTCTTTAATTCTTATTCGTTTAAATGTTAGACAAACATAACATACATAAACACAAAATGCAGTTTTTAATATTGAGAGAAAAGGTAGTCATAACATACAGATCCCTGTGTGAAAAAGTAATTGCCACTAAACCTAATAATGGGTTGGGCCACCCTTAGCAGCAACAACTGCAATCAAGCGTTTGAGATAACTGCCAATGAGTCTTTTACAACGTTCTGGGGGAATATTGGCCACTCATCTCTGCAGAATTGTTGTAAGTCACCCACATTGGAGGGTTTACGAGCATGAACCGCTTGCCAAAGCATCTCAATTGGATTAAGGTCAGGACTTTGACTAGGTCTCTCCAAAGTCTTCATTTTGTTTTTCTTAAGCCATTCAGAGGTTGACTTGCTGGTGTTTTTTGGATCATTGTCCTGCTACATAACCCAAGTGCGCTTCAGCTTGAGGTCACGAAGAGATGGCCTGATATTCTCCTTCGAGATTTATTGGTAGACAACAGAATTCATGGTTCCATTTATCACAGCAAGTCTTCCAGGTCCTGAAGCAGCAAAACATCCCCAGAGCACCACACTACCACCACGTGTTACTCTTGGTATAATGTTCCTTTTCTGAAATGTGGTGTTGCTTCTACGCCAGACGTAATGGGACTTACACCTAACAAAAAGTTAAACTTTTGTCTCATCAGTCCACAGGCGTATACGTGCCGGCAAATAATAAAGTACAGGATGCACAGATGTGTCTCGGGCTTTACGTGTCTCGTGCCGTTGAAATTACCCGCTTGCAATGAACATGTATTGCTGCACGTACTGTACACGCCCCAATATACTGTGTGAACCCGGCCTTTTTATTTTACTGGCCAAGAAAAAAAAACAAAAAAAAAAAAAAAACGACTCTTGCTTTTCTGGTTGGCTGTTAAATAAATAGGCTTAAGTTTCAGTTATTTTGCTAAATTGGGATTATAAGAAACTGCCCCTAAAATATGAGCGATACCATGAGCAAAATGAGCATCTGCAAGCCAGTAATGAAAACTTTGTAGGAAAGGTCTACAATGATAAATGCCTTTTAGATCACTTAAGACACAAATGAGTTAATAAGAATCTTTAAGAAAGCAAATTACATAGGCTTGGTCGCTATTCCAGCTGTGTCAGGATGAACTAGATGACATCATTGACCACAAGATGAAGCCAGACTAAATACCTACTTCTCAACGCTACTGTTTTAGCTTCCACAAGTCTAGCATCAGTCAAAGCCTAGACACCCTCTCACAGATGAGAGAGACACCTAATTACAGACCCAACCCACCTATCACCCCACACAAATAAAAAAAAAACAACTGTTTTTGTTTCATTAACTAAATACCAGTCACAAGGGTACAGTGTTAGCCGAGATTGCTCTGAACATTATCATTAGCTCCCTAAAAGCAGGTTATATGTATTGTGGTGCCAAATTAAGGAACCATGATAAGAAAGGCTGGTTCAATTCTAAACTTACTACACCCTGGGCTAGTCATCATCTAAGGATGGGTACACACAGCATTTCTGGCCTCTGTTTTGAAACAGCCTCAAAATAACAGGTTTTTTTGACGTTTTTTCGGAAAAAGCGTATTATCAAAGAGTTTTTTTTAAAATCAATCAAATTTGGTCCAGAGCGTATTTGAGTAAACGAGTCTAAAAACATTCCACAAAACGTAGAACATTCTTAAAGGAGTTCTCCTACAAGCTTTCAGCCTACTTTAAAGTGTCTGGCAGCAAAGGATTTTTGGATTCAGGGGCATGCTTCTTGTCTGCCTCTTCACCTCCCTCTCTGCCCCCTCCCCTCAGCACACAGAAAGCTCTCATCCATAACTTCTATACAGCAGGGGGAAGGTGAGGGGGTTTGCTGCCAGAGTTAACCCTGTGTGTGCCTGCCAAGGTCTGCTGCAGGATCAGCTGCACAGTCAGCTCCATGGAGAAAGGAGAGGGCTGATCTATGAGTGTGGAGATGTCTGTGAAGCTGTGTATGCTTATAGCAGAGCAGGGAGGATGTAAGTGTTCCTATACCCCCCTGCTTAGCATACAAATCTCCATCTCAAGCAACAACAAACAAACCCTGTCAGAACAGACACAGGGCAGCTATTAAGTGTGTTACTATACTCAGGATGTGTCACTAATACAGCAGAGCAGGGAGGGATAGGAACCGTTCACATGCCCCCCTGATCTGTTCTAGTAGTATAGTCACAGCTCCACAGACACATCATGATTATAGTAACACACTTCACTGCTGTCACATCTACTGACTACAGATCAGCCTCATCTCTGCTCTCCTCAATCTGTGTAGAGAGCAGGAGGGAGCAGGCACACACAGGGTTAATCCAGCTACACAGAAGCCAGAGACCTCCCCCTCCCTTCCCTACAAAAGCATACTGTGCGGGGGGGGGGGGGCTCTGTGCTCTGACCTGTATTCGGAAACAGATGAGTTCTCACTGGCTGTCAGTGCTGATGAAGATCAACAGGTCAGCTGCTATAGGGATTTCAGGAGCTGATGCACTACTACTAACAGGGATAACTCAAAATCAGTAGGACATTTGTAATGAACATATATTGCCAAAGCTGCTTGTTTTTTTTTAAAGATCTTTTAATTAAAACCCAATCATTGTAGCGAGACAACCCCTTTAATGTTTTCACCTACAAAAAACGTACTCCATTATTTTCTATGGAGATTTTACGTGCAAAAAACGCCTCAAGAACAGACAGGTCTTTTATTTTTACAGCAGTAATTGCGTCCAAAAAAGGTCTCGCAATTACACTTGTGAAATACGTTTCATGTGAACAGAAAGGCGGATTTTACATTTTATTCAATGCCAGAATTGAGGACTGTCTGAGGCGGATTTTAAACCATTTTTCAGCACGATAAACGTGCTAAAATACGGCCCAATAAACGCTGTGTGAACATACCCTACTGGTGATGTGCCTCACTTTTTTTTTTTTTTTTTTTCAAATAAAATTAATATTTAATTATATAAAATTATAAAACCAATACCGAATCTACAATTCTCAATCAGGTGTTTACCGAGTTATTGCAGTATTATCAGTGATTACAAACATATTAGAGCAGGCTAGAAATAAAATAAAAACTGTAAGAATAGCATGTCAGTGAATAGAAACTATGGTAGTGATCTTGCTCAGTGCACCTCAGGACCTGGCTAGACCTTGGGAGTCAGCTACTACTACATGTAGAATTTAGGCTAAGAGTAGGAAAGTAAAATTAAAAGTGATCAACATCTGAATAAAAATTTGTTTCATTTAAATTAGTAAACACGAAAAATATAAACATTTTAATGAAAATTTAATGTACAACCTAAATGTACAAAAAACACATTTCATTGAGATTTTCATAAGAAAAAAATTAAAAATAAAATCAGAATGGAATTTTATAATTAACACAATTTTTCATTACAAATTCAACCCAATGAACCGCACCAATCTCTATGGAGAAGAACATAAGCTAATAAACGTCAATCACACTTTAAAGGGAACCTGTCACAGTCCATGCCACCCTGTGCCTCACTTTTTTTTTGCACCCCACCCCTCGGAGTGACCTGCACTGCAATTTCCAAATACTGTGACGTTATCATTGACAAAACACAAAAGCGAAGTTCTCTTCAGAGGTTTTTAGAAATGTGTAGCATAAATTTTGGTTTTCGGGGTATGACAGATAAGGGCAAAAAATAATTAGCCATGGTATATAAAGACATAACCACAAATGCATTTAGAGAGACATAATTGTCTAGAATCATATGCATTGTAAGGCTATATATATTATAAAATGCTGCCATAATAGCTTTGTCCAGAAGAAGCACATACACCAAAGGCTCCAGTAAAACCACAAACCTCAGACAGTTTCCACTTTCTCTAGAACAAAGCATTTTTACAGGGTGAGGTAACATCGCACCATCATATCTTTCCACCACTTCCCAATGAAACTAAAAAGCAGTTTTCTTGATGGAGGGTGGTGTTGAAAACATGCAGTTCAGGAACAAGGAATGGGGTAGGGAGGTTCAAATTGTGGATGTGGCGCTTTGTTTTTACACCCACGTTAAAAGATTTTATATACATGTGTGATTTTACATCTAACCATTAATACGTTTATTGGAATGGAATGCCAGAGGCTGTAACTCAGACACTATGGTCACGTATCTGATACTTTATAGGGGCTAATCATGGCTTACAGAATGCGTGGCTAATGCAGTACAAATTCAAGCCTGTGATGTGGTTAAAATAGAAGCAATGCACAGATACTGTACATATATATAATGGAGAATGCAGATGGACATGCTGTGGCAAAAATGCAGCTAAACAACTAATGTGAAGCCAAACACATGCAACAAAAATGCATAAAGTATTTAAAGAACAGACGAGCATCTTTTCAAGTATAATAGTTGGTAACAAAAAAACTTTGCACAAACAATCATTTTTGTTGAAGCAAACACTCTAGAAAACATATTTTGAAAGCCTAATGGCAGAACTTTATGCTAAAGGGAGTGTGTCATTTAAAAAAAAAAATAAAAAATCACTTAACTCATGTTATGTTAAACACCTTTTTTTTAAACAATTTGTTTATTTTTTTACGTTTTCCATATCACTTTCAATATTTTTTAATAATTCTTAAATCCTGCAGTTTTCACTTTGGCCACTAGGCCTAATAATAATAGTCTGACACTTCCTGTTCTGTAGACAAAGATTTTCAGTAGTCTGCTCATTATCAGCACAAGCAGGATTACACTAAAAGGAGACACCAATGTGTATAGATAACACAGGATCCACCAGTCACAATAGGAGATAGTTGCAGCTCTCCCTCTCTCCTCCCTACACACTGACTTATTCCCAGGTCACACAGCATGCCTAGAAAACTCTCCAATAGAAATCAATGGGACCGATCCAGTTCACAGGATCCTATGTGCATGAAACTGCTGTAAAGTATCTCTCTGACTGCTGTTAAAAGCAATACAGGTAAGAATGCTGTCCCCACAATCATATACAGACAACAGAATTGAGAAATCTACAATCAGAATATAAAAATGGCTTTAAAATGAAATAATTTTGGTATCAGGGTCTTGATTTAATAAGTTAAAAAAAAAAAAAATTGGCGACAGATTCCCTTTTAAAAAAAAAAAAAGGTTCCATTATATCTGGTTTCCTGTATTGTTTTTCTCTGTGAAGTTAAAGAGGGAAAACCATCACGAGAATGCTAGAACAAGGAAATACTTGATATAATATATAACACACTTTAAAGTCACAAAAGAGAAAAGAGGTCAGTATGCAAATTTGGAATTATAAAATGACCATCTGTTTTCCTTTAAATGTCCCCCAAAATAGATTTTTTTTTTTTACATACTAAACTAAAACTACGGTTGGTTTCTTCATTGCAGGCTATTAAAAATATCACTAGGCCAACCAGGCCAGACAATATTTTTTGGACATGTGGTTTTAGTTTCCCGTGCTACAGAAGAAGAATACTCTTTCATATGGAGGAGAAAGAGGAGATGTTGAAGAAAGCAGGAATCCCCATGGAGTGAGACTTATGCAAGGAAATTCTCTTTATATCACAAAGGAAGCAAAGCATAAACAAGCAAAACTGCTGGAAAGCGTGCACTTTTTAATGAAAAGGGAGCATTTCTCTTAACATATATCTGGGAATTGGCATTTAACAGAATAGTTAGTATATACAATTTTATTGCACATACTCTTAAACATTTTAAAGTTGAAAAGGTGGAATGCTGAACATAAAATGCACCGCTATAACATGTAATGCTACGTGTTGTATGTACATTGTTCACTGATGGGACCAAAATGGGACATTTTTGGCCCATCTACAATATGGTACATACAAATTGCATCATTTTATCTACTGCCTCACAAAGTAGCCACCTACAGCAGGCACTCGAGAGCGTATTCTTACTTCTTAAGAACTATTATGCATATTGTATCCCCTAAAAATCATCAAGACCTCTGCAAGGAACACTTTTTTAGGATGAAAGTATAGCAGCTAAAAAATTATTATTTTTTTTTTTTAAATATATCGCTGGGGAGTGTATGAACTTTATTGTGTAATTATGGTTGTGTGTAAAGCATTACCTTTGAATAATTATCGTTTTGTGGTGCACTCATCACCATCTTGGGGAAGAATTTCCTGCTTCTTCTTTCTCCAGTAGTGTGATGATGCTACTAAATTCAACCCCTGTTATTACTATGTCATGTCTGGTGCAGTATGGTGTCTAACACACCTTTAAAGTATTTGGTCAACAAAGATAACTAGTAGAATCAGCGTGGCTTATGTTACAGACACAGCAAGTCTTAGGCTATGGCTACACAGCACATAAAAACAGCCGTGTTTTCATTTTCTAAAAATGCTGAAAAACACGACTGAAAAGAGGTTCCATAGAAGTTTTTTTTTTTTTTTTAAACAAATGTTTATTTGGTTTTCAATAAAGTTTACAAAAGTAAAGTAATACAAAGACAAAAGATAATTTCGCAAACAAATAAATGTCCTGTACCTTGAACAGCAAATCAATGTAGCACATTCTGCTCACTCGTCGCTGTTCTAATGTATATCCACTCACTAACATATTAAGCCTTTGGAGCACTTAGACAACATTTGAACAACAGCTCAATATAGAGTGGAACTTACTTTAAGGACAACATATAAAACCTACGTGGTGTATGCATTTCTCCCAAACTGTTCCAATCAACAAAAGTTCTTGCATATATCCGTCCATCTCTGACCTTCCCTGACCCGGTTATCTGCCACATTTCAAATTTTTAGTCTGCCTAGAGATCCACACATCCCCCTCCTACAATACCAGTCAGTGAGTTGGAAAGGTTGCATTAATGTTTTAATTTCTCTGAGTAGTGGGATTCTATGAAGGACCGCCAGCGTCTAAAAAAAAAACGGCTGTGCGAGCTTCCATGCATCTCTCTTTTTCCATCCCATCTGCCACTAGAAAAATATTCAATTGGTCCATAATAAAGGTAATTGGCGGCAAGGAAGGTTTGATCCAGTAGGTAAGTAGGCATCGCTTGGCTACCAATAGTGCTATGTGAACAATCGCTGGCACCCGTTGAGCTTCACTGACTACCCTTTCACCCTCCGTTTCCGGGGGCCTGGGGCAGTGGAAGATCAACATGTCATAATGTTTGTCTAAAGTGACCCCAAAGTGTACTTTAATATAAATCACCACATTGTCCCAGTATCCCTGTGTAGTTTGGCATTCCCACAGGCCATGCCACAGGTCAGTCTTATGTATCCCACACTTAGGGCAGCGATGTAGTCTGTTTGGTGAGTTCTGGGTGGGGGGCAGATTAAAGCCATAGATGGCATTATGCGCGATTTTAAACTGCGACTCTCTCCAGTTTGCGCATACTACATGTTTTTTAACCACTGACAATCCCCTCACTATCTTGTCTGGTAGTTGATCATCCTTCAGTCGTCGAGCCCAATATTGAAAGGTATGTGACTCAGTACGGGACATGATCCATTCCCGTATAGCATCATAGAGTCCAGAAAGGCAACAAGACCCTTTATTGGAGTCCATGAAGATGTCATAGGCATTAAGAGAGGTCTCCTTTGAGACATCTTTCAGTCTAGAGGCACAAAAATAATACAGCTGATAAGCAGCTAACAACTGTGAGCTGGGGAGGGAGAACTTTGTCACCATTTTTGAGGGTGTAAGCCATCTTTGATCCCTGTCATGTAAGAGTTGACCCGCCACCTTCAGGCCACCCGCCCTCCATTTTGCAAACATTGGGTTAGACTGCCCTAATGGGAAGTCTGGATGATCCCAAATAGGCATACCTTTGGATATCATGAAAGAGAGACCTAGCAGCTTTCTGATCTCTTTCCATACCGCAATCGTGTCTCGAAGAATCACCGAGGACTTAATCTGGGCTGGCAGGTTTGAAAATTCCGTGTGTAAAAGAGCATGGGGATGCCAAGGACCGACTGGAACCCTCAGACCAATCAACAACATGGCGCGCTAAACATGCCAGGTTGTATCCCATCACATTAGGAAGATTTAAGCCTCCTTTCGAGGATGGTAACATCAATTTTTGTAAAGCTATGCGGGGCTTTTTCTCTGCCCAAATGAATTTTGAGAATCATGAATTAATCCTGTTCACGTCTAAGTGCTTCAGAAGGAGTGGGAGGGTCTGTAGAGGATATAACAATTTAGGGAAACTTATAATTTTTATAGCGTGGCATCTCCCTGTCATGGACAGGGGGAGGAAGTTCCACCTCTTCAAATCCTGGGAAATCTTGTTAATGATTGGGGGAAAGTTTAATTTATAGATGGAGTCTGGCGTTCTACCAATTTTTATTCCTAAATAGGTGATGTGGTTTGGGGCAAGGACAAGATCAATACCTAGGCTTTGGAAATTTGTCCTTGGGGGGTTCGTACCCAGGCTCAGCAGTTCACTTTTAGAGGGATTCACCTTATATCCCGACAAATTGCCAAAAGTCTTGAGAGCTTCGAAGACTCGTGGGAGGTGGGTCACAGGATCCGACATGGACAGGATTAAATCATCAGCGAAAAGCGCTGTTTTCACCACCTGGGATCCAATCTGAATTCCAGAGAAGAGGTCTGAGTCCTCTAGTAATCTCGCCAGGGGCTCAAGGGCTAGATCAAATAAGAGGGGTGATAGCGGGCACCCCTGTCTGGTCCCCTTTTGAAGGTGGATTGGCGAGGAGAGGAATCCAGGGGTGTGTACCTGTGCCCTTGGGTCAGAATAGATAGCGGTGAGAAGGGTCCGAAAGGCTCCAGTAATCCCCACAGTATCCAACACGAGCCAAAGCCATTCCCATCGAACGTTGTCGAAGGCCTTTTCAGCATCTAAGGCTACCAGGACAGGGTGTTCTCCGGGAATGGGGCTGCGTTTGGTCCTCTCTAACACTGTCAGCACCTTTCTAATATTCCCTACAGCTGCTCTCCCTCTGATAAAACATTTTTGAGATGGACCAATTATGAAGGGCATTAATTCTGCCAGGCGGTCAGCCATTATTTTGGAAAGCAGTTTCTGGTCTACATCAATAAGTGAAATGGGCCTATACGAGGCCGGGAGCCAAGGGTCCTTTCCTTTTTTTGGTATAACTTTGATAAAGCGAATGGAGCCCCTTTGTAAAACCATATTGTAATATTGTGTAAGGACCGGCGCGATCTGGTCGATCAAAACCTTGTACATCTCCTCCGAGAACTCATCGGGACCTGGCACCCTCCCGGGTTTCAGCTGTCTTATAGCCCCCCGCACCTCCCCTTCGGAGATTTCCGAGTTCAAATGCTCCCTTTGTGCATCTGAAAGTTGGGGTAGGTTAAGTTTAGAGAGAAACTGTGTGCTTTCCTCAGTCTCGTCATACGGAGTGGCAGAATAGAGGGAAGCATAAAAGTGTCTCAGTGTTTCATTAATTTGCACCGGATCTGTAGTTACCTCTCCCTGTGACGTTCGCATGGCCGTGATATGGGAAGACTTATGATGTCCCTTAAGTAACCTAGCAAGGACTTTTCCCGACTTATTGGCGTATCTAAAAAGGGTGGATTGAATGTGTGAATGGTGAAGCTCTTCCCTACGTTCCGCCCAGATGTTAAAGTCCCTCTTAGCCGCTTCCCATTTTACTCTGTTGTCAGCCGAGTCGTCTAGTTGGAAGGCCTTGTATGCAGACCTGACTGCCTCTGAAGCTAGTGTGTAAGATTCAGTAAGTTTACGTTTATGAAGAGATGTGTGTGCAATAGTCTTGCCTCTCAAGACTGCCTTGAATGTCGCCCAATATAGGGGAGGATCAGAATTATGTGTCTTGTTATTAGCCTCATATTCCATCCACTACCCCTTAAGCATGTCAGTGAAGTATTCCGTTCTAGCCAGATAGGGGGGGAACTTCCGTATAAAGTCCGTGCCCTTCGGGGATTGTTCCGCTATGTCTAGGACAATGGGAGTACGGTCAGAGTACCATATCCAGAATCTGTGCACCTTCCACCCTAGTACACAAGTTATCTGATACCAGGAGGTAATCCAGTCTGGACCATGAGCGATGGACGGGGGGAGTAGTAGGTATATTCTCGGCTATCGGGGTTTCTCCCTCTCCAGCAATCATTTAAGCTAGCTGTTTCCAGTAGATGCGCCAGGGCTATATTTCCCCCCCCTCAGAGTGGTCTGGCTAGTTTTTTTTTCGCAGTGCTTTTTTTATCCTCTTGAGGTCCCCTACTAAGTTTATATCTCCCCTACAATTTGACTCGCACCTACGGGCCTGTTTTCCTTTCCCCATTCATGAAAAAGGGAACTTTTTGTTTATTAGGCCATAAACATTAAAAAGACTAACTCTTTTCCCCCCCATTAATATCAATGGGATATCCTTCCCCCCCCAACATGTTGGTGGGAAATTAATTCGAAAGGGAAGTTTTATCATAAAGTAACAAATCCCCCGCTTTCCGTTCACCCCGATGGGATCCAAATACCTGGGGCCCACCCACATCTTCTCCATCCGCCTGATACGCCCCCCCCTCAAATGGATTCCTGGGAAAAGCGACATCGGGATTATCGTTAAGATTCGCAGAACTTTCACCGCTTTTTAGGGACGGGCCCCTTTATTTCCAGGGGAAAATACCCCGCATGGTTTGTGTCAGCGGGTGGGGCAGACACAGCACGGTCTATAACCCACGGAAAGGGGGGCCAAAAACCGGGATTTTACTCTAGTTGCAACCCAGGAGAAGACGGGCATATGGGGAAAACACACCACTCAAAAACAGGAAAAATTTTTGAAAGCAAGACACTGCAAAATTATGTAACAAATACACTTTAAGATAGCACGGAGGGGGGGGAATCACTTTCCCCTCCCTCTTTTGGGGCGCTAAAGAAATTTCCTTTTTTCTGGCCGTAGAGGATATTTCTCTCAATGTCCCTCCCCCACAAGCCTTGAGGGGTACTTCTCAATTATGCAACAATTATGTAAAGAATAAGTAACAATTATTTAGAGAATAGCACAGAACCGGGCCCCATCAGTAATGCGTCCAAACAATTGGGGAAGACTCAGTTAAAGGGCGTCTTGGCCTGTAGTATAACGCCTACTTATGTCCATCCACCCAGTGGTCAGAAAGCCAGGGGCTGCAAGCGGGGTATAAGTGGGGTGGGAAAATTAGGACCCCCACCTCTCCATACTCACAGTGCCGTGCACTAAAGAAGTTCACTTGTATGTCACCACGTCGTCAATCTTGGTCAGAATCTGGTTGCGGACCTCTCTTAGGCGGACGACGATCTTTAGGTGCTGAAGGAGGGGGCGGAGAGGTTGTTGCACTTGTCCAGGTGGTCTCTTTACGCTTCTGTTCATGGTGTCTGTCTCAGGGTCTCTATCAGTGGTCAGGGATCGAAGAGTGTCCTTATAGGGGAGCGTCTTCATCAAGTCTTGTAGTCCTTTTTCTGCCTCTTTGGGTGAGGCGAAGATTCTGGGCGGCCCATTTGGATCCAGTACCTTTAATGTGGCTGGGTAAAGAATTTGGAAGCGGATCTTTCGCTGGACTAATGATGTACATAAATTGCTGAAGGCCCTTCGCTTCTGCGACATCTATGGAGAAGTCCTCGAATAGGAGTACCTTGTGTTTACCCAGCAATATGGGGGGGCCGTCTTTGCGGTAAGCCCTTAGAATTTCCGTTTTGTCATTAAAGTCCAGAAATTTCATAATTACTGTGCGATGTTTCTGTCTGGTACGTGAACCCTGCGGTATCTTAGAGCTTTCTTCAGGGCCTATGCGGTGGACCCTTTCAATACGGCACGGATGTCTCAAGCCCAGGGCTCTTGGTAGTTCATCTTGACTGTGTTCCTGACGGTCGGTTTTTTTAAGACTCTGGGAGCCCCGCCATTCTTAAGTTACTCTGCCTGGAACGGTTCTCCAGGTCCTCAATGCGCTGCTGCTGTGTTAACTGAGCCTGAGCACAGAGTTTTAGCCTGGCTTGAAGAGTGGTATTGTCAGTCTCCAAATCGTTAACCCTCATTCCCAGTTCTTCTATCCTTGAGGAGTGAGATTGCACTTCTTGTTGAAGTTTAAACAGGGAGGCTTGCACTGTGGACTCTAAGGCAGCTTGGAGGTCTGGCGCTATTTGTCTGGCCACCTCAGTTGGCAGGCGTTTATAATCTATAGCGGCGGGCATACCTTCCTCTATGATTGGGGATGCGCCTGAGATCACTGTGGCAGTGGGGTTAGCAGTACCTGCGACCGTTTTCATGTCTCACCCGGTGTTGCTTTGCCAGCCCAGGTCTTCAGTAGCTGCAGGCTGATGGATGTCTGGTATGAGCTGCTGCTCCTGCTGTGCGCGCGGGTCCGGCGCCATTTTGGTTTCAGCGCCGGGAGGGTCGCGGTGATCACGCTGCCGTGGTGTGCTGCGCAGGAGGTACCTTTCCATCGGCAACGGTACCTGCCGTGTTCCGGTAAGCCTCTGTGGGGTTTTGGGGCCGGTCGGTGCTACGGATCGCAGCTATTTGCTGGTGTACGACTGGTGGGTAATGAGGAGCGCGGCGCCTCACATCCTCCCTCGGCAGCGCCGGAACTTGAAGTCCGTTCCATAGACGTTAATAGCAAAAAACGTTCTGTAGTCTGCACAGAATGTTTTTATTTTTCTGCTAATTTTATGAAACCTATTGCAAAAAACGATAGAGCAGGGCAGAAAATTTACTATTGTACTATTGGAGGCTATGTAAAGCGCCTGACGTTTTTAGGAGTATTTTATGCAGAAATACACCTCAAATATAATTCTATGCATTTCTGCAAGTAAAAACGTGCCAAAAACTGACTTTTTCCCGCCGCTCTCGACATGCAGTGGACATACAAAATAAAAAAAAAAAAAAAAAAAAAAAAAAAAATCAGTTTTATTAAAGTTTTTTAGGATTTGATTTTCAGTGAGATTTTGTCCAATGCCGTGTAGACCTAACCTTATTATGACTGAACAGTGACGGGACTCCTGTGACTTCCCCCACGTCATTTCCTAACCCTTGCTTTCAGCTGGTGCTTATGTGCTACCTCCTAAGGGGTTGTTCACACGGTGTTTTTGGATCCAATTTTGGATAAGTTTTGGATCCAAAAATTGCATCCAAGAACGCAGCGGCGATCGGATCCTAAACGGATCCAACACGTATCCAACACGCAGCTGCGTGTTTGGATGAGTGTTGGATGCAGCAGGATTGCACCAAGTAGGGCTCCTGCTGTGCCTTTCAGACCAAAAATTGACATGTCAATTCTTGGAACGGATCTGAAAGACGCAATGTAAATCACATTGCTATTTATTATATGCGTATTTGGGTCCGATAGACAATGTATGTTCACACCGACTCATGTCAACATACCCTTAGAAGAGGGTGAATTGCTGTTCCCAGCTCCACAACTAAAAATCCCAGAAGTCAAAATATTTGGCTCTCAGCAGTTCCCGGGAGGAAGATTCATGTTGCTAACTCTGTAGTTTGTAGTAAATAGGCGACTCATGTAGATGCCAAATTCCATTTTCTGAGTGTTTATTTATTGAGTGTGGGTGGAATCACAGTGACATGAACAAAGAGACAAAAATTCTAGCGCTAAATTGGTAGTGAAGAAAAAAAGCAATGCAGTAGATGCCAACATGATCTTTATTTGAAGCCTTTGTGATGCAGCCAAAAAACCCACACACAAAACAGGAGTGGTCCTTTAAACATCAGCGCATATATATTTAATAGATATCCTGTAAGTAATAGCAACCTAGGCTGCAAACTGTTTTGCTTCAAAATCACTGTAAAGCACTGTAGAGTAGTTACATTTTAAACGTCTTTAGCTATAATAACCAGTAGCAAACAACATATTATTGATAATAAAAATTATAACATTAGTCTAAGGTATTAAATTGAATTTGGTGTTCCCCAGAATAATTATCATTTCACATAGTATAAAGAAGGCTGGAGAATTAGCTGTTATTAATCTGTCATCTAGAAGAGATTTATTAACCTATTAAAGACACCGTATCTACCTCTGTAAATTTTCCCATTTAATGGGTGTAAGATATTGTAAAACATGATTACTTAACCATTTTTCCCAGTACATAATATAGAAAAAAATGTCACCAGCTAAGATTTTTCTACAAAGCAATGCAGGCCTATAAGCAAAGGCAATAGCCTTCTAATAATACAATTATCATGCTCTTCTTACTGTTCGAGCAGGCCAACTTAATTTCTTTATGGGTTCCAAAATTAGATTAGAAGCATAGCAGGACTGACAGTGAACCAACTGCCGCCTGATGCAGGTCCATATATAAGAAAAATATTAATATGATGCATACATGAGGGATGGGAGCCAGGGATTTCCTGAGGTCATTGTGCTTGCAGCGATAATAGCCACTTCCACCTGCTGTCTCATGTTATTTTAGGAAGTCCTTGTCTACAGGCCTGCTGGTATTATTTCTCTGGCTGCTGCAAACAGGATACACCTGTAGACTTCACTCAAATGTCGTGCCCAGGTGTGTGGCACAAACAGCTGACATACCTGCATTCCACTCAGATGTGTTGCATCTTCAGGGTGCTACATTATTACTTTGGGGCACAAATAGACCAGTCAAGTGCCAAGCAGTTCTCCAATCAACAGGATAACTAATCCCCTCAAGTACCCTACTGTCTGGCATTTGTATTACAGTGGGGAAATAAATTAACACACCAAGCCTCTGCTTCGCAGGCACAGACTTTAAAGGGATTTTGCCACTATCTCATTTCATACCTCCTGCATCCAGCTCTTCAGCTCTGTGTGCTCAGAAGGGGGCGTGTGTGATTTGTTTGAATTTCATATCATGTGACTCAACAGGATGACATCACCAGGCCTTTCCTCACTCTAGTCAAAGAAAGGTCTGTTTATGTGTAGACCTGTAAGTAGCTACATTGTAGCTCAGAGGTTAAATGGTTGCCTCCAGGCACACGGGTCCTGGTTCAAATCCTTGCAGGAACCAAACCTGTGGATTTTATTACTCTTTATCAATGCACATACCCGATTGAGGTTTCTTTTTTTATTTATTTGCACTGTTTGACTAATTACTAAGGAGTACAGAGGACGGGAGTAGAGTGACAGCAGCTGGGGTTTGAACACTCAGTAGCTGCCTGTGAGGAGAGGTGATGTCTGAGCATGTCTGGCCAGGATTGAAAAGCTCTCAGCCCTGATCGTATCCCCTGGAGAGGAGCTGTAAACAATGGATCTCTAAGGGAGCAACTAAAACAAAAACGGTGCAGAATTTTTAATAATGATGAAAATGTTTATTATTTAATTTGCAAACTTCCCACATTAATTTTAATTCATGGCAAAACCCCTTTAATGACAAGCCTTATAAATGTCATACTCAAACTCTAAAACTGGAAGAGGCAGAAGCATAGATACGATTTTATATATACCAATTGTTCACAAAAATCAAGCAACACTGATATCTATGATATATAGAAATCAGTATTGCTTCTATTTCTCGTTATTCAAGAGAAACTTGTAATTGTAAAACAATGCACGACCTTCCGGTATAAGAGAAACCTTCATTGACTTCAAGCGTAGGGTAGTGTTAATTACCTTCCAAAGCGCCCTTTTTTTTTTTTTTTTTTTCAATTCTGGTCATTTGGGTTTGTTCTGATTTAAAAGGTGTATGAGAAGGAAACATTTAGAATGTGTTGGTTCTATTACTTACAAGGTAAGTGTCTGGTTACCAAGTGAATTCAGGTCTAAGTCACAGCTGGTAGTGATCTGTTATTGGGGGTTCCCAGTTAGGGTCTCATGCCTTCAGTTAGCGGATGTAGTCGTTAACCCCATGGATCTGTTCATAGGTGATTATCATCTTGTTTGACAATTTAATAAAGGCTACCCCTTAAAATGATGTCTACACTTTTATTCCATGGTTTTAATACCTATGTGGGAAATTCAAAGTAAGGTAGGAAAGGGAGATTCTGCTAACTGCATACATACAGTTCAGTAATTGTTAATTATGCTTACCTGACAAAGAAATTTAAACTGGTTATGGTCTTTATTAGCAATCCTAAACCTGAACATAAACGAAGCATAACTTTTGTGATGCAACAATGTAAAGTTAATATTATTTACTCCTATGCCCATAGCTAAAAGCTTTTGATCTAGAGATTTCAGTATTGCTCTGCAAAGGAAAGTTGTTATGTAGGACCCCTTCACATAACTTTTTTTTTTTTTTTTTTAAAGTATCCCAGTAGAAACAGACGATAAAGCCTCAAAACGTGATCCTGATGGTCACTGTCAAAGCACAGAACACGTACACGACTAATACATAGCACATGTAATAATTAAAAAAAAAAAAAAAAAAAAAAAAAACACCACACACAAAGAGAATAAACTTTAAACTTATTGATTCCCATGTCTCTTTTCAGTATACATCAAGATACTTTTTCACGGTATCTTGATAGATATAAGCAGTGCCGTTTTTTCCATTGGGCAGGGTAGGCATTTGCCCAGGACCCCACAAGCACAGGGGGCCGCCGCCTACCCTGCCCAGTGGCGTGACTCAGCCTGAGGATCGGGCTCGGGCGGTACGTCACGCTGCTCACGCTGAAAACCAGCTCCTGGCGCAGGGTAGCACAGAAAGGCAAGGAGCGTTTTTTTTTTTTTTTTTTTTTTTACCTAGAGGGGGCTTAATTCTACAGGGGCCATAGAATCTGCAGGGGGAGCGCTAATCCTCCTGGGGGTGGGGCTGTAAACTTACCTACAGGTGGCTGTAAACCTACCTACAGGGGTCTAGATCCCTAACAACTAATGGTCGGCAACATTACTACCCATTTACTTAATGGGGCACACAGTAGCGATTGGTAATGAAGTGCTGATAAAGTGAGACTTCTAAGATGTTTGTGTGGTAAATTCTGCAGGGACGAGTTGCGGCCGGAAGAAGTTATGGTGGTTTAGACTGGATGGAGAAGAAAAAAAAAAAAAAAAAAAAGAATGATTCAGAGAATGAATGATCAGATAGGACGTCTCCTGTGAGTCCCTGCTGTCAGGGGTTATTTTCCTCCTAATAATAATGTATATATTTGATAACGTATACAGTATGTTTATTCCTGTGAGGGGTTGTGTTTTTTGGGTGGGGCCCAGTGTACAGCTCTGTCCAAGGGCCTATAATGCTGTTAAGACGGCCCTGGATATAAGTCACAGAGCCACAAAACATGATTTGAATGGAGTCTGTTATTGTAAGGTTACCAGGCGTATAATGTTGAAAAAGGTTTAAAAGTAATAACCACTTTTTTGAGCTAAAAATGTGCGGAGTTGTTACTTCTCTTTCCCTACTTGTTTAGGTAGTTTGTGAAAAAATGCTGTACGCAGCAGGCAGTGACCAGGTGGAGAATGAGAACTATGTAGACCAATTATGTGAAACATGGTGATGAGAAAATCAACCCTGGGGACCAGGTCCTGCTCTTTGTCTTGCACGTAGTAGATGGACGGATTCTTTCACTGGAGTTGTCACCGGCTCCATTTATACCTCCAGAGTCAACTAAAGACTACTTCTGCTGGGCAGACAACACATAGGGACACATGTATGAAAACGGTCTAAGACTTTCTTTGTTGCCCATAGTAACAAATCAGAAGTCCCCTTAAAATTTTTTCAAAGGAATATATGAAATGCAAGGATAGCTCTGATTGGTTGCTATGGGCAACAAAGAAAGTCTTAGGCTAGGTTCACACGGCTTAACTGCGGGGCGTAATTTCGCCCCGCAATTACGCCGCGTGACCGGGGCGGGAGCCGGGGAGTGAGCGGGGGGCCGGCACTTCGCCGACCCATAGACAATCACTGCTAGCGGCGCGTATACGCCGCTAGAAAGTGACATGTCAATTATCTCCCCGCCCAGCGGCTTCGCCGGGCGGGGAGAGGAGACGTAATCCATAGTTCTCCATGAGAACTGTGAATTACCGTAATGAATGAGCCGTTTTCAGCCCGTAATTTGCGCACTTCGGCGCGTAATTACGGACAGAAATACGGCCCATTTTAAGCCGTGTGAACATGGCCTTAGACCTAGACAGTTTTCATACATGTCTCGCAGTGGCTACTAGAAAATGGAAGTTCTATTCTTTCTTCTTGAATACATTTTGCCAAGTTTGTTTCCCCGAAAATAAGACATCCCCCGATAATAAGACCTAGTGCAATTATTTTCAATTTTAGAAATATAAGGCCACCCCTGAAAATAAGACCTACCAGCGGTGATCACTACAGCAACCCTCACACCATACATTAGCTTTAGCAGATCATTTAGATAGGTCTTACCTTGTGTGGGAGGCTACCAGGACAAGAGGTGCTCATTTAAGTAAAGTGCTACTGCTAGACATGAGAGATTGGGGACAATGATTCTAAAATAAATGGAGTCACAAGAAATTCACCATGAAACTCAGGGTTTGGAGAGTTATGATGATGATCCAGAAGATGATGACAGGACTGTCTTTGAATAAATATTTATATACCATAGAAGAGTAGAAATCCCAGTGATATGGCTTACTAATAAGCTAATATTAGAGAACAGGTCCTATATAGTGCAGAACTCCACGGTTTATATAGAAAAGGGTATAAAATACCCAATTGTATTGCAGAAGTTACGTGTTGCGTGCGTATCGCACTTCCTCAGACTTCCTGAATAAATGTTTCTTTTTGTTTATAAAAGCCGGGATCGGTAAAAGTATCACAGATTGTTGTACATGGAAATAAAGTCAGAAGAAATTATTGATGGAATTCGGCATTTGGCTGGTTATGCTGATGTTTGTGACTACATGTATATGACTACAGTATAACATGACAACAGTATATTAATAAATTATGAGTTTTTGTTCAACAATGAATGTGAATTCTTGTTCATGGAAAAATAAGAAATCCCCTGAAAATAAGACCTGGCGCGTCTTTAGGAGCAAATATGAATATAAGACACTCTTATTTTTGAGGAAGCAGGATAAATTGATATAGTAGGGAGTAGCCTTCTGTCTGGATACAGCACATTGCAGGTGGAAGGCGACTATGACATGAGAGTGGGCTAAGCATTGCTGTGCACACAGAGGAAAAAGGGGCAGGAGCCACTGATGTGGAGTGGAATGTTAAGGACACTATTTAGACTAAATGATTGAAGTGGGCAGTGCTAATGGAGAGAAAAAGGCATACACCATATACGCCGAGTAGTTCAGATAGGTAAGGTATTTCTGACCGAGTTCAGGTTTCACAGCTGTCAATCAGTTCATTAGGGTAATTTGTTGTCCCTGACTGGCTGATTAGGTGATGAGGGGGAAGGTACAGGAATGCCTAATTTTATATGTCCCTTGATTGACACATTTGTAATGTGGGTGTGGGATGTATAGATTGAATGGACAGATCCTAATCTGCCATTCTTTGAAGTAGCTGAAACACCAGGCCCAATGTCAAAAGTTGGAGGAGACTTCATACCAAATAAAATTGTATATGGAGAACACTTGTTTTTTTTTTTTAGTCTACAGAGATGCCTTTTACCATAACCACTGTGTGTTAACCTAGAAAGGGTGCTATATTCTAGACTACGCTATGTAATGTATGCCAGTATAACACAAATATATAAGCAGTAAAGTCCATTTAATGCTCACTTCCAAGGAACCCTGTTAAATACACAACTGAAAAAAACTTGGTATAGGATATGAGAAGTATTTAGTATAGACCTGCAAGATTATACTTTGATTTCTTTAAAACAAAGGTGTGTTTCATTTGAAGTGTTTGAATAACACAGAACATGAAGTTACACCTATTGTTTAATAATGAAACGCTTGTCTGAAGCTTTTATGTCTCCTGAAACACATTAATATTCTATTGTTGCAACACTAATTTTTTTCTCCTTCTGAACGATTACCACCACAATTCTTTTTGTCGATTTTTGGTATAGGTTTTGTTGCATTTACTTTCTTATTTTTTCTCATAAAGATCAGTTTGGAGCAAATGAGGCATCTACAAACCTTAACCAAGTTTAAGAGCCAGTTCTAAAAAGGTATGAGCTCATAAGGCATGAACCAAAGTTTAAAATGACCTCTATAGGCCTGTTTACACGGAAGAGGACAAATACCGGTCGGTTTATCCGAACAGTATTTGTCCGGTTTGCGTGCCGTCCCCACGGCCGCAAGGGGACGGCTTTTCTACGCGATGAGCGGAGAAAAGCCCTTACCCTTCCCACTCACATGTTCATATTCTGTCTGAAAACCACGGCTTTTCCATAGAAGCCCGGTGTGTTCGTTTGTGACCGGTTTTTCAGACGGTCAGCAAAACAGCAAACCGTCTGAAAAACAAGCTGCAAACATGTGCCGTGGGGATTTTCAGGAGATGCTATCATCAATACCAGAAAATGTAAATCTTTTATTAGGGATACCAAGTCATTTCTACTCGCTCTCTATAAGATGTATATCTCCACATGACTAATTCAGTTGAAGTAGAACTAGGTTCCATGTATGTCAGAGGAATTAATTTTCCCATTATGTTATCGTCTGTGAACCAAGCTGATCAAACATATTAGATACCTACCTCTCCTGACTTCCCACCACCCCTATATACACGTTTATTTTAGTAGAAAGCAAGGAATAAGGTACTGCCAGACAGGGCTGTTTCTATGGGTGGGAGGAGAGGAAGGCGCTGCCGGTGGTCGCGATCATCGCCCACCTCGATAAACGGCCGTGGACAGTATAGGTTTGATGAAACCTGTATTGTGTTAGTAGGAGTTGGAGGACCTGGGAAGTCATGTGACTGATGTCACCCTACATCCTTCAGCTTCTTTCAACTTCCCAGGAGAAGAGCCATAAGTTTATAAATGTAAGAGAGGGGCAGGGGCTACAGCGACGACCATGACACACACACACACACACTCTCATATCTCAGACTATGGCTAATTTGGCATGCCGGGACTTGCTACCCTATGTGATAAGGGACTGTAGGTGCCATAAAATGTGCACACATATACATACACACACATACATACACACCCTATGGTTTGTGACTTTAAACTACAAACTTGAATGAATCAGCCAATATAGAACTATAAGTCCCATCATGTAGATTCCACAACCATTTACTAATCAGATTAATACATGTATACATACATCCATACATACATACATAGATACCTGCACACAGGGCCGCCATAAAGGCAGTACTACCGGTACTGCTGTACGGGGCCCAGGGCCGCCATAAAGGCAGTACTACCGGTACTGCTGTACGGGGCCCGGAGGAAAACGTGAAACAAGGGGGCCCGGAGAAAGCAGGCCCTCTTGTTTCACCGACGGCTGGGCTGTACTGCGGGAGGCACCAGGAGGGGCCGCGGCGCGTTGTGGGAGGAGCGGTCCGGCACGCAAAAGAACGAGGAGGGGGCGCGGCGCGCTGTCGGAGGAGGGGCCCGACCGCAGAAGTATGAGGAGGGGCGCGGCCCGCAGAAGAATGAGGAGGGTCCGTCGGAGAAACGAGGAGGGTTTACACTGTGGGAGGAGGGGCCCGGCTCAAATGCATTCTTAGCTAAATGCATTTACATAGAAAAAGGATTGTTCTCTTAATTACTTACTTCAGTACAGGAGCTGTGACAGGACAGGAACCGCAGCTCCCCTCTCTCCATGTGCGCGGCACCGGCCGGGATGTCTACACAGTTTAAATCAGTGGGACGGGGCTTCACTGGTTTAATTTGTCGCATGTATCATAGCATCCCGGCCGTTGCCGCGCACATGGAGAGAGGGGAGCTGCGGTTCCTGTCCTGTCACGGCTCCTGTACTGAAGTAAGTAATTAAGAGAACAATCCTTTTTCTATGTAAATGCATTTAGCTAAGAATGCATCTGAGCCGGGCCCCTCCTCCCACAGTGTAAACCCTCCTCGTTCCTCCGACGGACCCTCCTCATTCTTCTGCGCGGCCCCTCCACCCACACTGTAGACTTTTAATTTTGCTTTTGTTTGGGGCCTCTTGCGGGGCCCTAAAAAGCGTGGGGCCTCTTGCGGGGCCCTAAAAAGCGTGGGGCCTCTTGCGGGGCCCTAAAAAGCGTGGGGCCTCTTGCGGGGCCCTAAAAGGCGTGGGGCCTCTTGCGGGGCCCTAAAAGGCGTGGGGCCTCTTGCGGGGCCCTAAAAGGCGTGGGGCCTCTTGCGGGGCCCTAAAAGGCGTGGGGCCTCTTGCGGGGCCCTAAAAGGCGTGGGGCCTCTTGCGGGCCCTAAAAGGCGTGGGCCTCTTGCGGGGCCCTAAAAGGCGTGGGGCCTCTTGCGGGGCCCTAAAGCGTGGGCCTCTTGCGGGGCCCTAAAGGCGTGGGGCCTCTTGCGGGGCCCTAAAGGCGTGGGGTCTCTTGCGGGGCCCTAAAGGCGTGGGGTCTCTTGTGTGGTCCGAAAAGGGTGAGGCCTCTATTAGGGCCCAGAGGTGTTTTTTTTTTTATTGTCCTCTTTAAGAGCCCTGAAAAGTGTTGGGCCTCTTGTGGGGCTCCTTGCAGGTCTCTTAGATGTGGGGGCCCTATCTATCTACTGTGGGCCAGCTATCTACCTACCTTCTAGGGGTCCCTACATACCTACTGGGCAGACTATACCTATCTACCGACCGTCTGGAGGCCCCTATCTACCTACCAACTGTTGGACTCTACCTTCTGGGAGCCCTATATACCTACCTACAAGAGGGGAACCTATATTCCTATTTATATGCTAGGAGTCTTAATGAACTACTTCTACAGGAAGCCTATATATCTAACTACTTGGTCACCAGGGGTGTAATTATTACCATTTGGGGCACTATGTATCGGGAATTTGTACTTTTGTGTGGGGTCACAGGTGGGAAGGTGATAGAAAAATGAGAAGTCTCAGGTGTTTGTGTTGTGAATTCTTCAGGGACAAGTGGCAGCCACGAGATGTTATCACTGTGGTCTGGAGCAAATGTGGAAGATATACTGGTTTAATCAGTAACATTACAGTGGTATTAGTCACCATATGGCCATGATATGTGGGGTATTATTTGGTCTTTGTATATTGTTGCTATTGGTATTATTGGTCTGGGTATACTGGTTTGGTCAGTAACAGTGGTGACACGCGGTGATCATCTGGCGGTATTTGCTGGCTCCTGTATACATACTGACCCGCAAAATACAGATAAACTGTATATTATATAATCCAACAAGAACCAAATCAAAAAACACTGGCGCAATTGCTTTTTTTCCCCTTGTTCATCACAGAAAAAAACTTTTTTTCTGGTGTAAGGGGTTGTGGGTGGGGGCAGGGCAGCAAAGGGGCGGAGTTGGTAAGGGGCGGGGCCCAGATGCTTCAGCTGTACGGGGCCCTGAAACTTCTGATGGCGGCCCTGCCTGCACACTTGCATCAGAGTCATCCATCTATGCAGGAAAAAATAAATTCCACCCTTGCCCAGTGTAGCAGGGGTGACGTGCCAGTTCAAAAGTCACAGAACGAAAACAGAAAACCTTCCTTTGGTTCCAGCGTGCGTCTCTCCGGTTTTCATTCTGTCCCTTCTGAACAGGGATGTCACCCCAGCTAATCTGATTAGTCTATGGGTATAGAATGTACAATGTTATGCTTTTGCCTGGGTTGTCCTTCCTCCAGTTACAGTCGCTGTCTCCCATGCTCTTTTAGTGGTAATACATGCTATACACAACAACAGCCGCTCACACATGCACCACTAAACTCTCTTCCTACAGAGAAGACTGAAATAAAGTCAATCCAGGCCGAGATGTTGCATGTGCAAGCTTTTTACTTGTACCTGTTTGACTTTTGTACACATTAAACTTAAAAAAACCAAAACGAAAACCTAGAGAACCGATCTTATTCATAATCTGGGGGCTGCTTGTATTATTAACCCCATACTAACAATGGATCGCAGGCCATTCCGTGCTGTTTAACACCTTCGACGCCATGGCAATAATGGCTGCGGCATCTAAATCATGAGGCCAGTTATCACTTAACATGGCAGCTGGTAGCCTTGTGAAAGCTTATGTTTTCTGTTTCACCACTTCCTGCCCCAGGCAGGAAGTAGCAAAACTGCCATCTTGGTACACTCTAGTTGTGAAGTACCCTTGGGGGACTCAAAGTTTAAGTAAAAAAAATAAATAAATAAAATATAGGTTTTAAAATATTAAATTTTTTTTTAAGAAATTCAAATCACTCCCCCTTTTTTTGTTTTAATTTGTAAAATGGCAATTTACACATATTTGGTCGCATGTATTCCAAACTGGTACCAATAAAAAGTACTCTACAGACCACAAAATGACATCCTAATTCAAGTCTGTAGGCGTTCGTACAAAAAAAAAAAAGTTATTGGTCGCAGAATATGGCGCCACCGCGCACATTTCAAAAATAGAAAATATTTGGAATTTTTTACGGTACAAAAAACCCCAAACATCTTCATGTTTGGTATTGGTGGATGCGTATCACCCTGTAGAATCCCGATAACATCACTGTTACTGAATATTAAATGCCATAAAAACACAACTCCCGCAAACATGGCACAAGTTTTTTTTTTTTTTTCACAATTTCCCACACAGTTTACCAGTATATTCTATGGCACGATGAATGGCCATTAGAAAGTACATCATGTCCCGCAAAATAAAGGCCCTCATTTTTCTTTGTCGGTGTAAAAAAAAATAAAAAAATTAAAAAAAAATTATGGCTCTGGGAAGGGGAGGAGGGAAAAACAAGCTCCATCAGAAAGGGATTAAAGTAAAAAAGTATAGAAAAATAACATCATGAAAAAAGACGAAAATATTAGTAAAATTACCAAGAAAATAAAAATGTGCTTGATCAAGAAGGGGGACAGGGACGGCCCGGTCAGGATGTGGTTATTGGTGATGGTAATAAATTTTTTCCTCCTGTCCGGAGTGCATTTCAGCCTAGGAATGGCACTGCTAACAGATACACCTAGCATCTGCTCATGTCTGAAGAGAACACAAGATTAAGGAATCCTCCACCTTCCTTGTCAGCCCCCATACATATTAGATTGGTGACCAATCCCGCTAACAGGACATAATAGATCAGCTTTAGGGTGCTTTCACACAGTGCAGTTTTGGTGCAGTTTTAACTGCACTCCAGTTAAACTACCTTTATTACCAGCAAACTTCTTTCAGTTGTCTAAATTGTTCAGAAAGGTGTTTCAAGTAAGTAATCAGTGACTGTGTGTGAAGTCTTGTGGACATCAAACACAATAATTGATGACTCACTTTCCAAACTGTTTAGGTAAGTGACAAAAGCTTGCTGGTAATAAAGGCAGTTTAATTGGAGCGCAGTTAAAACTGCGCTGTGTGAAAGCACCCTTAGGACAATGTCTACTTATTTGAATCTGATACTTAGCTTATATGTAGTTTGAGTAATTAGTGTTATTACTGCTGGGTAGCTACAAAAATAAATCACCCACATAAATTTCTCATCAGCAGTCCTGAAAAGCAGCAAAGATGAGAAATACAATGTTACAACAATACCGAAAGATTCTTTGCCATATTAAGACAAGATGCGGTTACTCAGATCTTTATTTGTAGTCTACAAACAAAGAACATCTGCCCTTCTGTAACCTTTATGGAGGCTCGTGACTCATTTATTACTCCTATTTTTCTGGTCATTACACAGGAGACCACCATCTGTTTAAGGCCATCAACTTCAGACATCCCTAGGTTGCAAGATCTCAGTTATTGCCTGAAAGTTAAACATAGCATTTGTTGTTCCAATTATATAAATTTCACAATAGGAAGAGGTTTCTCAAAAATGGCAGTGCTCCGTAATAACATAGAAGTGAGCCATTTTGGGTTTTAAGGATCTAATGAATTTTGTTTTTGCTTTTACCACCTCTTATTTAAGCAAGCATTTTTAGATCTTTGTAGTCATGTAAAGGGAATCTGTCGGCAAATTATTTTTTTTTGCCTATTAAAACAAGACCCCGATACATATTCTTTTCTTCTTAGCCATTTTTATTTTGTGATTGTAGATTTCTCGATTCAGCCGTCTATATATGATTGTGGGAACGGCATTGTTGCCTGCACTGCTTTAGCAGCAGTCAGAGAGATACTTTACAGTAGCTTCATGCACATAGGAGACTTAAAACTGACCCCGTCCCATTGACTTCTCTAGGAGAGTTTTCTAGGCATGCTCTGTGACCTGGGAAGAAATCAATGTGCAGGGAGGGGGAGCTGTGACTATCTCCTATTGTGGTTGGTGGATCCTGTGTTATCTATACACATTGGTGTCCTCTTTCAGTGTAACCCTGCTATTGTTAATGAGCAGACTAGTAAAAAAACTCTCTCTACAGAGCATGAAGTGTCAGACTATTATTAAGCCAAGTGGCCAATGTGACAACTGCAGGGCTTAAGAATTTTTTTAAATATTGAAAGCGATACAGACAATTGAAAAAACATAACCAAAAATTCTTAAGACAAAAGATGTGTTTAACATAAAAACATGAGTTAAGCAATAAGTCATTTTTGATGCCACATTCCCTTTAAAGCCTTATTCTTGTATGGAACAAGTGGTGTTTTTTTTAAAGGAATCATTTTCAGGTAAATACAAGGTAGCAATTATTTTACATTAATCAAAATGAATGACATTTTTTAAAGTTTGTGAAGCACTTACTGTTTATTAATGAAGTACAGTATATAACACTCTTGTATGGTTTTAAATAAGCGTGTTAATATATTCCATAGAGCTGTACAGAGATTGTTATCATTCGTATTGGTTTTGTCGCCATAATCTAAATTCAAGATGACATTATCTGTATATTTTTGGAGTGTGAGTGAAACCAGACTACCTAAAGGAAACCCATGCAAACACAGGGAGAACATACAAACTCCTTGCAGATGTTGTTTTTGGTGGGATTGAACCCAGTGCTGCAACACAGGTAGGTTTTACAATTAATTGTATTTTTGCATAATGTTTTTTAAATCCGTTATTGTCTGTTAAAATAAAAAATGTTTTTAGTTCTCTTAAGGGATTTTTTTTTTTTTTTTTTAGTTTAACAATGTACTGTCCTAGGTCTATATAAAAAAAAAATGTATATAGGGTTGTTGATCCAGAGATTTATTCTGATTGCCAGATTGGAGTCGGGAAGAAATATTTTTCCCTAAAATGAGGACAATTGCTTCTACCTCATGGGGATTTTTACCTACTCTGGATCAACAATATAACACAATAAACTGAACTGGATGGACGTCTGTCTTTTTTCAGCCTTACGAGCTATTAGTTATATTAAGGATACCCTAATAGGCATTCTGAAAAGACAGCCCAAGGCTGTCTTGACTAATCGGTTCAGCTCTGATGACTGCATTGCCAGGACACCATAGGAAACTACCCAACAATTACCATTGCGGTGTTTATGACATTAAATGGCTGGGATTGGAGTTCTCTGATCCCAACCATAAATGCTGGTCAAAGACCGCAATCCTCCAACAAGAATTTGCGTAGGCACAACTACATATTTAGGGAAACCATGGCTCATAGCCATGATAGTTTCAGGTTGGTGGCAGAATGCCCTCAGAAACCTGTGAATGCACTTAAAAGGGTTGTCTCACTACAGGGATTGCTTTTTATGTTAAAGATCTTGCAAAAACAAGTCACTTTGCAATATGCATCCATTAACATTGTCCTACCTATTCCTAGATATCCCCTCTTGTATGGGCTGCATCAGCGCCTCAGGTCGCTATAGCTACAGATCTGTGATCTATTCTGATAAGCTGCCAGCACTGGTTGCTAAAGCTACAGACCTGGTTTCTACTACAACCTAGTAGAAGCCAGTAAACACGCCCCTGAATTCAAAGCAAAACCAAGAAAACAGGACTGTGGTAACATGAATCAATGAAGTGAGACAACCCCTTTAAGGCATCATAGACAAGTATCTAGGCAGCTCTTCTCCGAGTCTGGACTAAGGATGTCTGCACTACAGGGGGTTGACAAAACCTCTTTCAGCGTTCGCTCATAAGTTTTATCCTGCATGTGTCAGAGCCTACACATTACAGACACAACATCTTAATATCTGTGCTTTATTATAACAAATCAATTATGTTACTCTACTGCTTTAACACATGTCTTTAAAGGAAACCAAGTAATTAAAAAAAATTCACATTTTTTTTTTATGTCAATCTGGTTTCAATTGCCACCACAATAGAAGTGCCATGACCAGAAATCTTAACGTATATTTTTTTTCAATGTTTGAACCCTCCTCTTAAGCTTAAACTTTCTGCAGATGTAATTACTATGATCTCTGGCAGTTATGAGCATGTGCAGAACCAGAACTGTGGCATATCTAGAACAATAAAGATATCCAGTTTGGAACAAAGCATGATGAAGAAAGCGATACACGCTATTTCTGTTATTAAGAAAATGCATCTCTAAAGTTGACAGAGGAATTTGCCCCCTGACATTACTGCTTAAAAATAGTTTTTGGTTTGGAAGACCATGCACAGGATTTGGCTCTGTAGGGGACCACAATGCCCCCTGCCAAATCAGCTGTCTCGGAATATGAACATGGAAGGTTGGAGTGAATTCAGAGACCATTAGTTAATACTCAAGTGGACTGTAAAATATTTCTTATGTAAAGGTCTCTTGAAAGGAAATAAAAGAACACAATGTACTGAGAGCTTACAAGACACCAGAAACTTATGGTATTAAAAAGTAGTATGTTTGCACCAAACACCATCCACCAGAATCAGAAAGTCATGTTTCCAGGGCTACTTAAAGGGGATGTATCGCTTCCTTAGTTCAGCTGATTCACACTGCTCTCAGCTTCTCAACTCTGGAGATGCAGGGGCGTTCCTTCCCCTCCCAGCTGGGTGACATCATCCCCCCCTTCACTGTTCATGCTGGCTCCCGAGACGCCCCACCCCCACGAGTCCACATATCACTGTGTCTTTCCCTATGCAGTCTTATTTTGTAAGAGTTGTATACATACCACAGGCTGCATTCAATCTAGACTGAGCACTCTTCTCCTCTCACAGCTGGAGATGTGTTACAGCTTTCTACAAACAGCACAGATCTCCCTTCTATGCAGGAGAGTTAGGCACCGGGACAAAACTGTTATGTTTTCTCATTGTAGAATCTGTTGCAGTCTGTTTCTGCTGGGTGTGGAGAGAGAAAATGCTACAGCCCCTAACTCTGAGTCATGCAGGGATCGACACAAATTGTGCTATTTCCTGATTGTGTAAGCCCTTCAGTGTAATTCTGTTTCTTCTGCCTGTATAAAGTGAAAATGTGACGGTCCCTTACTCTGAGTGACAGACACAGCTCCGTGAATCGACAGGGGGCGTGTGGGGATGCTGTACAGAATGTAAATGAACTCTCAGCTAGTGAAATGCAAGGAGGAGGGATCCGGAGGGATTGGACCAGCACTGGATATCAGTGTAAACAAAAACACAAGATAAGGAATACTGTGAATACAAGACAGCTCTGCTAATGACATCCAATTGCAAAGTTGCGTGTTTTCACTGTCCCCTTAGTCTGAAGACCATTTAATGAAATGATAAAACCCCTTTAAGTTATTGATGTAAAGATCCTAAAGAAATATTCCAGGTAAAAATGCACAGGAAAAAAAGCTAATTTGGAGCACGTTTGGTGGAACGGCCGCAAGATCTGATCAGGCTGGAATGTTTTTTCATGTAGTAAAATTTACGTCCAATCTGGAGGTTAAAAAGGAGTTTGGGTTGGAATTTTAGGAGACTTAAATAGGTTGTCATTTTTTTTTTTTTTTAATATTAAACTATGGCTGTAATAATAATGTAAAAAAAATTATACATTTTCACCATCTTACTGAATATAGTTCCAGCTCAACTTACTGCAGTCAGTGGCTTCAGCAGTCACATGCCACTGCCTGATGAAATTAGAACCAAAAGGTCCGTACTACCTGCATATGGTGCTTTCTAATGCCGTTCACAAGTAGCCATGAAAGGTGTTTTCACACTGCAAAGATTAGCTTTCAACATGTAGGGACAGGTAATTGAAAACTTTTTCTAAATACATTGCTCTTTTATCTTAGTCACGAGTGGAGAGATTTTATCTGCTCTTAGTGCACACGTTTCTCTTGTTATAATAATCCATAATCTTCCTTCCGAATTAGACTGAAAGCAGGGAGTGATGTCACCATGGACGGAGCTCACTCTAAGAGAAGACACATGATCTCTAATGATATTAAGTTTTGTTTAAAGATTAGAAATTGTTTTCACGCCTCAAAGCACTTGTAGCTTTGTTTACTGAAGAATAAAGGGGTTTTCTCACCTCAAGGATTGATTTTTTTATGTTAAAGATCTTGCAAAAATAAGTCGCTTCGCAATATGCGTCCATTAACAGCGTCTTACCTATTCCTAGATATGCCTTCTTGTATGAGCTGCATCAGCGACTCAGGTCACCATAGCTACAGACCTGTTTGATCTTTCCTGATAGGCTACCAGCGCTGGTCACTATAGTTACAGACCTGGTGTCCTCAGCAGCTCCTCACTGCAGGTCAGTACTAGCCAGTAAACACCCCTGAATTCAAAAACGAAACTGAGAAAACAGGACTGAAGTAAGATGAATCGATGAAGTGAGACAACCCCTTTAAATCTCCTGCACTTACCTCTTTGTAATGTCTAATCAATGCTATAGAACCACCCATAGCCAGACAAGGACAGATTATGAAAAGCTGCTTTTGACTCAGTGAAACAGCATGACAAGAAAACCCCTTGAAGGAAAAACTGAATTTAATGTACTTTGGTGAAATTAGTGGCAAGTCGGTCTCCCTTGATTACTTCAAAATTTCTAACCACAGGCCTCTATGTGTGGGAAACAGGGCAGAGACTCAGTCAGCACATGAATTCACACAGATTCACTATTAACAGCAGAAAAGATCTCCCAGTGGCCACACATTTCTCCAGAGACCACCACTCTATTGAAGATTTAAGGGTTTTGGTTTTAATGGGACATTTTAAGTTGCAGAGGGAGAGGAAGTAATGGGAATTTAAATTAATGCAAAAATTTCAAACTCTGCAAAATGGATTTAATATTCATTCCAGCTTCATGTCAAACTATGTATGAACTGAGATGGTCACAAATCACCACCTGATTGCAAACTGATAACAGCAAGAATTACTGATCCCTCCGTCATGCCTCACAAATTTACAGATTGTTTATTTCTTGACCTGTTGTAAATAACTCCTCTACTTATTGCATTTTGTTGTTTTTTTTAAAAAAAAGATTTTCAGTTCCTTTGAAGGTCCATGTCTATTGTGTATAAAGAGTCTGTGATATTTCAGTTTCTTGTATAACATCATGTCTGAAGAAAAGAGCTAGTACTCTCGAAAGCTCACCATCAAATATACTCAGTTAGCTTCTAAAAGGGATCGCCTGATTTCTTCACTCTTCTGCTACTTTTTATAGCTAACACGGTACAACATTATACTACTTCAAAATTTCTAAGAAAGCAGAACCTGAAAACCACCAGAACTACTGCTATATTATGTGTGAGCGGTGTAATCATATAGGTTTAAAGATGCCGACTGTAGGTCTGAAAAAGTACAAGGCGGATGTAAGAAAGCTTTAGTCTGTGCCGCACGGTAGTCCCCGGAGTCGATTGCTAAGGTCTTATCAATCGACTTGAGGACTTAACAACCGACTGGCGTCCGCGGAGTCGATTGCTAACTCTTATCAACTATTATCTTATCGACTATTAGCGACTTCACAACGCAGTAAATTATGTGTCCCCCAGTGAAGGTAATAGGGTCCCCCAGTAAGTTATACGTCCCCCAGTAGGTGGTTATATACTTTATATGTCACCCAGTAAGTAGGTGTGTAGTTTACATGTCCCCCAGCAGGTATATAGGCAGGTTATGGATTCCCCAGCAGGTATATGGGCAGGTTACGGGTCCCCCAGCGGTTATGTAGGTATTTTATAGGTCCCCAAGTAGGTATATAGGCTGGTTATAGGTCCCCAGCACTAATATGGTAGGTATATGTCCCCCAGCACATATATATAGGTAACTCATAGGCCTTGTAGCACGTATAAAAGTAGATAATAGCTCTCCCCTGCACATATAGAAGTAGATAATAGCTCTCCCCTGCACATATAGAAGTAGATAATAGCTCTCCCCTGCACATCTAAAAGTAGATAATAGTCCCCTGCACATATAGAAGTAGATAATAGCTTCCCCCCGCATATTCATAATTAGATCATAGGCCCCCAAAAATGAGACAATTAAAAGTAAGAAATAACCACACTCACCTGACTCTCCCCGGTCTTTTTCTTACAGCGGCGTGACGACACCATAGCCGCCGGGCAGCTGATGAACGGCACAGGCCCGTGATGTTCATCTGTGGCCGCATCTGCCTGTGACCGATAATAATAGCTCTCCCCTGCACATATAACACTAGATAATAGCTCTCCCCTGCACATATCAAAGTAGATAATAGCTCTCCCCTGCACATATAGAACTAGATAATAGCCTCCCCTGCACATATAAAAGTAGATAATAGCTCTCCCCTGCACATGTAGAAGTAGATAATAGCTCCCCCTGCACATGTAGAAGTAGATAATAGTCCCCTGCACATATAGAAGTAGAGAATAGCTCCCCTGCATATTCATAATTAGATTATAGGCCCCCAAGATGAATAGAGACAATTAAAAGTAAGAAATTAACCACACTCACCTGACCTCGCTCCCGGTCTTTTTCTTCAGCGGCGTGATGTCACCAGGCCGCGCGGGCAGCGTGATGACGCGCACGCCGCCCGTGCTGTTCACTCTGGTGAGCCGCATCCTGCCTGCGGCACCCGAGTACTCTGCGGAGCTCTCTGCTTCGCCAAAGCATTTATCTGTATGTGTGTCCGGCGGACGCACATACAGTTAGTCCCGCCACCGCTGCCGTCGCCAAGGTCCTAAGCCGATAGCTTAGCGACTGGTAACGGCTTAGGACCCTAACGATCGGCGGCGGATAGCGGCGGCGCCGGGGACTACCGCACGGCAGAGGACAAAATACTTTTTGGATTCTAATCATAATCCGACCAATATTTTACACTGTCGGTTTTGTTTGCTGCAGTTTTTTTTATTTCGGCCGTCCCATTCAGTTAAACAGACTATAATCTACCATTTTCAAGTGAAATATGTCGAATTATAGAACATGTTCTTAAGTTTTTTTTACTTGGATTTGAAATCTGACCTCAGAAAATCCGTGCTGTGTAGACTACAACTTGGATTTTCTATTGAGGGATTTTCTATTGATGGGAATGATTTACAGTCGGATTTTTGCGGATTCTAAATGCTAAATCCACTTAAAAATCTGACAGTAAGTAAATCACTGTTGTGTAGATGTCTCCTTAATGTGTAGATTATAACTGTATATTTAAAGAGTTGAGGTACATATGTCAAAATCTATATCCATAGTTGTCTGGTTTCAGGGCCATGAAGTCATCTCCTGACATGTATTACACATTACAGCACTACAACAAAATACTTTAAAGCATTCAAACAACTCTGTAAATCCGCTTTCTTAACACTTCTGAAAAGCCTTATGGAAGTGTGACTCTCAGCAAGAGTTAATCCTCTCCTTGCCTCCCAGGTATGAAGCAACCTCCAGGCATTCTCTATTGTGCTTTATATGTCATTCAGACAAGATAATTACAAAGCAGGTCAGTGTCACCTTCTCATTTATCACTTATTGTATAAAGTGACAGACAACAGGATATCCATGATTGATGTAGGAGTAGTTAGTAAAGAAAACCACACTTAGGCCCCATTCACATCACATTTCAGCCTCGGCCATGGTTGTTGAAAAACCTATATAAATATGGCTGGACCATAGGAATCTATAGGACAAATGTAGTCTCTTATGTTGTTAATAGAATAAGTTGAAGTCCTTATGTAAAAGGAAAGTAAAAATTACAAAACTGCTTATGTTCCTTTATATTGTCTTTTCGCAATTTATATATATATATATATATATATATATATATATATATATATATATATTTACACACACACACACACTTTACAGCTCTCCAACTGATGGGCAATTCTATGGGATCAGTAATAGATATTCATTACATTATAGCTAGTGAATATCATGCTATCCATCATGTGTTTTATATTACAGTAATGGATGCAGTAAGCAAAGTCCCAATAGCAGTGAATACAAAAATGGGTGATGTCACCCGCTGGCAGCGCTGGAACGATCTCCGGGTTAGTAACTTCCAGTGCAATTGTGATATTGAATAAAAATGAGGGGTGGCAGAAACCTAAAGCAAGAAGAGAAGAACATTTTGAAGACCTGTATGAAGGTGTCATCTGTTTAGCCACATTAAGGGAGGTGTCCACCTCTTCATTTTCTGCCAATTCAGCCCAAAGGTTTATTAAAATTATAAGGGATGACCTTTTGATCAGATCATCCCTTTCTGCTCTGTAAGGGATAGGCGAGTCTGTGGCTCCTGCTCAGTTAGGGCAAGTTCACATAGCTGATTTTTTACACTGAAAATTTCAGTGCTCAATCAGCATCTAAACATGGTGAATCAAGGAGGATTTTAAAAGTGATTTTTTGACCGATATATATATATATATATAAATAATCTCTGATGCAACCTGCTGATGACACTGACGCTCGTAAGCTCAGTGGCCACTTCAGTTTGATAGCTTCCTGCTTAAAGCGGATATATATATATCCGCTTTAAGCAGGAAGCTATCAAACTGAAGTGGCGACTGAGCTTGATATCTTCACGAAGTGCGCCGGATCCAAGCTTCCCCATATCGGGACCTGCTGTGTATATATATATATATATATATATATATATATATATATATATATATATTATACTGAGTATGATACTTCTGAGGAAGCGCAGGTATTCTGCGCAAAACGCATCAAGTACTTTGTTTTAGTCTTAGATTTTTAATCACACGGTGGTAAGAATCCATTGTGTTTTTAATAATAAAGGCTACGTTTATTTTACTACCCGTGAGGGATTGATATCTTTACGAAGTGCGCCGGATCCAAGCTTTCCCATATCGGATCCTGCTGTTTTTTCTATACCTTCCAAAGTGCGGCAAGCATTTGAGTCTTTTTCAGACAAGTGATCCTGGCAGCCGTGGTAAGGGCGACGGCCACAATAGCTCTGCAAGCTATAAATAGAGTTTTGCCTTTTACATTGCACAACCTCCGAAGGTGAGCACGCCTTTACTTGTTTTACGCATATTAAATATAACGTTTTAAAACTATTGTGCCCCCTCCATTTTTTTTCTTTGATGTAGCAGCCTTTATGTTGTTTTTATGCATATTATATATATAGTTTTACTATTGTCGTCTTTTTTTTTTTACATTATATATTTTTTTTTTTTTTTTTTTATTTAGAGGCACCTCTCAACCTCCATATACTATGTGAAGACTCCTCACCAAATCTGTCTCAAGGATTTTTTTTTTCTTTGTGGCAAGGAAAAGTGTCATCTTCAGAGATTTTCGTTGTAAACAATATGATGTGGATTTCAGTCAGTCAGACATCTGATGTGGATTTAGCAATGAATCTGCATCTAAATCAGGCATGTGAACATATCCTTAGCTCAGACGTTGGGAAGCTTCTGCCCTTTTAGGGGAGACATCCTCCCAGGCAGACATCTACTGCTATATGAGCCACATAATGCCTTACCCGTGTGGAACTTCACACTGTACATAGCAGTGTGCCATTCTGTACATGGAGCGCGATATACACTCCTGTATGGAGGAAGGCAGATTTCCAGGGGTGCACCGATTTCTGTTCTGAAAACAGAGTGGTAGACCTGTAATTCTTTAAATCGGTGATCAGCATTTCCCCAAATTAGGAGGGTAACTGATAAGATGTGTGTGGCTTTATCCATTTGTGAACAGCTAGGTCTATGCATGGTATGTGATAGGTTTCCAAGAAATCCTGCTTAATGTTAGCAATCACTTTCAGCAACAAGCTGCATTGTCAACTTACCTGGTAACAGTCAGCTGGTTGCTATTTTACACAAGGACGGTTTAATCCTGTACAAGTAACAGTACACCACTGTGAATTGATTGTGAACAAATTATCTGACAGATCTGTTGTATGGTAAATGACAACACTTCAGATGTAAACTAGATGTAAAAAGTGGTGACAAAGTTCTCAACTCACTGAAACCTGGGTTTATTAAAGTAAACAAAATACTCATAAAAAGTTAGGGATACTTGGCTTTTGAAATTTCAGGATGAACATAAAATTTCTTCAAATTTACTAAATTAGTCCATCTCTTAACTTTAAAATGCGTATTTCCAACTGTTCAGCGTTTCAGAACTTTTTGCACAACTTGCTGATCTCTAGCGAGAAGCTTAATGGCAAATTCACTGAATCGCCAAATAAACGTAGGGGATCAATTTGAATTGGGATTTAAACATCCCTCCTCATCAAGATGTTCACATTCTGACATCATGAGACCAAGACAACACCTTACAATTGATCAATAGTATCCCACTATTAAGAGGCTTTAAGCAGGAGCCTCTCAGACAGAAGTGACCACTGAGCTTAGATAGTCAGATGTCTTCAGCAGGTTGTATCAGAGATACAGAGTGCATAAGTGTATAATAAACTGACAACTCACAGTGCTAAGGTCTCAATGCACCTATGATTTCTCCAACCTCCCATTTAACATGCACTGTTACCCATACATGCATCTTTATTCTTTGGGGAGAAAACAAACTGCTGCTAGGTTGAAAGGACAGAAGCTTACTTCCTGCAGTGACCAAGGTTTGGGCATGTTAAATCCAGTCTGCTCAATCCTACTTTCCCCCAAACTTAGCTATTGGAGAAAAAGTCTGGTGATTCTGACTCACGATAAATCATCAGCTGATCCCAACAAAATGAGTGGTTTTGGCCAACTGATACTATACATGTCTAACATGTGTAAAGAGGCGCACTCTGTGCCTAAGACAGACACAATAAAATGCTGGTGTCTGTTCTGCGAGGTCATGCCTGGTATGTTGTCGACCTTATTATAACAGAACTGGGTGGGTGGGCTAGATACTCCCAAGCCATGTATGGAACTGCTGAGAGAAGCACAGGACATCACTGCTAAAATATCTGTCTTGATTGACAAGGAAACGGGACAATGCAAATAATGACTGTCAAGAGATTTCCTCCATACAATTCTCTAGTCAGCTATAATCCACTTCCTTGCTTTCTTATTATCTTTCCCATAGCATGAAAAACAAGGGACACAGATAAAAGGCTTTTATATACAGTGAGCTATTGCTGCCAACGTTCCTTAAAAAAAAAACTAATATAACCAATTTACTAAACTTTACACTGTTATACTCCATTCATACACCCTTTCCTGTAATAGAATGTAAATAGTAAAGCATGATCAGTCAAGGTAATACAAATATTCAAGGCGTTTTATGTAACTTGACCTTAAAGGGATATTTCCATTTTAGGGGCTGCTCATACCTTATTTTTAACTCCATCGTGATGTATGGCACAGCAATTACATCTGTTCAGCAAATAGCTGAAACGTAGTCTAAATTAGGCTGTTTACGCTCTTAGGCCATGTTCACCTGGCTTAAAATGGGCCGTATTTCGGTCCGTAATTACGCGCCGAAGTGAGCAAATTACGGGCTGAAAACGGCCCAGTCATTACGGTAATTCACAGTTCTCATAGAGAACTATGGATTACGTCTCCTCTCCCTGCTCGGCGAATACGCCGAGAGGGGAGATAATTGACAGGTCACTTTCTAGCGGCGTATACGCGCCGCTAGTAATGATTGTTTATGGGCCGGCGAAGTGACGGCTACCTGCTCCCTTCCCTCGCTCCCGCCCCGCCCCCGTCCACACGGCGTAATTACATCCCGCAGTTAAGCCGTGTGAACATAGCCTTACACTCTATGGCTCAATCGCACTATACATTGGCATTTACTGTTTTTCACAGTATCTGGTCCCTTCTCTATTTTGAGAACAGACCCCATATTTATTTTTACCGGTCAGAAGTGGTCTTGCAAAGTGACTTACTTTTGCAAGATCTTTAACATTAAAAGCAATCCTTGCAGTGAGACAACCCCTTTAATGTTCCTCATTTGGAAGAAGCACCATGAAGGTGTGTGGAGACTTGAACATCATGATCGCTCTACTAAATCTTTAAATATATGCAAACAAGCTCAAGGGAAACGAGATAGGTTGCACAAAGGGGTTGTCTCACTACAAGGATTGCTTATTATGTTAAAGATCTTGAGAAAACAAGTCACTTTGCAATACGAGTCCATTAACAGTGTCCTACCTATTCCGAGATATCTCCTCTTGTATGGGCTGCATCATCTCCTCAGGTCGCTATAGCTACAGACCTGTTTGATCTCTCCTGATAAGCTGCTAGCACTGGTTGCTATAGCTACAGACCTGGCTTCTACTGCAGCCTAGTGGAAGCCACAAAAACAACACCAAAGTAGAGAATACTAGAATAAAATATAGCTTTTAATAATACTCACTAAAAGACAATACATACTACACTTACCTAACACTACACTAACCTAAATACACACAGAAAAAAAAAAAACTATCCTAAAAACCCCTACCTACCAGACAAGGGGGAACCCGTCCCAACAAGGACGACCCCCACAGGAACCTTATCCTATATACACTATAGCCCTACTCTATTTTCTTGGGCAAAGAAAAACAGGGCACAGATAGATAGGCTGCAATCCTGCAGTAAATGTACAGATATTAAATATTTATGATCCAATAATATTCAGATTAAACCTTCTTATCAATAGTCATATGTCCCCCTCAAATACACACACCAACGCTTTTTCCTCCAATGATATTAATTCTCAGGGCCAGATCACACGGGGTAAAATTTCCCAAAGGATAAAACCCATTAGGTAAGAAGTATAAAGCACCATCATGGGAAAATTTTTTCAACGAAATGAAAACAGCAGCATTCTCAAGACATTAACATCACGCCTGTTGATGGTTAAAAGGGGGCCTGATTCCCATGGTCAACTCCTGTGGTGGTATCTATCTGTGCCTTTTTTTTCTTTCCCCAAGAAAATAAGTAGGGCAATAGTGGTAATAAATAAGGTTCCTGTGGGGGTCGTCCTTGTTGGGGACGGGTTTCCCCCTTACTGGTAGTGGGGGGTTTTTTAGGATAGTTTTTTTTTTCTTTGTATTTTTTTTTAGTGTGGGGTTTTAGGAAGGTAGTTTTTTATTTCTTTTAGTAAATTTTAAAAAAGCTAATTTTATTCTAGTATTCTTCTTTGGTGTTTTTTTTGTGAATATTCTTTGGAGATACAGAGGTGACTTATTTTGGGGATACCAGTCCTCTATCTTTTTGGGATAGTTTTTTTTTCTAGTGGAACCCAGTAAACAGCTTTCCTGAATTCAAAGTGAAACCAAAAAAAACGGACGAGGAACATTGAGGGAAAAAAGGATGGGTAGAGGTTTTTGACCCCCTTTCAACGGTTTATTTGGGCCACGGTTTGGGAGCCATACTGGGGGCGCCGGTTTTGCGCTTCAGTACGGCCCCCATCCGTCCCAGCTTTAAAGGGAAATCCCATTTTCAAGAATGTGGTTTCCCCCGTCACTCCTCCCCGCTCGGCGAAAGCGACAAGCACATTTTTACGGCACAAAGCGCCGTTAATAATGCATTGTCAGGGGCTGGCAGGCAGGGGCCCCCCCCGCCGCGTCCCGGGGCCCCCCTTATTCAAGCCGAACTGCGGGGGAATCCTCCTCAATTAGGGGTTTGAATAAGCTGTGTGAACACGACCTGTTCAATTTTTTTTTTCTCCTTCGAGAGCAAAAAACCACAAACCCAAAGGATTTTTGGGAAACATTTTCTCCTAAGGGAACAAAAAAAAAAATTAAAAAACTCCTCTGAGCTGGATATAGATTTGTATGTGAGGAACAGGAGAAATTGCTGCCAGCTAGACAAGCTCAAAGTATATTTTTGGGCTCATGCATAAAATCATAGATACTTTTTTTCTCTGGAGTGCTACTTTAAGGGCCAACCCCCCCGGCATTTGGACAAATACCGGTCGGTTTCCCGGCCGGTATTTGTCCTGTTTTTGGGGCCCCCGTCCCACGGCCGGGGGGGAAAAGGGGTGGGAGGGGAAGGAGGGGGTTTTCTCCGCAGACCCTCCCCCTACACTTTGGAGCACAGTTTCCCCCGTCCGAAAACCGGGGACGGAAAAGAATGTCTTGCTCAATTTTTCGCACAAAACCCGCCGGACAAAAACCCCTGCAGTGAGGATCTGCACGGGTTTTCCATAGGCACGTTTTTGCTCTTTTTTGGGGCCCGGTTTTTTCGGGGTCTAAAAAACCCTGCGGGGGACATGCCCAAAGGGGGGAACTTTTGGGTTTGCGATTCGCTTGTTCCCCCATAACCATTGAACTGAACACCTTCTGCCTAAAAAACTGGGGGAAAGATTGTGAAATGCTTTTTCGTTTTTCGGAACGCCACTAGCTGAAAAGCCATTCAGTATAGACTTTTATTTAAGTCTATGGGGTTGGTTCTTTGTCGGTTTTCAGATGATTTCCAAATCTGCAAACAGTCTGAAAATCCGACCAATAAACCATGTCATGTGGACGGATCCTAAAAGTTACTGTCAAATGTGTTCTGGAGATCTCAGGACCCATCTTTTTTAAAAAAACCCCAAAAGGGTGTGCTTTTCACAGGGTTTGGAAGGACGTTTTTTCCTGTTGAGGAGACACAACTGCACGTGGGGGGTTTGTTTTTTCAGTTTGTTTTAGGTAAACCATCGATTCCAAAGACAAAGCCATACTCATATCTCAATGGCTGGACCAAAGACTATTCCCAGTAGGAGGCAATAAAAGCTACATGGGAGAAGTACTGATAAATAACTGCTGACACCCATCCACTAGGGGGGCAACTGCTTAGTAAAAACCTGCACATTGGAGAAGAACCATTCACACCTGTATGCAGAAAAGCCACAATACCAAACAGCGGAGATTGCTCAAGTGCAAAAATACTAATGAACTATCACTTACACACCTGCTGTCTATGAGGGGGGTGATTGCTAGTATTAAAATCGCACATAGATGAGGCTTATATAGAGCGCCAGTTATACGGTTATGAGTGTACACCATGCTGGTTTACAACCTATTGATGATGCCCATACTATTTGATTGAGCAGGGTGCCCAGCATATTTCAAGTGCCCAACATAAAATACTGACACCCCTTGCTCCCCTAGCCAAGGCATTCTCTCCTGCCTGATAAAAAAAAGTCACAACTGCACGCTGGGTGGTACAGTTGTTTGGCAACCGTCTCATGCCCAGGCAGTATCGTGTACTATTCTAAATGAACGTCTTCAGTTCATGCATTACATTGTCAGCTTTTTTAAATACATTTTCCCTACATTGATAGATTATAGTAAACCATTTGTACTGTGGTGTTCAGTAAAACGTTTGTTGTGCATTCATTTCTTGCACAAAGCAAGCTGTACATAACTATAGAGCATGCACACATGGCTTGGATTATAAATCCTGTCTAGGCAGCCCTCCCAGAGGAATAAGTATTCACAACTCCTGCACTTGTGCTTTGGAGATAAACATTACAGACCGTGCCACATACACTTCCTGCAACTGCTAATTTCCTGTCCATTGTAGACCTGCAAACCACAGGTTGTGTGCAAGAGAGGAAACAGTTTATTAGCAGATAAATTGACATATACTGTAATCACAAACTCTGCACAAATCAAAATGATCATGGATTTGATCCAAGCCACTTAATATATATACACTGATATGCCATAAGCTCCTCTGATCAAAGCATGGACTTCACAAGACCTCTGGTGTCCCATGATATCTGGCACCAAGACGCTAGCAGCAAATCCTGTAAACTGCAAAGAGGAGCTCCATGGATCAGACTTGTTTTTCCTGAATGTCCCACAGATGATCAATCTGGGGATTTGGAGGCCAAGTCAACCCCTTGAACTCATGTTCCTCGCACCATTTCTAAACAATTTTTGCAGAAATTGGGCAGGCCATTATATATATTCCCAAAAGAACCACATGGTGCCAGGATACAAGGTAAAACATTGTCAAGAGCATTAGATTGTATTCACAGGTTTATATACAGCGTGGATAAAGGTGCCATCTCTTCCCCATGTAAGCAATGTATACAAAACCTGCCCCCCCACATAAGGGAGTTTGACTCAATTCTAAAAAACCAGGCCACTGTCTTTGATTGCTCCATGGTAAAGTTCTAATGCTCACAAGCTTAATGTAGTATAATGTTGTACCGTGTTAGCCAAGAAGAAATCAGGCGATACCTTTTAGAGGCTAACTGAGTATTTTTGAGGTGAGCTTTCAGAGAGACGCTTTTTCATGAACATGGGGGTTTTATAAAAGGGGGGGAAACTAAAAATTTAAAACAAAACTAAACAAAAACAGATAACAGCAAGAATTAATTATCCTCCTGTCACACCTCACAAGTTTGCATTCTGTTTATTTCTAGACCTGTTGTAAATAACTTCTCTACTTTAATGTATTTTGTTATTTTTAAAGATTTTTAGCATCCTTTGAAGATCCCTGTCTAATGTGTAGAAAAAGTCTGTAAATTTTCAGTCTGATGAAGAGTTAGAACTCCCAAAATCTAACCACAAATTACCCCTCAAAAAATTACATCTATTTTTTTTGCCCTTCAATGCTTTTTGGGGCACTTAAGAATGGAAAGGGGGGGGGGGGGGCCCCACAGGGGGCACTTCCAAAGTCTATAGAAACACAGCCCCATATACAACAAGCTGCGATGTTCTGCATGTTCCGACATCTTTTTATCCAAGTCAGCATTTAGGGTGCTTTCACACAGCGCAGTTTTGGTTTCATTTTTGCTGCCTCCAATAAACTGCCTTTTTTCTAACAATTTTTTTTCATTAGGGGGCTTTCACCGGTGCTTTTTGGTGCTTTTTTTAATGCTTTTTTTTGCAGAAAAGGCACAGCAAATTAAGCTGTTTCATTGCCCTATACCCGCTGGTAATTCACAATCACTTATCTCCCCCCTCCGTATTCGCCGAGAGGGAGGGAGACGTAATCCCTAGTTTTTTCCCATGAGAATGTTTACCGTAATGAATGGGGTGTTTTTTAGCCCTAATTGCGCACTTTTTTGGCCCCTTTTAAGCCCCCTGTGAACATGGGGCCCTAGGGATGTTCACACGGGGTAATTTTCGGGACGCTTTCACCAAAGACTTGCTTCCCCGAATACGGGGGAGGGCCGCCAAATTACGGTTAACCAAATTTTTCCATAGAAACTATGCATTACCCTCCCTCCCCCTCTATAATAGTCCTACCGTGAGGGGAAAAAGTGCAGTCAATTACTTCCGGGGAATACTGCCCGTGAGTAATGAAAGTCAATGGGCCGCCCCCCGCGAAAGTCTCGCATATCAGCCGAGCTCCCGAAAAAAACGATGTACGCGGCACGACTGAACGCCTGCAGTCATTTGTTGAACATAGCCTTATAATTACTGCAATCAGTGCTGTTGTAGTTCTTCTGTGTGACTAGATCAGATGGGCTAATTTTCACTAATTAGGAGAACCCTTTTGCTGATTTTCCAATTCTTCTTTGGAGCACTTTTTGTAAACAATCACTGCATATTAGGTTAAGTTTACACGGCTTATTCACGCTGTAATTTCGGGATGGATTTCGCCGAAATTCGGTGTTGCTCCGGAGCAGGGGGGGCGGAGCTGCCGGCCCATGACTTCATTACCCACGGCGTGATCCACCGGATAATTGACATGCATTTTTCTCCCCGCTTCCCCGTATTTCCCCGTGAGGGGGGAGGAACGAAATCCATAGTTCTCTAGGGAAACTGTGGTTTTTACCGAAAGGGGGTGGATTTCAGCCGTATGTCGCGCCGGAGGGCGCGAAATATGGAAAGAAATCCGTCCCAAAGTAAGCCTTGTGAACATAGCCTTAGGGTGCTTTCACGGGGGTTTTGATGCGTTTTTCAATGCCTTTTTTGTGCATAAGGGTACAGCAAATTAATGGTACATTATGCACCCCAATGCGGCAAAAACGCGGTAAAAAAAATCGGGGTAATTACCCAATTTTTTCCGTATTTTTTTTGTGCAGCAATGTACAGCATTAAATTTCTGTACCTTCCTGCAAAAAAAGCATTGAAAAATTCATTCAAAAACGCCCGTGTGAAATAGCCCTAGGAACACCCAAAGACCTGCTTTTGGGGATGTTTGACCCAATTATCTATTAAAAAATTTACCCCTTTTCACAGTTTTTTCAATACTTGCACTTGCCCTTTTTTTTCTGCTTCCAACATATCAACCTCAAGAACTGACTATTCACTTCCTGCAAAATATATTCCCCTCCTGAACAGATGTCATTACTACCAATTAATCAATGTTTTTCATTCAAAGGGGTTTAAAGTTTGGGGATGTCATTTTTATATAGTGGTTTATAAATTTTTTTTCAATAGAATTACACTTCATAAATGCTGTATTAGAGCATTACGGCCATATAATGAGGTCTCCGTTATAGCAGATAGTAAGGGGTTTCCCCTGGGAAGTGTTATTGGGCGTTTTTAGACGGGTTTTGGGTTTTTAGAAACCCCTCGAAAACCGAAAGCAAAGCTCCCCCCAGACTTTAATAGAAAATCCGTTCAGCAGTCCCCACTGCAGTTTTTGACACCGCCGGCGTAACGAAAAACTTAGAACATGTTCATCCTTGTACCTGGTTATCGGTCAGAGCATGAAAATGTGGGTGCGAAGGGGGAGGGCTTGAATCAGCAAACCGCAGACACAAGAACCCAAGGATTTTTCATTCCATTTTTGTTTTTTGGTATGGATTTTGCTGCAGTTTCGGGATTCAGTTTTTCAATTATTTTTGCACTATATAGCACTACTGATTTTTTCTACACGGATCCGCACCAAAAAACGTAGACAAAACTTTCTGGTCATTTTTCATGCTATTCCATTGACTACAATAGTAATTTTTTTACTGTTTTCAGAGTTTAAATCTGATAGACGAAAGAAAATGAAAAAATGGAAACTTTGAAACCCAAACTCAGAAAATCCGAGTCATGTGGACTACAACTCGGATTTTATATTGAGGTCTATGGGGATGGTTTTACAGTTGGGTTTTGAAAACCGGATTACGCGTCAAAAACAGACTGGAAATACTTGCCATGTAGATGGAGTCTTAGGCCCCGTTCACACGGCTTATTTGCCGACGGATTGGCGCCGTATTCCGCGCCGGATTTGCGCTTCAATACGGCGCCAATCCGTCGAGTCATTACGGTAATCCACTGTTCTCTATGAGAGCAGTGGAATCCGTCGCTCCTCCCCGCTCGGCAAATCCGCCGCGGGGGGAGAAAGTGACATGCACATTATTTACGGTGTGGACGCGCCGTAAACAATGCATTGTCTATGGGGCCGGGAGCGGCGCCCCCGCCGCGCTCCGGCCCCGCCCCCGTCCCGCCCCGTATTCACGGCGGATTTGTGCGCTCAATACGGCGCACAAATCCGTCGGCAATAAGCCGTGTGAACGGGGCCTTAGGCTATGCTCACACGGCTTAAAATTGGACGTATTTCAGTCCGTAATTACGCGCCGGAGTGAGCAAATTACGGCTGGAATACAGCCCAGTCATTACGGTAATCCACAGTTCTCATAGAGAACTATGGATTACATCTCCTCTCCCTGCTCGGCGAATACGCCGAGGGGGGAAGATAATTGACATGTCTATGGGCCGGCGAGGTGCCGGACCCCGCTCTCTCCCCCGCTCCCGCCCCCACGGCGTAATTACGCCCTGCAAATACACCATGTGAACCTAGCCTTAGAGGGAACCTCTATAAAAAATGTTAATAATAGTCTATCAATTTATACGAGATAAAATGCAATTTTAGTAAGGATACAAGAATTTAGTTCTAATTTTATAAAAAATAAATAAATGTAGATAAAGTGGAGTACATTCTTCAAGTCACTGTTTGGACCACACATGGACTATTGTGTACAGTTTTGGGCCCCAGTGCACAGGAACGACATTGTAGAGCTTGAACAGGTACAAAGGCGGGCAACAAAAATAATAAAAGGACTGGGTGGACTACAATACCTAAAAAGATTAGCAAGATTAGGGTTATTTAGTGTAGAGAAAAGATGGCTTTGGGGGGGGAGGGGTTTTATAATAAGCATGTATAAATACATTAAAGGTAAATATAGAGATCTCTATCAAGATTTATTTATTCCCAGTACTGTATCCAGAACAAGGGGGCATCCTCTACGTCTTGAGGAAAGTTTCTACATAAACATAGAAAGAGATTCTTTACTGTTAGAGCAGTGAGACTGTGGAACTTTTTGCCAGAGGAACTTGTCATGGTGAATTCACTAACAGAATTCAAAGAGGGGTCTGGATGCATGTCTAGAGTGTAATAATATAGCAAGTTATAGTGACCAGGATTCTGGAGAGGGGTTGTTGATCCAGGGATTTATTCTGATTGCCAGATTGGAGTCGGGAAGGAATTTTTTCCCTAAAATGAGGACAATTGGCTTCTACCTCATGGGCATTTTTGCCTTTCTCTGGATCAACAATAAAAGGACAATAGGATGAATCGGTCTTTTTTTGACCTTACAAACTATGTAACTATATAAAAATAAAGATGCTTGATAGGAAGCCAGATTTCACCACATAGGCCGAGGTTATTCTAGATGTGACAGTTATTGCGTGCTTAGGATGATCATTTCGTGAAATTAACTTAGTCATCCTCTTCAGATCTGTTTATACCTGTCAGTAGCAACAGTGACGCTAAAGAAATAAAAAATTAAAGTCAGCATCTTGGCAGCAGGCAGGATTTATAGCTCATTTTCAAGTTGTAGAGGGCTCCCCCTGCTGTCTTGTTATATGTACAACATTATTCAGAGCTACCTACGCATGTGCTACATCCTGGGGTTGTTGCCTAACTAGGAGACTCTGGGACATTGTCTACACCCTTTCTTTCCACCTCCACAGGTTACTGAGATAAAAGGTATCCACCTGACTCCTGTTCTCCACATAGGTGGGACTCTCATCCGAAATTAATGACACAAGTGAGCAAAGAATTAGCTGTACAGCTGCCAAAGTGGTATAGTAGAGCAGTTTGTCATTACTTACAACTTATTACAAGTTGGTATGCATATCAAACCAACTGTACAGCTGCCAATATGGTAGAGCAGAGTCTGTCAGTAAGTATAGCCTCTTATTGAAGCTGCCAATATGGTATAGCAGAGCAGAGTCTGTCTGTAGGTATAGCCTCATATTACAGCTGCCAATATGGTATAGCAGAGCAGAGTCTGTCTATAGGTATAGTCTCATATTACAGCTGCCAATATGGTATAGCAGAGCAGAGTCTGTCTGTAGGTATAGCCGCTTATTACAGCTGCCAATCTGGTATAGCAGAGCAGAGTCTGTCTGTAGATATAGCCTCATATTACAGCTGCCAATATGGTATAGCAGAATCTGTCTGTAGGTATAGCCGAGCAGAATCTGTCTGTAGGTATAGCCGCTTATTACAGCTGCCAATATGGTATAGCAGAGCAGAGTCGGTCTGTAGGTATAGCCGCTTATTACAGCTGCCAATATGGTATAGCAGAGCAGAGTCTGTCTGTAGGTATAGCCGCTTATTACAGCTGCCAATATGGTATAGCAGAGCAGAGTCGGTCTGTAGGTATAGCCGCTTATTACAGCTGCCAATATGGTATAGCAGAGCAGAGTCTGTCTGTAGGTATAGCCGCTTATTACAGCTGCCAATATGGTATAGCAGAGCAGAGTCTGTCTGTAGGTATAGCCACTTATTACAGCTGCCAATATGGTATAGCAGAGCAGAGTCTGTCTGTAGGTATAAGCCGCTTATTACAGCTGCCAATATGGTATAGCAGAGCAGAGTCTGTCTGTAGGTATAGCCACTTATTACAGCTGCCAATATGGTATAGCAGAGCAGAGTCTGTCTGTAGGTATAGCCACTTATTACAGCTGACAATATGGTATAGCAGAGCAGAGTCGGTCTCTACGTATAGGCTTTCATTACAGCTGACAATATGGTATAGCAGAGTAGAGTCTGTCTCTACGTATAGGCTTTCATTACAGCTGACAATATGGTATAGCAGAGTAGAGTCTGTCTCTACGTATAGCCTCTTATTACAGCTGTCAATCTGGTATAGCAGAGCAGAGTCTGTCCCTAGCTACAGCTTCTTAGTTCAAGTTGCTCTGCATGCCAGTCTCTTATGTTAGGACTATGCACCACGACATAGGGTTACATTACAAGCTGGGCTTTGCTCCATCAACTCTTCTATGGGATGATTTACCACCTTCACTATTCAGTGTTTAATTCTAAATGACAAATATTGTAACTAAGGTATTCTATTTACTAAACATAGAGGAATGCGTGTAATATCTCCGTACAGCGCTGTAGTATATGTTGCCGCTATATACAATTGTATCGCCCCATGACACGGATCCAGAAGGTTATAGATGTGGAGCAGAGGTAGGGCAGCCCCACAGCATAGCCCCAGCAGCTGATAAGCCATAGCTACCTCAGCAGGGAGGTCCCTGCAGCACTCACCTCTGCCCCGGCCGATCCTGAGGGGAGCACACGGCAGCCCTCCCCGGTGTGTTAGATTAGCTGCACTCCTAGGAGACCCGCGTGTAAATGCAGCTCCTCACAGAGGAAATGACTAACAGCAGAGGACTGGCCCTCATTCCTGAGGTATGGCTCATTAGCATAGGCCCCAGCCCAGCCAGTGTGTGAGGCGTGACCGGGCGGGGTGGCCGGGGACAATGACCAGCCTGGTACCTGGCTCCCTCAGGGTGAGAGGCGCTGCCCGGCCTGGCATGTGCTGGACAGTTTTCCCAGTCAGCTTCTTACTCAGGGCTGAAGTTGGTTCTTATTCACCAGTTTCCTATTCACAGGAAAGATGTTTTGGTTTTTTAGTGGTTCATGGATAAGTAGAACTGATCTAAGCAATACTTTACTGGACAGTGAGGTTCCCTGAGTTGAAGACAGATAAACAAAAAGCCCGAAAAAACGAAATAATTGGCACAAAATGGGCATCAAGTGGGCACCCAAGAATATGATGTAAAGAAGTAAATGACTGGGTTGCTGACTTCACACTGCCAGAACATCAACCCAGATGTAATGTATTTAATAAAGTGTATTCTAACATGGCCCAAAGTGGTTTAGATGATAAAATCTGGCATTAAAGTAGCCAAATGGGCACTTTTTAATCACTTAACCAGGGATTTCAAAGGGTTAAATGACTGTGGGCCACTGATTTTACACTAGGGGTGCACAAGCCTGAAACAAGGTATTCTGGTGCCATAGGCAAATAAGGCATGTAGCATCCCACCCCTCCTGCCACATGTAAAATTCAGCCCACTCTTTACCTCCTATCATCACACTAATCTGTTATCAAGGTGGGGCACTGGGGGCTTCTCCCTCACCTAATTGCAGCAGGACACGGGTGGTAAACATAAGAGGTCTAAAGATGGATGCCCCACCCTGCTAATGATACATTTTATGTAAATAAAAAAAATCAAAAGCTATAAAACAAAGTACTGAGTATAAAATCACTAAATAATGGTTGTAAATAACAATGCTACATAAAACCTGTATCTCAATGCAAATATTGCCACTAAGACCAAATACTGCCACATCATGAGCACATATCATCACCACACAGTGACTGAATAATACCTCACCATGACCACATATCACCTCCACATAGTTACTGAATAATAACGCCACACCATGACAAGATATCACCATCACATAGTGACTGAATAATACCATCACACCTTGACCACATATCACCACCACATAGTGATTGAATAATACCACAACACCATTAACATATATCCCCACCACATAGTAGCTGAATAATACCACCACACCACGACCTCAAATCACCACTACATAGTGATTGAATAATACCACAACACCATGACCAAATATCCCCACCACATAGAAGATGAATAATACCACCACACCACGACCTCAAATCACCACTACATAGTGTCTGAATAATACCAAAATATATCGCCACAACACAATGACTGAAAAATACCATCACATATCACCACCACATAGTGAATGAATAATACTGCAACATCATGACCACATATCACCACCACACAGTTACTGAATAATAATGTCACACCATGACCACATATCACCACCACATAATGACCCAATAATACCACCACACCATGACCACATATCACCACCGCATAGTTACTGAATAAAAATGCAACACCATGACCAGATATCACCATCACATAGTGACCGAATAATACCACAACACCATGATCACACATCACCATGACATAGTGACCTAATAATACCACCACACCATGATCACATATCACCACCACATGGTAACTGAATAATAACACCACACCATGACCAGATATCACCACCACATAGTGACTGAATAATACCTCAACACCATGACCACATATCACCACCACATAGACTGAATAATACCTCCACACCATGACCACATACCACCACCACATAGAGACTGAATAATACCGCCACATGATTACTGAATATAAACCATTATACTTTACACACATATTACAGTTCAGTTACATATAGTGACGTTTCTCTAACGAGTCGTTCACGTTCCCCTTTCTTCTGTATCCTGTCCACACTTTCATGCTGACTTCTCCCAGGCCAACACTCGTCCCTTCAGATTTGGACACGAATATCTTAGAATCCTCACTTTTCCAGCACCTCTTTCCCTTTCCCCACAGCAAGGTTTTTTCAGCTGTTTTTTCAGTCGGTTCTCGGTTTTGAAAGCCGGCTGCAAACCGGCTGGAAAAACTTTTACACGGACCTTAATGGAAAATCCGTGCAGCGGTCCCCACTGCACGGATTTTCCGCCCGGCGCGTTTTCAGACCGCCGGCGGTCCAAAAAACATAGAACATATTCATTTTTACGACCGGTTTTCAGACGGAATATGAACATGTCTATGTGAAGGGGGAGGACTTTTCTCCACTAACCACGGATAAACTGACCAGTATTTGTCCTGTGCAGTTTGAACGGCCTCTTAGAGGCACAGTCTCTGAGGAGGAACAGAGGACTAACCCCCTCGAGGTTGTGCTGTGGTTATGGCCTGTACACCTCTGAATCAGATTGTGTGCTCAGAACTCCTTCCCTTGCACCCAGAAGATCAGCTGCAGGCATGATGCATAATCTCCTGGTGGTGCAGCGGATGGAGTTTAGTACTGTTATGCTTTTTGTGGTGTTTCTTTTGTTTTCTACAGATTTCCCAGTTAGACTTGGATTTATTGAACCAGCATTTGATCCATTTCTTCAATAAAATGATGAATGAGGGCTGGTGTTGTGGAGAGTTTATTTAAATAAAGTGTTTTGTGTGTTGTGTTCTTGTGTTTTTTGCTGTTTATTTCCAGTGTTAGTAATAGAGATGATTGACAGACACCTTTATATGACTAGTGCTGGGGCTTGATGTCAGCACAGCGCTAGTAATAGAGAGACGTCTGTCAGACAACTCTATTACTAACACTGGAAAAATAGTGGTAAAAACGTACACTGCAAAACCACAAAAACACTTTAGATAAACACTACCCGACAACATCCCTTGTTTATCATTGTATTAATTAAATGGCTCCAACACTCGTCCGACGTAATCCAGAGCGGAAACCTGTAAAATACAGAAACACTAATCCGCATTTGGCTGACAGCTATCTAGGACAGCATGAATACTAAATATGCCCCCATAGATAGGTACACCCCCCTTTCAGATAGGTAGTCCCCTAAATTAGGGACTTCAGGTAGGTGAGTAGGCAAGTAAGGCCCCAGTTAAAAAGGCAGGCAGGCCCTAGGTAGATAGGTAAACAACCAAAGCCCCAGGTAGATAAGTAAAACCTTGGTAGATATGTCGGCCCCAAACAGGTTGGTGGATAAGCCCAAGATAGGTAGGCATCAGTTAGGCCCCAACTATTTAAGTTGTAGACTGACCCCAGTTAGGTAGGTAGACAGGCCATATGTAGGTGTCACGAGTGGGTCCGCAGCCCCCCGGTTGGGCTGCGGGCGCACTCGTGCTGCTGCGACCCCCCCCCCCCGGCGTCCGGAGAGAGTGGCGCTGCAGTCCGCATTTCTGGCCGCGGGCGCACTCGTCCCCCTGCACAGCACTCCTCACCTGACCACGCTCCTGCGTCCCCGCAACTTCCCTGCCGGCCGGTGCACGTGTCCCTGCAACTTCCCTGCCGGCCGGTGCACGCGTCCCCGCTCCTTAGGTGCGCGCCGGCTCTCTTAGATTTAAAGGGCCAGCGTGCCGACAATTGGGTATGGCTGGTCGCTGACCCTATATAGGTTCCTTCCTTCCGGAACATCCCCGCGTGATCTTTAGTGCCTTACAGCCTTTAGAGAAAGCGTTTCTTGCATCTAGCTCTGATTACCGTGTATCAAACCATTACGCTTCTGCTCCTCGACCACGAACCTCTGCCACCTGTCCTGACCTCCTGCCTGTCCCCGACTACGCCTACGTCTCACGATTTTGTACCACGCACTGCCTTGGCTGCCGCCGCAAGCAAGTCACGCCAGTGGAAGTGACCTGGTAGATTCCCGCCGCAGCAAGTCCATCCCGCTTTGCGGCGGGCTCTGGTGAAAACCGGGTTCTACTTATACTCCGTTCCCTGGTACTGCTTACACCATCACTTGCGCTGGTCCAGCGGATCCACTACCATCATCTGTGACAGTAGGTACAAGTAGGTAGAATGTCCCTAGGTAGGTACGCAGTATTTTGTTAGTAGGCAGGCCCATGGTAGGTAGGTACATTGTCCCTAGGTAGGAAGACAGTAGTTGGGCCCCAGGTAGGTAGGTATATTGCCCTTAGGTAGGTAGATTGCCCCCAGTTAGGTAGCTTGCCCCCAGGTAGTTAGGTAGATTACCCCCAGGTAGATAAGATTGCCTCCAAGTAGGTAGATTGCCCACAGATAGGTAGGCAGATTGCCCCAGATAGGTAGGTAGATTGCCCACAGGTAGGTAGGTATATTGCCTCTAGGTAGGCAGATAGATTGGCTGTAGGTAGGCCGGCAGGCAGATCGGAACCCCATTAGATAATAAAAAAAAACACTCACCTCTTCCTGTGCTACGATGAGTGGCAGAACGGGCAGGCCTGGTTTCTCCTAGTGAAGCACGGCACAGGTGGCACAATCATATGTCATTGCGCTGCCTCCGTGTTGATGCGCGTACCCTAGTACGTCTAAAGCCTAGGGCCTTCGATTTACTAGGCAGAATAGTGGAGAAAGTGCTGGTGGTGCTCGGCTCCTCTAAGCACCGGCAAATACATGTCTGTGAGTGCTTGGGACAGAGGGCCCGGAGTTCTTAGGCATTGTGTGTGGGCCGGGCCCAGCTCCCTGTGGTGGCAGGTCCCATTAGAGCTGTGGGCCCTCTGATACTCCGGTGGGCCAGTCTGACACTGAAGTAATATAACTGCCATCTTTGAATGCCCTTATGCGTTGTGTAAACAATGCAACTACTTTTTAACACAGGGCCCTGTAGGTTTTGAATACTTTTTCCCTTGATAATAAAGACCATTTAAAAACTGAATTTTGGGTGACATGTATGAACAGGGCTGCTCCAGTTATCTAGCATCAAAAAGGTGTAGTAGACCTGTTCCATAGATACATGAACAGTCGCATTCCAAACTTTGGCGCAACACTTTTTAATGCGCCAAAGAAGATTTGGGACATTCTGTTGGCATTGCACCACATTTGTAGAATTAGACAGATTTAGGATTCTTTGACAGCAAACATAGGTGCATAACAGTTAGAATAGCCAGACCAGATTAAAGGTGATCTGCCTGAGCCAGACTTGTCGCATTGGCACTAGATTGTGACTATTTAGAACTGGCCTGTCAGCACCAACGTTCATACATGTCACCCTTTGTGTTTACTTGTGTTAAGTTTGTCTAATATTTACATTTGTTTGGTGATCTGAAGCATTTAAGGCTATGTTCACACGGCTTAACTTCGGGGCGTAATTCCGCCCCGCAATTACGCCGTGGGGGGCGGGGCGGGGGAGCGGGGGAGCGAGCGGGGGGCCGGCACTTTGCCGGCCCATAGACAGTCATTCTACGGGTTTACTCGCTAGAAAGTGACATTCAATTATCCCCCCCTCGGCGTATTCGCCGAGCAGGGAGAGGAGACGTAATGCATAGTTCTCTGAGAACTGTGCATTACCGTAGTTACTGGGACGGATTCAGCCTGTAATTGGCGCACTTCGGCGCGTAATTACGGACTGAATTACGTCCCAGAATAAGCTGTGTGAACATGGCCTAAGTGTGAAAACCTTCAAAAGATCAAGAAATGAAGAAGGGGGTCAAATACTTTTTCAAACCACTGTAAATAAAAAAATAAAAGTTATTGCTCTAGGAAGGGGGGTAGAGAAAATAAAGAGCCATATTATTATGACCAGGGGTTAAGAGAAACTGCTCCGGCAACACAGATGGTAGTGGTGGTAGGAGACCCGGTAGCTAGATTAGGTCTCGCTGCGAGGAGTACACAGCCTGCTGGCCCCCACCAAGGAGATATGGAGAGATGAGTTGAGTACCTCTGCTCCCTGCTCCCTTTCACCTAGCACTTCTGGACACTGGATAGCCTATGCAGCATCCAATAAAGCTGGGTGACACCCCGTACCCTATTGATGGAACCCAGTTTCTGTTTTCCCTCAATGGGATAGGGTGTCACCCAGCTTTACTATATGTTGGATAGGCTACCCATCATCCATGAAAGCTGTGTGACACCCATACACCACAGTTGGCACCCAGTTCTGAGCCTGTTACAGCTCAAAGTCTTCCTGATGGCCACCTTTAAAAGTTAGCAAGTATGTGTTATGTAATATATGTGCATGTCATAAGTTAGGTCATAGTATATTGTGACTAGGTGCTTGCTTATGGACATACACTTCGGGAAGTGATAAAACTACCAACACCGTCCACAAGAACAACAATTTTAATTTATTTCTCTAGGATTTTAATTATAGGCACCTGTCCATGTATGTACCATAAAATTTAGAAACTAAATAAAAACCAAGTAAAATAAAACGTAAACAAAAGCACCTCTGGACACTTGTACACTTGAGGACTACCACTGAGCAGGAAACGAGAGCTCCTTGCCCCGCGGAGTATTCTGTTGGGTCGCAAGCAGGCTTGTGGGCCACCAGAGTATACAGCACAAGCGACGAGAGAATATTATAACGTCGCTTGTGCAGCATGATAATGTCATACCACCTGTGCAGGAACACAGAGAGTAGCGAGGACTTTGTTGTGGATGAGGCTCTTTATTTTCCCAGATGGTAAAGCTGCCCATTCTTCTTCGCAAAAAGCCTCCAGTTCCTGTAAATTTCTGGGCTGTCTTGCATGAACTGCGCGCTTGAGATCTCCCCAGAGTGGCTTAATGATATTGAGATCAGGAGCCTGAGAAGGCCACTCCATAACCTTCACTTTGTTCTGCTGTAGCCAATGACAGGTCAACTTGGCCTTCTGTTTTAGATCTTTGTCATGTTGGAACGTCCAAGTACATCCCATGCGCAGCTTCCAGGCTGATGAGTGCAAATTTGCCTCCAGTATTTGCTGATAATGTGCTGTATTCATCTTTCCTTCAACTTTGTCCAAGTTTCCTGTGCCTTTGTAGCGCACACATCCCCAAAACATCAGTGATCCACCGCCATGCTTTACAGTAGGAATGGTGTTCCTTTCATTAAAGGCCTTGTTGACACCTCTCCAAATGTAACTGTTGCGAGCAACGGTAGTGGATCCTCTGGCTCACTGCAAGCGATGGCGTACGCCACACCAGGGAGCGAAATCTAAGTAGGTCTCGGTTTTCACCAGAGCCCGCCGCAAAGCGGGATGGACTTGCTGCGGCGGGAGTCTACCAGGTCGCTACCCCTGACGTGACTTGCTTGCGGAGGCAGCCGAGTTGTAGCGTGGTACAAAATCGTAAGGCAGGCTCATAGTTGGGGACAGGCAGAAGGTCAGGACTGGCAGCGATGGTTCGTGGTCGGAGAAAGGCAGGAAAGTCAGGGCTGGCGGCAAGATTCGTGGTCGAGGAATGGAGGCAAACGGTACGGTACACAGTAATCAGACAAGACTCAGGAACGCTTTCTCAATAGGCTATTGGCACTAAAGATCGGAGGGTAACCGGGAAGAGGAGGCTTTTTAGGGCAGCGATCGGCAATACCCAAATTTCCCGGTGCGCTGGCCCTTTAAATTTAAAGGTGGCGCGACGCCCTAGGGAGGGGGGCCCCGCATCCCCGCGGGCAGGGGCTGCAGGGGGAGCGTTTTGGGGAAAAGTACCCCAGGGGACGGGTTTGGGAACGAGCGCGCCCGCCCCCACATGGGGTCGCGGCGCCGTCGGCAGCGGGGCCCGGATGCGTGCGCCCCGGGACGAGGGTCGAGGGGGTCCATGCCCAGTACCCCCCCTTTTGGCCCCCCCCCTTTTTGGGGTGAAGGATTTCCGGTAAATTAGGTAGGATATTGTTTTCTTTTCCCGGGCCCTTTTCTTGGGGCCAAACCCCCCTTCCAGTCAATGGGGAAAAAAGCGTTTCCTCTGACCGTTTTCAGTAGAATCTCCTTTATTTTAAAGGCCTTGGTGGCGTCAGCCCAGGGTGGTGGGAAACAATTTTCCCAAAGAGAACGATTTAGGATGACGGCTTCGAAGAGGATGTGGAAGGAGTTTGGGCCCCGCATGTGGGGGGGGAAGGGCGGACTTGTAGCCACTGGGGTTTGGCGTTTTAGCACCCCCGGGAAAGGTCCCCGAATGGGGACCAAGTTAAACCAGGGAACTTTAGGCGGATATATTCGCGACAACCACACCCTTGTCACCGGAGAGAAGTGGGGGGAGGTTTCATTTCTGTAGCTTGTTTCATTTACAAGCGGAGCCCGGAGTAGAGATTGGCGTTTTCTGGTTTCCCAAAAGGCAGTTAAGTTCTGGACCAAACTTCCCCAGCCGGGCTAGGGGACAGAGAGGGGGGGGGGATGTCGCCGTGACAATGAAAAGGGGGGCGGCACGGCGACTCGGAGTTAAAGAATTATATGAAAATTCTGCCCAAGGGAAACAGGTTGGGCCCCGTGTCCTGACGAGCAGAAAAAAAGTGCGCAGATAGGCACCCAGTTTTGGGTTTAAACCCTCTCCACCTTCCCGTTGGTCTGAGGTGATATAGGCCGAGGAGAAATCCAATTTTACTTGTAGTGGTTACAGAGGGAGCGCCAAAACCCTAGAAACAAATTGGACCCCGGGTCAGAGACTATAAGGGGGGCAGCCCATGTAGCTGAAAATATGCGGGAAAAAATATGCTGGCCAAACAAGGAGCAGAGGGTAGACCAGGCAGAGGGACGAAATGGGACATTTTAGAAAAGCGACCCGGACTACCCAGATAAACAGTATTACCAGGGAAAGGCGGAGGTCCGTAATAAAATCCATGGCCACGTGGGTCCAGGGACAATCGGGAATAGGCAGTGGCTGCAGCAGACCTGCTGGCTTGAGATGGGAAGACTTGTTGCGGGCACACGAGTGCACGACTCCACGAATTCACGAACGTCTTTGGCCATACTGGGCCACCAATAGAAACGGGAGATAAGAGAGTAAGATTTCTTCTCTCCCGGGTGTCCTGCCACTTGAGAGCAATGTCCCCAATACAGTATTTTCTTTCGTAGAGCCGGGCGAACATAAGTCTTGCCCGGGGGGATTCGCTGCAATTCTATGGGGGCAGCAGAGATTAGCCTTTCGGGAGGAATGATATGCCGTGGTGCTGGTTTGTCTCCTACCACAGAGGCATGGGAAAGGGCATCGGCCTTGACGTTTTTCTCCGCGGGGCGAAAATGAATCAGAAAATTAAACCTGGAAAAGAATAGAGACCATCGTGCCTAGTGCGGGTTTAGACGCTGGGCCGTCTGGAGGTAGAGGAGGTTCTTGTGGTCGGTGTAAATATTGACCGAGGTCGAGCCCCTCCAGGAGATGCCCCATTTTTCTAGGGCTAGTTTCCCCTTCTTGATAGGTAATTTTTTCAGCAGAGAAAATTTTTTTGAAAAAAAACCAGTGAGGGTCTTCCTTTGGGCCCCCTTTGGGAAAAAGTACAGCCGGCCCCCCTTGAGGGGCATCGTTCCAAAAAAAGAAGGGTTTTTTTGTGTCAATTGTGTGAGTTTTGGGGGGAGGTAAACGCAGACTTCAGTTTGGGGAAAAAAACTTCTCCGCAGTTGGTACCAAAACCTCAGATTCCCCCTTTTTGGGTTAAGATTATAGGAGAAACTGTGAGGAGGTGCGGCACAAAACTTTAAGCAGTTGGGAAGCCAAATTTTGTAGGCTTAGGGCCAGGGGTCTTGGCCACTGAGGCGGCAGCGTTTGGCGGACCCTTTGCAGGCCCCTTGTCTGAAATAATGTAGCCGGGAAAGGAAAGGTTTTTGTGAGGGAAAAAGCATTTTTCGAGTTGGATAGAGGCGGTTAGCCCTAAACCCCGAAGGAGCTGTATAAATGGCTTATGTGTGATTCCGGATTGGGGGAAAATTAGATATTGTGATAGACAACGCACGGAATACAGGGGGCCCGGAAAATGTTTTTGACGACCTGGAACATGTGGAGCGTTGAGGACCAAAGGTATCACAGGTATCGAAGTCCCCATCGGGGTATTAAAACCCGTCTTCTTCGTCCCCTCTCAATACGAATGAGATTATAAGCCCCACGCGATCATTTTTAGAAAATTCCTAGTCCCCGAAGGATAAAAGAGTCAGAATCAAAGGCAGAGGTATCGGTTCTTAAGGGGAACTTGTTGGTCCTCGGTAACAAGGGCAGGGCTTAGGGGCCCTTTTTCTTCTCAAAAAGAAGAATCCACCCCCGGCGGGGGAGGAGGTTTCCCAATAAACCCTTCTGGAAATTTTCGTTAATGTAGGGGGAATACCCTGTGTCGGTATGCACGGGAGATTGGGCCCCTCGAGGTGGAGAGGTGCGGGAGCAGATCAATTGGGCAGTCGAAAGGGCGATGCGGGGGAAAAATTTAAAGCTTGCTTCTCGGAAAACAATCTGCAAATTTCCTGATACGGAGAGGAAGGCCTGCTAAAGGGTGTGGGTGGTATCGAAGAAGCGGGGAAAACACCGGGGGAAGGGGCCCCCAACAGCCCAGATCGAATTTCCCCCCAAAAGTAAAACTTGCCGTTTCCCCGTTTAGCACCCGGGCGTGTGTCAGCTGGAAGAACCCGAAGGACAGGCGAGGCGGGGCCGAGGCAGCACATAAAAAGGGGTGGCCCCGGAGAGCTTTCCCGGAAAAGGGGGTGCAGAAAGCGAATTTACCTTCGTAGGGAATTGGTTCCCCAACTCGATGTGCAGGAGCATTAAAAATAATAATAATAAAAAAATCTTTATTTATATAGGCCAACATATTTCCCCCACTTTACAATTCGAGGGTAAAGTAAAATTACACATTAAAAGTACTTACAGATGAGAAAAAAAGGTGTGAGGGCCTGTGTGAGAGCTTCAATCTATTGGGGGTTGGGTGAAAAAAACGGTGAGAAGTGCCCAAATTTACAATGGGCCAGCCATGTTTTATAAATAGGGGGTGGTTTTACATGAAAAATGGATGAACTGCCACCCAGCAGTATTTTATATACAGTAAGTCCTGTGATGCCCTAGTGTAGGGGGTGACAAATGTGTGTGAAGCGTTAGGATTTGTAGGCCAGCTGAGAAAGTGTTTCGGGGCCCCTCTTAAATATGGGGGTTGTGAATGGCTTGATCGCCGCGGGCTGTTCCAGAAAAAAAGGGTGCCGCACGTGTGAAATCTTGGAGATGGCGGGGGAGGTTCGGTGATTGATAAGTGAAACCTCAGCAGCAAGCGGAGAGAGGGGTTGGGGGGTAGACAGAGACGAGGGAGGTGATGTAGGGGGGGCGGTTGTGGGAGCTTTATGGGTGAGAATGATGAGTTTATACTGTATCCTGTACTGAATGGGCAACCAGTGCAGTGATGCACGGGAGGGCATTAGTATAGCAGTGGAGAAAAGATCAGCCCCCCTGCTGCATTCGGACAGATTGAAGAGGGAGAGTTTGCAGAGAGGGAGACCGTTTAGCAAGGATTTTCATAGTCAAGACGAGAAAGAATAAGGGCCACAATGAGATTTTTGATTGTTTCCACAGTAGGGAACAACGGATTCTGGAGATGTTCTTAAGGTGCAGGTGAAGGAGCGGGAAAGGGGATTGGATATAGGGGGTGAAGGTCAATCAGAATCTATTTAACCCCCAGACGGGGGCCCTCTCCCTAGCAAAAATGGTGGTATAATACAAAAACGAAATACGGGGGGGGGGGGGGGATTGGTTTAATGGCGGAAAGACAAGAATTCAGTTTTAGGGGGGTTTTTTTTCGAAAAGAGAGGACATATTCGGACAGGGACGACATACTGGTTTTTTTGTAGAGTGGATGATGTACGGGGGAGGTGCATAATTGGGTGTCATCAGCATAGAGATGGACGGAAGCCAAATTGCTGCGGGTTTTGTAATGGGGGCTGTGTACAATAAAAAAGAGGGAGGACCTAGAACTGATCCCTGGGGGACCCCCAACATCAAGGGGTAGAGAAGAGGGGGTTGACCCAAAAAAAAGAGACACTGAAGGAGTGATCAAAAAGGGCAAATGGAACCAAACGAGAGCAGTGTCCGGGGAAAATGGCACTGAATCTGAGGAGAAAGTTGGTGTAAAACCAATGTAAAACGCTCAGAGAGACCCAAAAGAGAAGCAGAACGGTAGTTCCCTGAGATTTTCTGTTAGGGGGTCATTTGGGATTTAAACTAAGGCAGTTTCCGTGGAGTGTGGGGTGCAGAAACCTGATTGAAGGCTCAAGAAGGGAGAGTTAGTAGAGAGATAGCGGTTGGCGAAGTAAAACCAAGCGTTCCGGGGAGTTTAGAGATGAAGGGTGGGTTAAGATGGTCGATAATTAGCAGCGCAGGACGGGCCAGAGGGGGCTTTTTAGAAAAAGGGGTTATATGGCATGTTTAAAGGGAAAATTTGGAAAGACCCCAGGGAGAGAGAGGGGTTACAGATTGCGTAAGTGAAGGGGACAGCTGGAAAAATGACTGGTTTTGGGGGGGGGGGAATGGGTCAGTAAGCAGGTGGTGGGCGCAGACAGGAGAACCCTGGCATTTTTTCCCTCTGTTGTCGGGTAAAAGGGCTGGGTGATTAGAGGACATGTGGGAGGGGGGGGGTGGGTTTATTGGGGATTTGAGATTGTTTTGCTGGATATTTTCAATTTTCTCTTTGAAGTGAGTCGCCAGGTTTTCGCACAGGGTCGAAATGGGGCCTTAGTTTTGGCCCTTGAGGGAGGGGGAAGGTGTAAAACGGCGTTTTGGGGTTTTGGTGTATGTTGAGATGAGGGGGTGAAATATTTTTTTTTGGGCCCTGGAAGGGGGCAGTGTAAATAAGCCCCGAGCATGAATTTGTAGGGGGAGAAAGTCTGCATGTAGCTTCGATTTCTCCCAGTGTCGCCCCCTGGAACAGACCGATGGGGTCTGAACATTCCCCAAGGTGGGGGGGGTCTGCTTGGGGGTGTGGTGTGTGAGTGGTGCCAACATTCCGGGTGGTTGTGAGAGTTTTTGAAAACGTTTGACACCCTGTGGGGAAGGAGAGGAGGGTTTGGGGGCAGGGGACTTTTTGGTGTTGTGATTTCCGATATTGTGGGGGGATATTTCGGAATGTGTGAAAAGCGGGTTTTCCCAGGGAAGGCTAAAATTAGTGATAACGAAGGAGAAAAGGGTTGGGGTTTGAGAGAGCATAAGGAGAATTAGTAAGTTAGAAATGAGGAAAGTGACAGAAGCCAATCCAAGAGTTCCCACCCTTTGGGTGGGAGAGTCAGTAAACTGTGAGAGGCCAAGAGAAAAAGTTGGGAAAAGAAATGAGGGGAGAAGGAGAAGGGGGTTCATCTGGGGATGTTGAAAATCACCCTGAGAAGTGGGTATTTAGTAAAAGGAAGTGAGGCAGCCCCGGCAGCAAAATTTTTAGAAACTGGCTGGTGAGCCGGGGGTCTGTACAAACGTGACTCGGAGGGAAAATGGCCGAAAAAATCTGAGGGGGTGGACCTCAAAGGAGGGGGGAAAATGGGGAGGGTGCGGGGGGAATGACCTGGTAAGTGCAGTGTGGGGAAAGAAGTATGCCAACTTCTCCACCTGGCTGTTTTCAGGGCTTGGGGGTTTGGGTGAAAGTGTAGGCCCCATAGATGAGGGCAGCAAGGGAAGCAGTGTCAGATTGGGTGGGCCATGTTTCGTGGGGCCCGCAGCTTGAGGGGGGTTAGGAGAAAAAAGGTCATGAACCAGTGGTTTGTTTCAGACGATCGGGCGTTCCTTTGGCAACTTAAAAGGGGCAGGAAAAGAGTAAATGAATATCAGCGGGGAGCGGGTTTTTGGGGAAGGTGGGATGAGCGTAAAAGGGGGGGGGCCGGGTTATAGGGATGTCCCCTGCAGCGAGAACGAGAAGAAAAAGACACAGATGGTTCAGTGATGAATATGAGCGCCGTTTGGCAGTAATATGTGAGTGGGGTTTGGGATGGTTGAAAAGGGAAAAAAACATGTGGGGATAAATAGGTGAGGGAAGGAGAGAGGAGCATATGGGTAAAATTGTAGCGGGCAAGACAGGGTGGGTTTAAAATAGAAGGCAGATGGCTGCGGGGAGACCGAATGTGAGCATGGTAATTAAGGATATGTAAAAAAGTGCAGCACTCACAAAAAGGCGAGCCTCCTAGCTCCCTTATGCTCTTTCTGGCTCATTTCTGGGATATTTTTTAGGCTTTTCACTTGTAAAAAGTCACTTAGAAAAAATGGCTGTGAAATATGGCCCCCAGACCTGGTCCACAGACCGGACTCTGCAAGTTTACTAGGGGTATGAGGGTTCAATTAAAACATTAGGCATTCAGGGGTTGTAAATGGGGGGAGCTACAAATGGTCTGCACAAAGCAGTACTTCAAGGGGAAAATTGGGATTGGGCTAAAATAAACACAGGATAAATTATGGAAAACAGATGGGCCCAAAAAACTAGACAAAAATAAAAATTTTTTAGGCGAGACAAATTAGAAAAATGCTGTGGGTTTTGCTGGAATTGCTGTTTACCCGAAAAAATTATCGTGAAAAATAAGAGAAACGTATCAGATGGTTTATTACGGATCCAAAATTGCTCATTAATTTTTGGGATATTTTTGGGGTTGTCACTTGTAAATAGTCACTTAAAATATGGGCAGGGTATAAAACCCCTGCAACCTTGGTCCCCCCTAAACTTAGGGGCATGGGAAGTGGAGCCCTTTGGGGCCCGCGGCCGGTGTGGAAACGAAGGTGCAGCGGTGCCCCGGGGGGTTTTTGCTGTGGGGGGCCAGGCACGCTCATCATGGCGGAGAGAATGGTGGTTTTTGGGGGGGCCCGGGGGGGACCTTTTGAGATTGTTGCGCCCCGATGGTTGTTAGGGCAGGACTTAGGGGAGGGGACCTTGGCGGGATTTTGGCCCGGGTCTTTCTGTCGCGGAAGGAAGGGTCCTCTGGGCCACTGCAAGCAATGGCTAAGCCACGCCAGGGAGTGGAATTTAAGTAGGTCCCCGTTTTTTCCAGAGCCCGCCGCAAAGCGGGATGGACTTGCTGGGGGGTTGGTCTTACCCCTGAGTGATTGCTTGCGGGGAGCCGGGTTTTAGGTGGGACAAAATCGTAAGGCAGGTCATAGTCAGGGACAGGGAGAAGGTCAGGACTGGGGGCGATGGTTCGGGTCGGACAGGCCGGAAGGGGCAAAGGGTGGCTCAAGATTCGTGGTAACAACACGGTAAACGACAAAATAGGAAAGCTTTCTCAATAGGGGTATTGGCACTAAAAATCGGCAGGGTAACCGGAAAGGAGGCTTAAATAGGGCGCGGGCGGCATAGCCAATTACCGGTGCGCTTGCCCTTAAAATTTAACACTGCCAGCGCGCGCGCCCTAGGGAGCAGGGCCGCGCGTGCCGTGGGACAGAGGCTGCAGCAGGAGCGTGGTCGGGTAAGGAGCCCAGGGGACAGGGTATGGTCTCATCACTCCAACTTACCGTGTTCCAGAGGTTTTGAGGCTTGTCTGTGCTGTTTGGCGTATTGCAAGTGAGATACTTTGTGGCATTTGCGCAGTAATGGGTTCTTTGGTGACTCACCTGCAGCCATTTTTCTTCAAGTGCCTCCCCATTGTGCATCTTTAAACAACCCCACCATAGTTTTAGAGGTTTTATTTCAACTGATGTTATTTGTGCGTTTTTCTTTGCATCCCGAACAATTTTCCTGGCAGTTGTGGCTGGTATTTTTGTTGGTCGACCTGACCGTGGTTTGATTTCTACAGAGCCGCTGATTTTCCATTTGTTTATTCACAGTTTGAACACTGCTGACTGACATTATCAATTCCTTGGATATCTTTTTGTATCCCTTTCCTGTTTTATACAGTTCAACTACCTTTTCCCATAGATCCGTTGACAATTCTTTTGCATTCCTCATGACTATTCAGAAACCTCAGTGGCTGGATAAAAGATGCAAGAGTCTGTTTGGATCCCAGAAACTCACTCAGCTTTTATGCACACACACTGATTACAAACAAACAGTTCACAGGTGAGGATGTTACCTTTAATAGCCATTCAAACCCATTTGTGTCAACTTCTGTGCATGTTATCAGGCCAAAATCACCGGGGTATGTGAACTTTTGATCAGGGTCATTTGGATGTTTTTGGTTGTCATTATGATTTAAAAAGAGAAAACACAGTAGTTTGACAATAAATGGCTTTGTTCATATTCTCTGAAAAAAGGCCAAGAAAGCAAAAATTCTGCCGGGGTATGTAAACTTTTGAGCACAACTATATAAATACCGACCTTCTGGGGGACCCTATATAACTACCAATTTACTGGGGGACCAATTTACCTACAAATCTACTAGGGGACTTATTCAGCAACCTATATACTAGGGAACCAATATACCTACCAACCTACTCAGGGACCTATATACCCACCTACCTTCTGGGATAACCTATATACCTACCTATTGAAGCAACCTATTTACCTACCTACTGGGGGGTCCTATATACTGTATCTTCCTAGCTACTAAAATGGTTATATACCTACCTACACGAGAGCCTTGTGCACCTACTTACCTACTGGAAGACCTATGTCACTACATACTTACCGTGCTAGCCTACATACCTACCTATCTACTTTTTTTTTTCTGGGGGGGAAGACGAGGGGCCTATATACGTATCTACCAAGGGTACCTATATATCTAACTACTAATGGGACTTATATACCTACATATTAAGTGGCCATATGTCGACCTATTGAGGAGACCTATATACCTACCTACGTAATGGAGGGGGTGGTCTGTATACCTCCCTAACTAATGGAGGCTTATATAGGAATGATGGGTGACTCCCCATCCTCCATAGCAAGTACCTGGCTTACCTATCATAGGAAAGCAGGTTCCTGTGTGGATGGGGCGTCACCATGGTTTTCTATATGGACCTCCACTAGGTAGGGAGGTATGTATATACCCAACCCACTCTAGTAGGTAGGTACATATATAGGTTCTGGAAGAGTGAGGATTCTAAAATTTTTATGTTGTAAATTCTGCAGAGACGAGTCATGACCAGGAAAAGTCATCATGGTGGTTGGGCAGGATGGAGAAGAGAATGAATAGTGAATGACTCCCATTAGAGAAGACGTCAGCGCTATGTAACTGCAGTGTAATCACTTATATGTCTGCAGAGCGCCTCTGTACAACTGATAGTCACATGTGGTGGTCGCATTTGGTCATAGTCTGGCAGTATTATTTGGTCCTTAAGTAGTGATATCATTGGGTCTCGGTATTGTAGGATTTTTTTTAGTAAGTAAAATACATATAGTATATTTGCTCCATGTAAAGGTTTATTATTTGGTAACTGTATGACTGTTAATCATAAGATATAAATCTATCAAACGTAGATCCGCACTTTTGAAAAAGCAATTTTGTCAGTGCTGATTTTCATTGTACAGTGCACTGCTGAGGTGATGGACATGATCTATGTGGAAAACATGTAAATTTAGTAACATAAACATAAGTTTTTTTTCTTTGTAAAAATACATGCCGCAGTTCATGGAGTGGCGTAAAATATACTATGTGAACCCAACCCTACGTAGTAAAACATAGCACAGAGGGCCCAGGCTGCAGACGTTTTAGGTCCCTAGCAATGCCCCTGATGACATGAGTGGCCCAAAGTCATTTAACCATTTGAAAACACCACTTATTCAAATGGGTAAAAAATACATATCTGCTCACTTTCATACCAGTCTTTACCCCCTAAACTACTCTGGGCTAGACAGGTTCAGACTGGCACACAGGGGAGCAAGGGAAACCCCTAGGATGGCAGTCTGGGGCTCCTTTTCAGGGAGAAAAGCAGAAAGCAAGACACAAAGGGCATAGTAACCTATGGGCAACAAAGTAAGTTTTAGACCTAAACCGCTTTCATATATGGCCCAAAGTGAGAGAGGCAAGTGTAGTCATATACATTAGCTGGAAGGTAAGCCTCTAGAATCAACTCCACTGGTGGGCCCCAGTTGACACTAGGGTCTGGCCAAACTAAACTGAATTCAGAATGGGTCATCACTATTGGTATGTTGGCAGTGTGCAGTCAATGACCCATATTTGTTTAATTTGCTTATTTTATTCATTTATATAGCACTGTTATATTCCACTGTACATATATTGACATTATTCACATTGCTCTCTGTCCCCATTGGGGATTACATCAGTATGTCTTTGGAGTGTGGGGAAAAAAGGAGTATGTTGCGGAAACACGTGCAAACAGACAGGATGAATATAAAAACTCCTTGTAGATGTTGTTCATGATGGGATTTGAATTTAAGACCCCAGTGCAACAAGACAACAGTGTGAACCACTGAATCACTATATGGCCCACAGTCTTGTATTGAAAATACAAGTTATTTATTCATTATTAATTCAAAAGTTCCCATCAACATAATTTAATGGCAGTTTTTATGCGAAGAACCATTTGGGGCCAGGCTGGACTAAACTGAATCTGATGTGAGGCATACCTAATGATATTTTGGCAGTATGAAATCAGTAGCCCAAAGTCATTTAATTCTTTAATTTACTGTCTTGTTTGCCCACTTTGATGCCCATTTTGTAAAATTTTTTTCTGTTGCTCAGGCTGCTTTAAATTGTATTTGTTAGGATATCTGCAAATGGTGTGTTGAATACGGTTTTACAATACGTAAACATATTTCGTAAAAGTGTGGTCAATATTTGGATACATTTTCTGGACTTCAAAAACATACCCTATTATTTCTATTGGCTTTTAAAGGCATAAAACGGATCAAGAAGTGACATGGCACTTCTTTGTACAGATCTGTAAAAAGCAATACACTAATGTATGTAAAATAAGTATTGTCTAAACGGCGATATGTACTTTACATTGAAATCAGTGAAAACAGAATGGATCATTGTTAAATATGTATTTTGATACATATTTTAGTATATAATACATACCCAAATATGTATCTCACAAACGCCATGTGAACCTAACCTTAAGGGTTATGGGCATCTCCGCCTAATTTTTTATTCAGATAAGATCCCCTTATTAGAAATTAATTTAACTTGGGCATCATTTCCAGGAGAGAGAGCAAGAGATGACTTCACAGTTACAGCTGTGACTTTCTAGCATCAAGCATTTAATCTGTAATATCAGCAGGCTGCCATACTACTAGCTATCCACTTGTAAGTTATGTAAGGTATGTGCAGTTATCAGGTGAGACAGGTGCTTCTGGATAGTGGTTGTGTGAATGTGTGTGCTCTTAGGCCAACTGATGATGTTACTAAGACATGTAGAGTGCTGGCAAGAAAGCTACCACAGAAACTCTTCAGTATGGGGTCTTTACTTAACCTGCAGAAGGCTACACACTTTACTTCCACAAGCACAGGTCTTGGTACATAGGATGTCTATCAAAAACACTTTCTCAAAATATCACCTGCAACTGTACAGAAAAAAGGGGGGGGGGGGGGGGGGGGGGGGGGGGGGGGGGGGGGGGGGGGATATATATTGTAAAAAATGGGAAAAAAGGGGGGGCAAGGCACTGTCAATGTACCCGTTTCCCCCCCCCACCACCACACCCCTCTCTCTTTTCAGCTACTGACACTCTTCCTCCTAGAGAAGGGTCTCTCCAAATCCAAACCATAACTTTAACACCTTGTCACCACTGTGGGCCACATACGACTTTCCCCAGCCGAGCTTGACGGCCACCACCAGCGCTTTGTCACAACTTCTTCACTTTCCCTGTCACTCTATCCTTCTGGCTACTGTACTTTACCCTCTCTTTCTGTGCTTATTTTCTCTTCTTCTCTGGGAGCACAATTGTTGTAGGTGTTCTGCTTCTACCTGTCCCACTCCACGACCAGCAGGTGTGGAGGTCACTGTTATGGTAGAATAGTAGTTTCCACATCCTTACTAACTGCAGAACTGAACTTAAAAGGATTTTACCACAAACAAATATCTCCTCCTCATTCACTTAGAAGTTAGCAACTTTCTGTGAGCAACCTGTGCAGAGGATATTTGTTCATGGTAAGACCCAGAAGGAGACTGCTGGGCCCTGAACTCTGTGGCAGTAGGCCCCGAGGCCTACAGCGGACGGTAGTAATCAGTGCAGGCGGCGTGATGTACCGATCATGCTGCCTTGTGTTGCTTGGTGTATATCTGTCGGACTCGGGGGCTCACCGGAGGATCTGCTGATGAGCCAGTCTGATTCTGAGTAACCTACCAAGATATAGCTGTCTACCAAAACTGACAGCCCAGACTAGGCAAGCACAAATAGAGAAGCAGCCAAAAGGCCCAGGGCCATTATGGAGGAGCTGCAAAGATTCGCAGCTCAGGTGGGAGAATCTGTCCATAGGACAGCTAATTATTCATGTACTCCACAAATCTGGGCTTTATGGAAGTGTGGCAAGAAGAAAGCCCTTTTCTAAAACTAGCCATAAGAAATCCAGTTTGCATTTTGCAAAAAGCAATGTAGGGGACACATGCATGCAGAAGAGGTATTCTGATTAGATGAGACTAAATTTGAACTTTTTGGCCTACATGCCAAATGCTATTTGTGGAGGAAAGCCAACACTGCAAATCATGTTCAACACATCATGTTGAACACATCATCCCCACCGTAAAACATAGTTGTGGCAGCATCATGCTGTGGGCATATTTGCTTCAGCAAGGACTGGGAAGCTGGTTAGATTTGACGAGAAGATGGTGTGAGCTAATTACAGGGCAATTCAGGAGGAAAACCTATTAGGGATGGTTTATGACTCGTATTATGCGGGGCACTACTTGGGAACAATAATTGCCCTGCAATGTGTTGTAATGGTTCGGTGGATTCGCGGGACCACCGCAACGATGATAGTTAAGAGCCACGCCAGGGTAGCGGAGTTTAAGTAGCCCCCGGTATTCACCCGAGCCCGCCGCAAAAGCGGGATGGACTTGCTGCGGCGTGAGGCTAACAGGTTTCTACCCCTGACGTGACTTGCTTGCGCTGGCAGGCCGGGGTAAGGGTGGTACAGAATTCGTAATCCCGGAGACATAGTCGAGGGACAGGCAGAAGGCCAGGACAGGCGGCAGAGGTTTCGTTGGTCAGAGACAGGCAAGACGGTCAGGGCAGGCGGCAAACAGGCAAGGTCAAGGAACAGTAGCGGAACGGAATGGTACACGGGTAATCAATATGGAACTCCAACACTCTCAAGACTAGGCAACGCACACCAACAATCTGGCTTAGAGTGCAGGGGGCGTGTACCTTATAGGACCAGCGGCCGGCAATTGCCAAATTACCGGGGCGCTGGCCTTTAAATCCAGAACAGTCGTCGCGTGCGCGCCCTAAGCAGCGGGTACGTGCGCGGCGGCTGGGACAGGCAGAAGCAGGAAGCACAGGAGCGCGGATGGGTAAGTGACCAGGCGCGGGGACGCGAGCAGCGAGGTACTGGACGCGCAAGCCCCCATGACAATGTGCCTGAAGTATGGCCAGCAAATATGGTAAAATCATAGCATTCATTGAGTGCGATGATTTCCCAATGTAAGCGCCTGAAAGAAGTGACATATTAGCTCTTTTTCCTGTCACGTACTGTGCGCCGGGGAAAGTGAGAGGGAATGGGAGCCGGGCTTGAGCGCTGTTGAAAGTATGGGCTGGCCAGCATGTACTTTCAACCGCAGGCGTATAGCGGCACACACAGGTACGCGCTGCTATATGCGTGTGATTCCCCTTTAAAGGCTGCAAAAAACTTTCAGACTGGAGCAAATATCACCTTATCTAGACAGCGAACCAAAACTTACAGCTAAACTACCAAACGAAAATAATAAGAGAATGAAGGTTTTACGTAAAAGCAATCTTCATTTGTAGAACATGGTCCAGTCAAATCTCGTTGAGAATCTGTGGCAGGACATGTAAATTGCAGTTCACAAACATTCACCAACCAATCTGACTGAGCTAAAGCTATTTTGCAAAGAAGAATTCCAGCCTCTATATATGCAAAGCTGGTATAGACTGCTCCAACAGACTGCAGCCGTCATTGCAGCTAAAGGTGTTCCTACAAAGTATTGAATCAGTATTTTAATATGCAAACTGACACGTCAAGGGAGGTACAGTGAGCCCTGACTGGAACCCAGATCCACTGTCCCTGCCTACGTGACGTGCTGGCCCTAGGTCGGCTAGAACGACAACCTGGGCCTGACAGTCCCTCGCTGCTAGATTGCGGGGGGCCGTCAGGAGGAAGAAATAACAGACAGTCCGGTCAATACCAAAACGGAACAGCCAAAGCACAAATCAGAATCAGAGGGATAAGACTTAAACACGAGGTGTCAGGTGCACAAGAACAGTACAATACAAAGTCCCAGGGAGCGCAAGGCAGCCAGGCAATTCTCACAGGCCCAGCACTCCGGCTAGCAGGGAGTTAAATGTGTTTCCCGACACGCCCCTGTATCTGAATGGAGCGGCCTCCGGGTCCTCCATTGGGCCTGTGCGACATGCCTCTGTCCGAGAGTGGCTGGCGACTGATCACTCAAGACTGCCCGCAGCAGAGTTTAGGGTGGGTTGCAAATCAGCTGCTGCAGCCTGTTGATCCCTGGCAGCCTGATGTGCAGCCTAGCCCTACAGTACCCCCCCTTTTAGGAGGGGCCAACGGACCCTCCCTGTCTGGGTTTGTCCGGGTGAGACTTATGGAATTCCCTCCAAGGCGATCAGCATTTGGATATCGCCGGAACCCATGATCTCTACCTCAGGACCATAACCCCTTCCAATGACCAGGTACTGCAAGTGAACCTTTGGACCTATGGAGCGAGAATCCAAAATACGGGCAACTTCATATTCTTACTCCCCTCTCATGCGAACTTGGAAGAAGGCGGTCTAGAGGGCGAGTCACAGTGCTTAATATACCTCTTAAGAAGTGAAATGATGGAACGAACATAATGTATACGGAGAGAAGAGGGTAATGTTCCTGGCGATATGCCACCGGGATTAACCACCTCCTGAACCACATATGGAAACTACAAATATGCGGCGTGAGTTTACCATAACATTCATCGCAGATTTGGGTGGATAACCAACTTTATCACCAACCGCAAACCTTCTAGAACCACAGCGATTCCGTCTATCCGAACAGGGTGATACCCAAGCCTTTGCAAAGGCTCTCCAAAATCGAGAAACAAACTGAACCCCTCTGTCCGAAACGATATTCTCTGTAAACCCATGAAGCATGACAATGAGTTTACACAGAGCTCAGCAGTTTTTTTGACCTACGTTAATCCCCTTAACGGACAGATGGCGCATTTTTGCTGAACGATCCACCCACCCAAATAACTGTTTTGCCCCTCCGAAGGAGGAAGTCTGTCATAAAATCCATGGAGAACTGGGTCCATGGATGTTCAGTAAGGTATGTGGGCCTAATATCAAGCGCGGACGAGTTCTGGAACTTTAAGCCCGAGCGCATAGACTTTAAAAGATGCCACATAGGCCTCAACATCACGAGGCAATGACGGCCACCAGTAATTACGAGAAATAGCTTTTATATTGTGCCAGACACCCCGAGGATGCCCAGTAACACGGCGAACATGAAATTCTTTTAAAATAGTAGCCGGAACATGAGTGGGGCAAAGACCTTTCGTAACGGCAATTCCGGTCACTTATCTGGTGAGACTTAAACTCATGGCAAAATCAGGGGAAAATAGCTGAGACAACAGTCTCCTTGGGCATATAGGTGCCGGATCCGACCGGGAATGCTATGGCTGGCACAGAAGCTTCTTAGAAAGAGCATCAGCCATCACATCAATTATTGCCCTGTATGGTAGGAGACATCGTCAACACACCATAGTCCCCACCTGACTAGGATTCCCCTGAAATTCCAGTCAAACACTGGGTTATGTTTTCTGAAGCAGGCAGCCCCAAAACCACAATCAGCGGGCCAGCCACCTCCCTGAAAATAGATACACATTTTCAATATGTATGGTCCAACCACCATTTCCCAGGTCAGGAGTACAATGTTGATTGTGCCCCGAGCTAGGAGTGGAGTCAATAGCCACAACCCGCAGAGAAAATCAGATAGCGGTTTCCAAGTAGGCCTAATGTTTGCATAGACGCATCAACAAAATAGAAGCTGATCCAAAATCCACCAACGCACGTCCCATAACCATACAGCGACAAGTATGAAATCTTAACTGTTAGCACAATTTTATTGGATACAATGGAAGTACCCCTGCGTCACCTAGGTGATCTTCCTGCCAAACACCAAGCGCTGAAGTTTTTCCGACCAGGTCTTCCTCTTGGAGCACTCCACCATCGCCACAGTAAAAGCATAAATCCCTGGATACGACGAGAAGGTCCTACGGTCGCCTAGCAGCAGTGACATGAAAAAGCGCTTACTTTACCTTGCATTGGCTGCCTCTGGGTTTATAATCGGAATAGGGGTACTATGGAGTGAACCACCGTTGTGTGTAGCCTTCCGATCGACTCTCTCCCTAAAACGTCTGTCCATAACGAACCTAATGCCATATGCCTCAATCTAAAGTACCAGGAGGTAGGGTAAGCCAGCCAATAAATCCTTCACATGGTCAGCTAACCCTAATCTAATTGACATCTAAGAGCTGGGGTCGTTCCACTCAGACGGAACACTACCACCAGCGCCGAAATTCTGAGCAAAACTCCTCCAAGTCTATTTTACCCTGCCGTCAAGGTGTGCAGCTGAGCCTCGGCCACAGCTTCCTATCCGGGGTCATCAAAAAGTACTCCCAAAGGTGGCAAAGAAACCTGTTCACAGAAAGACAGTTCTGGTAAGTAAGGCGATAACGAGAATGCCCACTCCTGGGGGGACTCCTGAAGTAGGGACATAACAATTCCCACCCTTTGGCTCCTCATTCCCTCGCGGTAAGTTGGCGGAGCCTAAAATTTAGGCGCATCGCCCTCTAAAGCCACAGAGGCCTTCACTGTTTGCTGAGAACCTGTCAGCAACTGGCTAAGGGGCACCACAGGAGGGGGAAGGTATTGCAGTGACACTTCAGACTTGGGGTAAAGTCCAGCATTCTACACCTCAGTGCCAGAAGTCCTGGACCTAGCTGGGTTAAGCCCCTGCATCTGCTCTTACCGCAGAGCTGACAAGGGGTCCATGTGAGGGTAGGCAGTAACGTTTCGGCCTAGATGATAATTTCCCGTCAATGGGAGGAAGCAGTGAGCCCGTAACCTGAACCCACCCACAGTCCCTGCCTACTTGCCGTGCTGCCCTAGGCGGTCAGGCGGCAACTGTGCGACAGTCCCTGTGGCTGCTAAGTGCGGGGGGCCGCAGAGAAAGAAAAGTCAGGTACAGTCCGGGACCATGATCAAAACGGAACTGCCAGGCGGAGCCGCAAAAGTCAGAACCAGAGAATAACGTAACAGTCGAGGTCAGATACAGCAAGAAGAAAAGCCAATCCAAAGCACAGTGGACCTGCAAGGCGAGCCAGGAAATTTCACAGGCACAGCACTCAGCTAGCAGGGAGTGCAGCTAGCAGGGACACCGCCCCTGTAGCTGATTGGAGTGGCCGCCGGGTCCTCCCATTGGCGTGGTGCAAACTCCCCCTGTCCGGAGTGGCTGGGCCTCAGTCACTCACAGAGCTGCCAGCAAGCAAGTGTATCGGGTGGGGTGCAAATCAGCTGCTGCAGCCTGTTGATCCCTGCAGCCTGAGTGCAGCCTAGCCCTGACACAAACATTTGGAAAAGCACGTTCATTTTCTTTACACTTCACAAGTTCTTGCTCCTTGCCATGTTGTTCTATCACATAAAATATCAATAAAATACATTTACATTTGTAGCTGTAACATTTAAAAATGAGGGATATGAATACTTTTGCAACCTACTGTAAATCCTCAAAAAGAGTTATATTAATTAGCAAAGTTTAAATGGGTTGTCCATATGGTCAGAAAAGATAATAGCCAGCTCCTTATTAAAATAAAAAAAAACCTTATTCCCAATTTCCTCTGGTCCCTGTTTCCAGTGTTACTATTTATTGATTTTCATTCTTCATTCATGTTGATTGGCTGAAGCCGTCATGTGTCTCTACTTACTTCACGGTTCGGAGCTGTTCGTTTCTGAAAGGTGATGTAAGAAGAGGCACATGACCGTTGCAGCCAATCAATGTGTTTATTTGGAAGTAGAAGAATGAAAGCAGAAGAGAAGCACCATGAAACCAGGGACCATAGAAAGGTTTATTTAAGGTTTTTAATTTTAATGGGGCACCAGGAGCTGGCTATCTGTTTTTCTAACAAAATGGACAACCCTAATAGATAGGCATGTACTGTCATTTGTATAATTTTGTATTGTTCTATATGCAATTTTACTGGATCATTGTATTGTATCAGCCCTTCAGTGGTTAAATGGTTAGACTATGACTGCCTAAACAAGAGTGGTGAATTACAGAGAGCATTAGAGTGTTAAGTATCAACAACCCCAGTGTGAAGGGCCAGGAAGTTGGAGCTTAGTTCTTGTTCTGTTAAGTTTTTAAGTTTTTTTTAGAACTCCACTGGAGGTAACAATCAAGGAAACCTCCACCATCATCAAGGCAAGGGGCTTAAAAAAGAGTGTGTCCCGGGGCAATTGGAGATTACCCTACCATCTACTCCATAACATAGACCTTCCTCTTCACAGTGGTGTGGGCATGGCTGAGGGCTAGATGAATGACCATTATCTCCTAGGCCCTCTGTGATGTACAGCTGGGACCAGTAAACATCACCTATTCCCCTTGGTGGCCGCACATAACCAACATTTAAGGTATATCTTCTGGGGCCCATAGCTATCTGTAGAAAGTTCTACAAGCTGAGCCAGTCGAAGGAGGCTTCATCCTGATGGAGACTGAACAGAGCATTGGCCACATATATTTAGGAGTGTAAATAGGGTTCAGAGGACCCAATAAAATTAAGTGGACTCCCATCACCTAATGCCAGGAATTAGGTTGCATAAGTAGATATAATAGCGTCATATATCACAGGACCCACATAGTAGAACTAGGTAGCTGTCAGCCACTAACTTATTATTCTCTACAAAAAGCACAGTGCTCTTGTACTGGAGTGGCCCCCTCTACATCTGGGCCCTAAAGCAATTGCTATGGCTATAATTACACCCATGCACATTTACTTGGCTTTCTACACTGCTGGTTACGGGAGCTACGGAAACAGCTGAACATGCTCGCTTGGCTTTCTCCCTATATCTCACAGCAGGGCCTAGGATGTGTTCACAACTGGCAAAAAGAAGGGAAATCAGGCCAAGCAATAATAAGTGTATAATCTCACCTTTTAACTTCTGAAAGCATTATTTTACAGAGATTGAGTGGTACTACTCATATGGCACTCATGTGTTCATGGCAGGAGTGATCTGCTACAGAATCCTCCTGGCAGAAGTTTCTCATCCATACAGTTAGCTTCACCTCTTTTAGTCTGTAAATGACCTTTTGTAGCTTTATTTTCATCTTATCTATATTGAACGTTAGTGCACAATTAAGTTTAATGTACAAACATCATGCAATAAACCTTAAGCTTGTGACTCCAGAGTTCCCGGTAACATAAGGGACAGCACATTATATCACCCTTAAAAAACAAACTCCATCATCTTCTGAAAGCCATGACTAACAGGGTAAAGAGAGTGAGTCCCTCAGCCAATGTTATTTTTCTCTACATTTCCAGTATGTGAGTCACACAAATATAATTTCCTCTTTCACCATGAAAGCAACATTTTCTCTTTCCTATATTCTCTTCACTATGTGCTATACTTCATTATCTATTTAGTCTGTTGTGGTGCTTATCTCCTAATCAAAAAGTTCACAGCAGGTCAACGTATGTTAGATATGAATATTGGTTTACGGTCAAAGTCTAAAAAAGGAACACATGACAAAATACAGTACATGCACCCCTTCATTTGCTTTGGAGGCTCTGTTTGATATAGTTTTTTCTATAAAAAATGCTTTTATTGGGGAAAAATAGTAAAATAAGAACAAAACTATTTTATATTGGGGTATCAGCGGAAAAGTAATAAATAAAGTTTAATTGCACAGTGCCGAAAAAGGGTAAATAATTTTAAATAAAAATCTCTGCCATCCTTGCAAGGCAAAAAAGGGGCTAATCTCTTAGTTACAGCAGGTCAACGTATGTTAGATATGAATATTGGTTTACGGTCAAAGTCTAAAAAAGGAACACATGACAAAATACAGTACATGCACCCCCTTCATCTGCTTTGGAGGCTCTGTTTGATATAGTTTCTCTATAAAAAATGCTTTTATTGGGCAAAAGTAGTAAAATAAGAACAAAACTATTCATATTGAGTATCAGCGGAAATGTAATAAAATAAAGTTTAATTGCAACAGTGCCGAAAAAGATAAATAAATAAATAAAATCACTGCATCCTGAAGGCCAAAAAAGGCTAAATGATTGTACTGTTGTGGTTCTGGCCAGGGTGAAACAGTACACTTTATTCATGCATAGCATTCTTTGTCATTATGTGAATAGCTGGAGAACAATGTATTTTATGGATAATGATGATTCAATAAAACGTTCATCCTTTGGATGTAGCCCATAGATCTGTGTATGATTACTTTGCCTCATACTATTGTCATTTTTAAGGAATGTAAAAGAAATAAAGATGTTACCTCTCAGCTTGGCCTTGGTGCAGGATTCAGATGAGAGAGACTATGTGGCATTGTTCCCTTGGTTGAGAAGGTTAGAGCTAAAGATTGTGTACAATGATGTCCCTGGCTCAGGGAAAAAGACTGTGTTGGCTTGAGTTTTTTGCCACATCAGATATGCCAGCTGCAACTGTTATATAAAATGCTGGTGCCTTCAAGTTATAACCGCCAATATTATCATACTTGCAGTGTCAGACTAGGGTGCCTGGGGACCACCAGTGCAGTGGACTTTTGGTGCCCAACGGTAGAGTTGCTTCTTGGGACCCACTAGTGCAGTGGATTCTTGGGGCCCACCAGTGGAGTTGATTCTTGGGACCCACTAGTACAGTTTATTCTTGGGGTCCACCAGTGGAGTGGATTATTGGGGCCCACAAGTGGAGTGGATTCTTTGGGCCCATTCTACAGCTATTGTATATGATTGCACATACTCCACATGCCTTTTATTTTTGGACTCTTTTTCTCTACCTCTCTCCCTGAAAAGGAGCCCCAGGACCACTATTCTCAGTGTCCAACCTTGACCAGGAGCCTACCATTGCCAGGGGCCCACCAGGTATTTCCCTGTTTTCCTGTGAGCCAGTCTGAGCAGGCATACTTGTGTATATTTCTTGTAGCCACCAAGCTTGAAGTGCCTCATTTGAGTAAAAAAATAAAACTGCAACTTTTTCTGAAGGCAACAGACCCTCATACATATCTAGCGGGAGGAAAATGATGGCTCTTGGAATTTTGCGGCACACAATTTTTTATTTAAAAAAGCATCTGTAAAAAATGTAGGGTGACATGTATGAACGGGGCTGAGGCAGTTTTCTGGTGTACTTTGAGCCAAAAAATTGTCGTAGCCTTTTCTGACAGATGTATGAATAGTCGTATGCTAAAACTTGGTGCAGTCTACTCTAGACACAACACTTTTGAGTGCCACAAAAATGCCCTAAGAATGAAGCAAAGTTTGGCGTGAAACTGCCTTACAAGTCCATACCATGGCACAGTTTGGCACACAACACTATATGCACCAATGTTTGGTGCATAACAATCTTTCATACATACTACATTCTACACTCCTCTATATTGATTTGGAACTGGCGTGTCGGCGCCAAGTTTCATACATGTCAACCATAAAGTCTAATATACTTCTGATCCATGTAATAGTTATCATGTTATTTTTGCACAATGACAGGTGTAAATTTAAAATGCAATAAAAAAAATGGCTGAATTTCTGTTTTTATTCACCGAAAAAAAGTAAATACAAGTTACTGGTATACCACCGTGGTGTAAATTATGAGCAGCAGTGTATCACAGATGTAGGCGGATTCTCTGAACCACCGCAAGTGATAGTATAAGCCATATCAGGGAGCAGAGTCTAAGTAGCCCCCGGTACTCACCAGAGACCGCCGCAAAGCGGGTTGGACTTACTGCAGCGTGAAACTACCAGCTCACTACTCCTGACTTGCTTGCGATGGCAGCCGGGGTGCAGCGTGGTACAGAATCAGTAGGCAGAGGGGTAGTCAGGGACAGGCAATAAGGTCAGGGTGGGTGGCAGGTAACAGGATCAGGAAACAATAGCAGGAAGGTCCGGTACACAGATAAGGCAAAGCTCTCTCCAACACTCTCTCCAAAACACACCAAAAGATGCGAATACTCTGGCAGAGAGTGTAGGAGGAGCCAGTAAGGTATAGGGTCAGCACCTGGCAATTAGCGTGCTGGCCCTTTAAAACTTGCTGTGCTGCCACAAGAGTGCCCTAGGAAGCTAGTGCATGCACGGCAGAACTCAGCAGAGCGGGGCAGGGAAGCAGGAGTGCATCTGGATGAGTATAGAGCTGCGGTGACTGGAGCAGAGCGGGGGCCACGGAACGCTCCGTGACAACTGGCCTTTTAACACAAGGCATGTTGAGTGTCCCACACAAATTAATGGGAGTTGAAGGCTGTGGACATCAAATGACTTTTTTTCAACCCTTTCCCAACATTGCAAATATGGGTGCAATGTGCAATGCGGGAAGGTGTTCCTGAAAATTGGCATACCTATACATCCAGGATATTGTGCAGGCTCACAAGCAGTGCCTGAAAATTGGCATACCTATACATCCAGGACACTGTGCAGGCTCACAAGTAGTGCCCGAATGATTGGTGCATGGAACCAGCGGGCATTTACTCCGGTCATGGCTGATTAACCCGTTAAATGCTGTGGTCAATTGTAATCACGCATTTAAGAGGAAGACTCCTCTGTCTCCATTGTCATCCCGCTGCGTGATCGCAGGGTGCCAACTATCTCCATGACATGATATGTTATACTGCTTGTTGTTTGAAGTGGGCTCACTTGCTAAGTCCACTCCATAAGCAGCTATTACAGCTGACACTTGCCGCTAACAGCCTAGAATGGAGACGGTTCTGATCCCTGATCTTTTAAAACTTTTTATGTTTTTATTTTTCGGTTTCACAGTACACTATATGGTATGGTCAATGGCACAGTTAAAAGTAAATTTTGACCCACAAAAGAACAATCCCTCATGTGTCTATGTAGATTGAAAACTAAAAAAATGTATGGCTTTTGGAAGGTGGGGAGGGAAAAAATAAAGAGTCATGGTATTATGACCACACAGCGGGAATAGGTAAAGGGTGAAGTTTCCAAAATGAGGTCTGGTGTTTATTAAATTTTAGCACCTTATGGTGGCCACACATCTGAAATGGTGCCTAAAAAATATTCTAATGAAAATTAGACCCCAAATCCAGTAGGTGTACCTCCTTTTCTGAAGTTTATCATTTTATCAAATAACGCACTATGTTTCTAATGTGTTCTAGTAAATGATGGATTAATTTGGGGTGAAAACAGGGGTGCGTCTTATAGTCCGAATACCCGGTGCTGAGTGCGGCCGCCGGCTGTATTGAACTGAGATGCTGCTCTGAGTGATCTCGGGGAGGCAGGAGGCTGGAGAGGAGCTCCTCTCTCCTCTGGCTCTTCTCCAGCCTTCTGCTGCCCTGAGATTGCTCAGTGCGGCCGCGTTCATTACAGCCGGCGGCTGCACTCAGTACAGCTGCGCTCAGCAGGCTTCATCCCTGCGCTTAACACTTTAGATGCCGCGGCGTCTAGCTGTCCGTCCGATCACCCCCCGCAACGTCATTGCAGGGAGGTGATCAGTCGTCATGGCAGCAGGAAGCCTCATGCAGGCTTCCGCAGCTGCCATGTAGGTACACCTGTTACACCATGCCTAAGGCAGGGTGTAATAGGTAATGAATGAAACTTCTATGTACAGCAGTACAATATTACTGCTATATAGAGGGCAATGTATTCTGCCCCCTAGTGGTCAAGTACCCTAAGGGGTCTAAGTATTAAAGTGTAAAAAAAAAAAAAGTTTTAAAAAAATATTAAAAGTTTAAATCACCCTCTTTTATTGTTTTAAAAATAAAAAAGTTACACATATTTGATATCGCCGGGTCCATAAAAGTCCAATCTATTAAAATATAACATAATTTATCCCGTACACTGTAGAAGAAAACATTCCAAATGCCAAAATTGTGGGGTTTTTTGTTATTTAATATCCCCAAAAGCTTGGAATAAAAAATGATCAAAAAGTCGCCTCTATCCCTAAATGGTTCCAATAAAAACTATACTTCAACAAGGACTTTTTTAGTTCAATTTTTTTTTCCTATTTTCCCCCTCTAAAATCAAGGTACGTCTTAGGGTATGTTCACAAGGTTAAATTTCGGCGCGCATTTCGCATTGTATAGTATACCTGGGGAGATAAGTGACATGTCAATTACTTGCGGCGAATACACACAGCGAGTAATCACAGTCTATGGGGCCGGCAGGCTGCCGCCCCCCCCCACGGTGCGGTAGTGCGCGCCAATCAGCCTGACTCCCAAACACCCGGCATAATTGCAATTACGCCGTGTAAACATAGCTTTGTAGTCCGGTGCGTCTTATAGTCTGAAAATTACGGTAATATAAAGTAGACATAAGGTAGATGCTAGTTATAAACTAGTTTGATATAATTAGCTGTCTTACAGGCAGACATTTTGAAAATGTCAAATTTTTCTAAATTCTCACAACTTTTGATATTTTTCACAAATAAAGGAGGATTGTACGGAGCAAAATTTATTACTAACTTAAAGGGGTTGTCTCGCTACAATGATTTGGTTTTAATTAAAAGATCTTTAAAAAACAAGCAGCTTTGCAATATATGTTCATTACAAATGTCCTACTGATTTTGAGTTAGCCCTGTTAGTAGTAGTACATCAGCTTCTAAAATCTCTATAGCAGCAGACCTGTTGATCCTTATCTCACTGGCTGTCAGGTCTGTATGACTCATCAGCCTCTGAATACAGGTCTGAGCAGAGAGCCCCTCCCACACAGAATGCTTCTGTAGTGGAGGGAGGGGGAGGGCTCTGGCTTCTGTGTCTGTGCTGCCTGGATTAACCCTGTGTGTGCCTGCTTCCTCCTGCTCTCTACACAGATTGAGAAGAGCAGAGATGAGGCTGATCAATAGATGTGACAGCAGTGACCCTGTGTGTTACTATAATCATGATGTGTCTGTGGAGCTGTGACTATTCTAATACTATACAGATCAGGGGGCATGTGAACGCTTCATGCTCTGCTGTACTAGTGACACATCCTGAGTATAGTAACACTTCACAGCTGCCCTGTGTCTGTTCTGACAGGGTCTGTTTGTTGCTGGAGATGTGCAGATTTGTATGCTAAGCAGGGGGTATAGGAACACTTGCATCCCCCCTGCTCTGCTATTAGCATACACAGCTTCACAGACCTCTGGCTCCACACTCATAGATCAGCCCTCTCTCTGTGTCTCCGTGGAGCTAACAATACAGCTGATCCAGGAGCCTGCAGCAGACCTAGGCAGGCCCACACCGGGTTAACCCGGGCACCAAACCCCCCCCCCCCCCCCTGCTGTATAGAAGTTACAGAGGAGAGCTGTCTGTGTGCTGAGGGGAGGGGGGAAGAGGGAGGAGAAGAGGCAGACAAGAAGCACGCCCCTGAATTCAACTGCCAGGCACAGAGATAGGCTGAAAGCTTGTAATGAGACAACTCCTTTAAAGCATAATGTGACACGAGACCACAATCTCTAAATCACATGGAGAGGTGAAAGCATAAAGACATTATTCCCACACAAAATGACATCTGTTATATCTGGAGCTCTGTCATTGAGGTCAAAACTGGCTGCAGTGTTAAGGGGTTAATTTAAACCTTTGAACCCCACATGTTTTTATGAAAAAATTTGTAAGTGATTATTTGCTGTACAATACTGGTATAACTACTCAATGATAAGAGCCATGATGCCGGTGTTATGGCACATGACGGGTTACACCACTAACAGCAGCAGTCACATGCTGGTCATTTGTAAGCACTGGCATTAAAACGCTCCTCTGATGGCATTGACACTGAACAGTGACAAGCAAATTCCTACATCCTGTAATAAATGCCTGCTGTAGGCCAAGTTTTAAGAATGTTTTAATCAAAAACAATGAAAAAAAATTTGTTTTGTCTTGTAATATATGCATGTCAGTACAAAAATGTTCCAAAGGTGTCCATAGTCTCTAAGGAACCATTAACTTTTCTCTCACATTAGTTTCAGTACCTCTCATTGGTGATGGAGATGACGGTTCATACATAGGCAAATGTTGACTGACAGCGGCTAGAACTGTTATCAAAGCTGGTGGGTGTCATAGAGATCTGTCTTCACCAGTTTTTACACATAGATCTGACTTGTCTTTTACATAAGTCCTTGGAAAATGCATTTTAGAACTGTATTGATAAACAAGTCAATGGCAATGAGCTCATTTCTAAGGTAAAGCTAAACAAATGGTTTTGTGTTATTTAATAAGTCAACTGTGGCTTACTTAATATTTTATAAATGTGTGAGAATCTTTCTCTCAATGATGTGACTCAGCTCCTGCTTATGCTCCATTAAACCTACAAAAATCTCTCAACTGCTCTTGTCACTAGCCTTTGTGAGAGGCGGTAGAGTTTGTGTAATCCAGTCAGAACCGATTAAGCTTAAACCTTTTACTGTCGGGACATCTATAACTGATTCACAATCATAGCCGCAATAACATTCAGCAGGGTGAACTGTGGATTATTTGTTAGGGCTAGCCATTCAGTTACTTAGGCTAAAATCACTGGTGTACTGTAGACGTATACAACAAGAAAATCTCCCAGCATATGTAATTAGTCACCAATAGGCAAGCATATGTCAAAAAGAGTTGACCTATGTTCACACAGTGTAATTGCGGGGGCGTAATTTGGCGTGTAATTGTGCTACAATACGCCCAAAATGCGCCCCACAATTACGGTAATTCATAGCTCTCAATGAGAGCTATGAATTACGCCTGTTTTCCCTGGCTTACAAAATGCATGTGAATGGGTCCGGTCCACCCATGCTTTAGAATTACACACTGACCAGTGCGTACTTCTAAATCACCAGGCCTATTGCGGCGAGTATAGTACACCGTGTGAACATACCCTTAATAGCATTATCTTTTTCTCACTTAAATCAATGGGTTGTCTGAGTAATTGCATGAATGTTCTGTTATATGTAAGGATTTGCTCTATATGTATTACTTATCTGCTTAAATTTTCTTTAACTCCGTAAGCCGCAGGCTTGAATAGCCCTTAATGACCAGCTAATTTTTTTAGTTTTTGCCTATAGTCGGTGGGTGGTCGTTAAAGGGTTAACCTTTATTTTCCATTATGTTAGGTTGACATTTTAGAGGCTTCAGAACCAATTACCAGTTTTCCATAGAGTTATGGTTTCAACATACAATGGTTTCAACTTATAAAGGTCGTCCACGAACCAATAAATATTGCATGTTGAGTAGTCACAGAATTTCCTGATACCACCTGGTATTATGGGTCTTTTAGTCTATTTTCATTCCGTTCACCTTTTTTCACAATTGAAATTATATTCTGCTAAATAAAGCATTGTCCATTGATCATTTGTCTCATCTGTCCTCTATCTCATCTGTCCGTTATCCACAGGATAACTACAGCAGTGTTCAGCAACAAACTAGTATTCTCCTCCTTTTGTATGTTTCTTCATACATGCTTCAAGTGATTCATGATTCTTCTAAAGTATATTACATTGCTTTAGGCTAGGTCTGCACTGCATCAGACAAAAAAACGGCCAAAAGTTGACTGTTTTTTTTTCCGATGCAGGGCTGCGTTTATTGACACGTTTTGCGCAAAAAAACGTGGTCGGTTCTCATTTTTTTGGCTTTGGCCCATATACCTGATTGTATAGGATAGGGATGAGCGATTATAATCGACAAAGTTGAAATCGGCACGATTTTTAGGTTGATCGGAAAGTTCCGATCACGCGATATTTTAGGTGACAATCTGCAGATAATCTATTACTATCGCGCCATTTTCGCCGCTTCCTGTCATTTTGGCGGCCAGCAAATCAGCTTAGAGCATAGAGCAGGGTGAGCTGGGTGTGCGACGTCATGACTGTGATGTGTATGGTTGTCATTGGCTGGAAAAATCACATGACCTCGTTTTGCATAGAACAGCGTTTCCTGTTCAGTGTCAGTGTTTCAGTGTCTATCACTGGAGCAAGACGTGTGATGCGTGTCTCTCAATACAGCTCAGCTCAGAGACACAGTTCTGCTCTTTATTCATACAGACAACTATGTTTTTAGCTGTCAACATTAGACTATAAATAGATTAGAGTATTTCAGTTCTTATTTAGTTAGACAGAGACTTTTAAAGAAGCATCTAATGCTGTACATCCGCACGGGGGGGTGGGGTGGATAGACAGACAGGCAGGCTTTGGAAAGGAGGTTGTATATTGTGCAGCCCAGACTCTGCTTTGAACCTGCATTGAAATGGCATTTTTTTTACCACTTTTTGGCCAGCACACCTCGCACCTGAGGTGAAATTGTACCTTTTATTTTGTGCATCCCAGTTTTGTTCAAAGAGCCACCTTGTACTTAAATTTGGATACAGAAATTTTCTAGTAACTGTTGGTGTATTTCATTGGTGCAAAAACCATCTTTTGTTATCCGTATAACTTTTAAATAGCTGTATTTCACTTTGGTGCGGCCCAGTTTTGTTCAAAGAGCCACCTTGTACTTAAATTTGGATACAGAAATTTTCTAGTAACTGTTGGTGTATTTCATTGGTGCAAAAAACCACCTTTTGTTATCCGTATAACTTTTAAATAGCTGTATTTCACTTTGGTGCAGCCCAGTTTTGTTCAAAGAGCCACCTTGTACTTAAATTTGGATACAGAAATTTTCTAGTAACTGTTCTCGTGTGTCATTGCTGCAAAAAACGCAATTTCTCATCCGTGTAACTTTTGAATAGTTTTATTGCGCTCGGTGAATCTCAGTTTGGCGCAGATAGCGCACTTGTATGATAGTTTGTTGAAAACTATCAATTCCTAGTCCTACTGGGCAGTTGTAAATCCCTGGGACTGAAGAAAGAAAACTGTTGATTTTTTCTTACGGTTCTTCCACCAGACCGCATTTCACAGGTATTCGATAGAAACAATTCTGTTTCTAATCCTAGTTGGCTGTAGGAAATTAGAGGGATTTAAGAATAGCTGTGATTTGCCATCTTTCAATAAGAGACTGTCAAAAACTCTTCCATACCTTTTTAAATTTTTATCTTTCTGAACATGGAGCAAAATGCTGGTGGTAAGCGAGCAAAGAGGGGTGTAGGACATGGAGGTAGAGGTACGAGAAAAGTGCTGTCAACAACACACAAGCCAGCGGATCGTTGGTTGCAGGACCGTCAGGCCTGTCATCGCTGGGTCGGTGCCCTGTGAATCTCAGTAACGAACAGCGTCGCCAATCTGTTCTTCAGTGGTTAATGCAACCTGCATCCAGCAGTCTTACCTCCTCGTCCTCCCAGTCACGGCCACAAATGTCGTCATCATCATCGTCAGCATCCGTCCAACATGAAGCGAAGGCAGCCCAAATGTCAATTCGTGTACCCACCACTGTGGATAATCCATTTTCTGAAGACCTCTTTGATGACAAAATGCGGTTGGGGTCAGAAGGCATTTCAAAAGATCAAGAGGCCAAAGAGGATGATTTTGTCTGCTCTGACGCCCAATCGCTGATGAGGAGGAGAAGAAAGCCGGTCAATCGGCAAAAATCCTGCCGGTCGGCAACGTCTTGAAGTGCCTGTTGCTTGTAGCCCACAGCTCGAGGGTGTAGAATTTCAGGAGGAGGAAGTCACCTGTGTTGTTGATGTTGATGATGATGATGACGACATTGCGGATCCAACGTGGTCCTTTCAGCAGAATTTGCTTGCGAGCGCTTCATCACTGGACGAGGAGGAAGATGATGGGGTAGTGTCAGTACGGCTCCCGCCTCAAAAAGGGAGAGGGCGGTCGCAAAATTCCGCTGAGATTATTCCGCCAGCCACGATCAGCAGAAACACCGCTCCTCGCTTATCACCGTCGAAAAGGTCCAGGACCTCTCAAGCCTGGGCCTTTTTCGAGCAAGCCTCTGATTCACCCAGCGATGTCATATGCCGCCTTTGCCGTAAACGCATCAGTAGAGGGAAGAATCTTAGGTGTTTAACCACCACCAACATGTCTAGTCACATGCAGCGAATGCATGAGTTGAAATGGAGGGAACACTTGGCCAAAAAAAAAAGGCCACATCGATCCCGGGCTTCCAACCACTGTCACACCCTCTGTCTCCGCCTCCTCCTCCTTCGCCACGACCAAGCGTTCCTCAGCTGCCCATGTCTCTCAGAGTCATGATCAAGGATCAGCCTCCGCTTCAGCCTCCACCGTCGCCCGAGTACCACCAGCACCACCAGAGACCCATCCTACCCCTTCTCCTTCCACCAGTTTGACCTGCACGCCGTACAGCGGCCAGTCTAGCAGCCAGCCTTCTGTCTACCAGGTTTGGGAGCAGAAGAAACACTTTTACCCAAACCATCCCAAAGCCAAAAGCCTGAATGTCGGCATTGCCAGGCTTTTGGTCTTGGAAATGTTGCCTTTCCGTCTGGTGGACACAGATGGGTTCCGCCACGTCATGGCCCTTGCCTGCCCCCAATTCCAGATGCCGAGCAGGCATTTATTTTCCAGAAAAGCCGTCCCTGCCCTGGCTAGCCACGTGTCATCTAAAATTTCAAACACGTTGTCTGCATCTGTGTCCGGCACAGTCCATCTAACCACCGATACATGGACTAGTAAGCACGGCTAAGGCCACTATATCTCTGTGACAGCTCACTGGGTGAGCTGGGTGGATGTCTCTGGTGGCAACGGTGGCGCTCAGGCTTGGCGCACACTCTTCAAAACCGCAGGGATGGTGCAGGGTTCTTTTCCCCAAGGTCCACAGGTAGCATCACGTGCCCATAGAATCCAGGCCGTGTTGGAATTAATCTGTCTTGGACACCGTCAACACACAGGTCAGGAGCTGTGGACGGCTCTTCAAAACGAGACCGAGCGCTGGCTGGGTGACAAGAACCTTGTGCCAGGCAAGATGGTGTGCGATAACGGTCGAAATCTCCTGGCCGCCCTTAAGATCGGTAGGCTGGAGCTCATCCCTTGTCTGTCACACGTCATGAACCTTGTAATCCAGCAATTTCTAAAGCGCTACCCGGGTCTGGACTGCCTGCTGAGGAAGGCTCAAGGTCTGAGCTCACACTTCTGCCATTCACACCCTGCCTCATCCCGCCTGGCTGCGTTGCAGCGCCAGGTCGGCCTCCCCGTTAACCGTCTCGTTGTTGACGTGGCAACACGCTGAAATTCCACCCTCCACATTCTCCAGCGATTGTGGCGGCAGCGCAATGCCATTATGCAGTACGAAGTGACACATGGCCTGACAAGCAGCGGTGCGGACCTCGGGGTGTTGAGCCACCAAGAATGGAGGCAGGTGAAAGAGCTCTGCACCATCCTTGCCAGTTTTGAAGAAGCCACCAAAATGGTCAGTGTGGACAATGCCCTTGTCAGCATGAGCATTGTGGTGATCTTAGTTCTGGAACGATCATTGGACACTCTGAAACAGCAGGTCCCACCAGCGACGGAGGAGAAAATGGACACAGAGCCTTTCTCTCCGTCGAATCCAGAAGGTCCGACAGTTTCACAACTTTATCGGTCTTCATTAGGCAGTGGTTCGGGGTCCAGGGCTAGTGCAAGGCGGTGCCTCAGCTCTCAGGGTACAGCATCTGAGGCAAGTCAGGGCTGTGTTGAAGCTGTGCCGGAGGAAGCGGAGGAGGAGGATGAGGTATTCCTGGACACCAACGTTACCGATGTCCCTGCCTTGGAAAGAGGTTGGCACGGATTTGAGGCGGAGGAGGAAGATGAGGAAGATCAGTTTGCTAGTGCCCCTCGGTCCAGAGGTTTGGGAAATCAAGGCTCCATCTCTCACATGAGTGCTTAGATTCTCCATTTCCTCCAACATGATCCTCGCATTAAGGCCATCAAACTGAACAACAGTTATTGGGTGGCCACCCTCCTCGATCCCCAGTACAAAGCAAAACTCAGCACTTTCCTTCCACCCACTCAAATAGAGAGTAAAATGCAGGAATTGGAGATCGTGCTGATTGATCATCTGGAGACATCTGTTGCATCTGCTTCACGTTCTTTAAATGTCACGCTGGAACAATGTCAGCAACGTGATAGCAGTAGAGTGCCAAGTAGCCACAGCAGCAGCAGCAGGCATTGTGGCAGAAGCCTAATGGGTGACCTCTGACAATCCTTATTTACCACCTCACCAATGCATGTAACGCAGGGCATACATACAACACACAGAGACCGGCTTAAGATCATGGTGCACGACTATCTGCGTCTCAACACCGATGTTTTTGGATATGTTCTGGACCCAATCGACTTCTGCGTATCCAAAATAGATGAATGGCCCGAGCTCGCCACGCCATAGAGGTGTTGTCCTGCCCAGCAGCCAACGTCATATCTGAGCGGACCTTCAGCACAGCTGGAGGAGTCATTACAGACAAACGCATCCGGCTTTCCACAGATAATGTTGATCGTTTGACTTTCATCAAGATGAATCAGGCATGGATCTCTGATGATGTTGTGGCCCCAATTGCCGAGGTCACTGATTAGTTGCCGGTCTACTTCACATTCCTCTTCAACCAGAAATGGTCCTCTTGAAAAAATTTTTTTAAAATGATCATTTCTTACTGCAATTTTTATTCTCAGCTCCCAGAAGGTCATTTTGCTGGTTTCATGAAAAAAACGTATATTCCATTTATTCACTTCGGGCGACATGTATGAAGATCGGCGCGTCGGAGCGCCCGTTTTCGAGCTCGAACGTGAGAGCTGCGCCTCATATATGTCGGCTCCCGAGGTGCGCTCATACATGTGGTGTAAAGTCCCCTGCGCCTCGCCAGTGTGTGAGGCGCAGTGCGGGACTTAGGCTCAGAAGGACTGCGCCTCACCTGTATCTCCGTGGATTGGAAGATTCACTGCCCGAGGAGGTGCGCTCATAGATGCGGTGAAAAGTTCCCTGCGCTTCGCCAGAGTGTGAGGCGCAATGCGGGACTTAGGCGCAGAAGGACTGCGCCTAACATGTATTCCGATTCGAGACAGGCTGGAAAAACAGCGAGAAATCATTAAACATGTTAGTGAATAGCAAAAAGAGTTGTCTTTCAAATGAATGAATGAAGAGAAAAATCAAAGCTGTCTAAAAGCGATTAAATGTATTGAAAAAGTGGATCATTTAAAATTAAAGGGAAAATATATAAGATCGCTCAAAAAATAAATATCAGCTCTCAGCTCCGTGAGACATGGAGTATGAATTAAAAAAAACGTTTTTATTAGGTGTCAAACATTGTCTGAAAAAGAGCTCAAACCTTCTATAAGCATACATAAATAAAATCACTAACAAAAAATCAATAACGGCGCAACATCAGTAATTGGGATATTGAACACTGCCGGGAAATACAGTAATTCAAATTATGTAAGCGCTTCTCATTGGTCGTCAGAAACCAGCCAATCAGAATAGGAGCGACAGTGACCCATTATAAGCTATGGAGTAGTATTGATCAATCAAATGAAAAGGCAGACAGTTCAAAATACAGTAAAAAAAGCAGAAAAGAGCTGATTGGTTGAACTAGCAGGGGCTTGGCTATCTCGGCCAATCAGAGTGCGAGCTACTTTGGCCCATTATAGTCTATGGAGAGATGGGGGCACTGAAATCTCAGCTCCGTATGGCATGGAGTATTAGTAAATAAATAGTTTTTATTAGGTGTAAAACATTCTCTGTAAAAGAGCTAAAACCTTCTATAAACATACATAAAAAAATCACTAACTACGCGTTTGTCGCCGGCAAAAGCACAACATCAGGAATTGGGCTATTGGAAATTGCAGGGAAATACAGTAATTCAAATTCTGTAAGAGTTTCTCATTGGTCGGCAGAAACCACCCAATCAGAATAGGAGCGACAGTGATCCATTATAACCTATGGAGTAGTATTGACCAATCAAATGAAAAGGCGGGACAGTTCAAAATACAGTAAAAAATGAAGTCAAAAGCTGATTGCTTTATTTAGTCCCCAAAATCCATAAATCCCTTACTGAGCCACCTGGCCGCCCGATTGTTTCGGGGGTCGGGTCGGTATTCCAACCTGTAGCCGTTTACATTGATAGCTATTTGCAGGGAATTGTCAGGGGTCTTCCTCGCTGCCTCAAGGATACTAATGATTTTTTAAATCAAATTGAGAAGATTGACATGTCTGAAGTCACCTTGATGTGTACCTTGGACGTTAAAAGTCTATACACATGCATTCCACATGAAGAAGGTATACAAGCCATTAAGGACAAACTCATACGTGATGCCAGTCTCTCGAACAGATTTATCCGTTTTCTGCTCGAGTTACTGGACATCATTCTGACGAAAAATTATTTCCGCTTTGGACAGGATTGCTATTGGCAACGGCAGGGCGTTTCGATGGGTTCTCCCGTCGCGCCCTGCCTTGCCAATATTTTCATGGAATCTTTTGAGGATTCTCATGTTATGCACAATCCTTGGAGCTGTCACATAGTTATGTGGCAGCGTTATGTGGACGATGTCTGCATGTTTTGGAGAGGCAACGAGGAAGAGTTGGATGATTTCATGCGGCATATCAATGCGGCACATCCGCAGATTACATTCACTCTAGAAAAAGATCGTGAAACCATAAACTTCTTAGATGTTACTGTTAAGAAGGAAGGTGCCAATGTATTAACTACACTATATTCTAAGGAGATTGACAAAAATAACTTACTTGATAGTCGTAGTCAACATGCCCCTAGTGTTATTAATGCAATCCCTAAAGGACAGTTCCTCAGGGCTCGCCGAATTTGTTCCTCAAATGAGAGTTATCAACAGCAAAAAGAGAAGTTAATTCATAAGTTCACTGCAAGAGGTTACTCTAAAGAGATAGTTTCTAAGATAGGAGAAGAGGTGGGCGCCCTGTCACGCAATGAAGCGTGGGCTCCTAAACCTAGAGAAAGCGATCATAGATGTGGATACATTTCAGTGTATGATTCCCATGCCAATCTGGTTAGGAGAACTATCAGGAAATATTGGCATCTGTTGCAAAAAGATCAAAAATATGGCCATCTATTTAAAACCTACCCTAAGTTTATTTATCAGAAAGGAAAATCTATCGGTAATTTTGTTGTACATTCAGATCTTAAAAAGAAGATTAGCCGCCAACAATTCCTTCAGACCCAGAGAAGGGGTACTTACCCCTGCCTTGCCTGCCACAATTGTAATGGCATAATAAAGGGTGACTTTATTGCACATCCATCACAAGGTACCCCGGTCCCTATCCGTGGCTTCTTCACATGCACAACCAGCAATGTTATATACTTACTCAAATGCCCATGTGGCAAATGTTATGTCGGCCAGACATCACGGATGATACGTGTTAGGCTCAACGAACATAGATCTCAAATTCGCTTATATAAGTCCCGAATGGAGAAAAACCCTTGTGAGGTTGAGCTGATGGTTCAGGACCAACAACAAAAACATAAAAAGTTTGGTGAGTCGGGCGTTGCTAGACACTTCTATGAGAGTTCACACAATGTATCAGACTTGCGCTGGTGTGTGTTAGAAGAGGTCACGGGTAGTGACCCAGTTCAGACTAATCTGCGACTGTTGCAGCGTGAAGTATTTTGGATAAATAGATTGGATGCTCTAGCTCCGAAAGGGCATAATGAAACGTGTGGAAAGTATTCTTATAATTACATTGTTGCAATTTATTTTCCTCCATATGTGGATTCTACTTTATAACAGTTTATATTGGGGTTAACAAAGAGTGCTTAATATGTATATTTATTGTACTGTTGTTGAATAGAATAGAATTGTTTGCACTAGATAGTATTTTAACTTTTAAAAGAGTTTACTAGGTTCCTGAATGTTGATGTCCTGTATTGCATAGTAGGCGGGGTTAATTAATTATTTTCACCTGCACTCATGTAAATAAATAGCCAGCATATGTAGGATCCCTCTCACACTTGAGAAAGGGGGCGTGGTTATCTCCCGAAACGTCATGTGGTGTTTCTTATGGAGGACATCTAAACCGGCTGCTCCTATGATCTCTGCTGAAAGGCATCGAAACCAGTAGATACCTTTGGCGGATACTTGCCGATCTTTTGGGACATTCAACCTCATTGAGGATTCCAGGTTACATTCCATTGAACTTTCATTATGTTTATGTGAGAAGTACATAAAATTTCAGCTAATGTTTGATTATGGCAATATTGGCGAAGATTGTTCTATAATATAAAGAATTAAAAATATTCATAAAAACGCAAAAAGAATATTTGTGTTTCACGGCATATTGTTCTAATTTATGCTGTTTTCCATGCAGGGGGGGTCCTGCTAATGCCGTGCATGTAACCTGGTAGTTTTAGTGCTACTTTTTCTTTTGAAGTTGCTCACTTACCCCGCTTTAGCACACTACTATGTCCTTTGATAAAATATCAGTAATCACTGAGAATCGAGCAGAGACATATGGACTGTCCGATGAGGATAGATTACAGATTCTCCAGCAAGCCGAAGATGCAGGCTATAGCTGGAGCCCTACAGGTGCCACAGGTGCTACATCGGCCCATGATTGGAATAAACAGCTAGAAACGCTGAGGAAAAAGGAGCTGAGCCTACACCTTCATGCATCTACGCTCACCGAATACTTAAAGGTGCAACGTATACCGAGAGGACTTAGGAGCTCACTCATGCCAATATTGCTAAAAGATGATGCACAATATCAAAGCAAGTGGTTTGCACTAAGTAATCGCTACTCGCTTGATCTAATGTTATTGACTGTCCAGCACCTCCATCTTGCGATTAAGAGAACACGTGATGATATCATACAATGTGAACAGAGCTTTAAAGCAACTCAACGTGAAGCGTTTGAGGAAGTTACTAAACAGATTAATGAGAATATCGCTAAACTACGGGAACAAATTATGACAATCAAGATCAGAAAGTTCGAACGGGATACAAGAGACTATGCCCAGAATAAAGTTTACACTTGGGCTAGAGAAAGAACTCTCACACGTAGAACACGTTATAATGATAAATCTACATCTGATATTACGTCTTCTGAAGCGGAATCGACTGGACAAAAACAAATGACACTTCGTTCTACTAAAAAGAAGGGTACGCAACCTTTTTTAAAGGAGGCGACCGATCCCGAGACCACAAGTGGCGAACAACCAGACGAACGAAACCAGTCGAAAGCACCAACCAAACGGAACACAAAGAAGAAAACATAAATAATTTGATTGTGAATATTTCGTCTAAGACTCTTACACCTATTCAGTCTAACGTACTTAACAAAGGTTTGAATTTTGTTCCCTCCAGGAGTATTTCTCTCTTTGATTTTGAGACGAGCTTTTATAAGTTTTGTCGAGGAATCAGGCTGAGGATGTACTTCGGGAGGGATAATCGGTCTAGTAATGTATCAGACAGATTAAGGAAAAAAAGCCAATTTGATCCTGAGGTTTCAAGCATTATGCTTGAATCCTTTCAACAACTCGTTAAGCATGAGGTTTCAAAGAAATGGAAACAAAATAACAACTTATATTATAATAATTTTACAAGTATTGAGAGGGAAGCATTACAAGATATTCAGAATGATGAAAATATAATTCTGAAGAAAGCTGATAAGGGTGGGTCCATCGTTCTTATGGATAAGATTAACTATATCAATGAGGCAGAAAGACAGCTAGGAGAAGAAGGGGTATATGAAAAAATCAAGGAAGATCCAACAGCTCAGGTCAAAGGATTAATTGATGGAGTACTAACAGAGGCGGTGATGCAAGGGCTAATTGATCCAAGTACATTAAAGTTGCTCATTGTGGAGTCCCCCCGCACTCCTTTGCTTTATTTAGTCCCCAAAATCCATAAATCCCTTACTGAGCCATATTTATTTGTTTATTTTCGTTACACCCATATTATTGTTAATTTTATATACACATCGGCACAACTTTGTGAGTTTTATCCTTTTATTTCTGCCATGTACAGTTTTATTATAGATTGCATTAGAAAACCCATAAGAGCGTCGCTCGCTCTCCCATTGGCCCAAATAATCGCGCCTCTTAACTTAGCCAATCACAGACAGAGCTCGCTCTGCATTTCTTTTCCCCATAGAGCTCTATGAGATAAGTAGCTCACCCGCTGATTGGCTAAGCAGGACGAGCCCCTCTTCCTCCCAACCAATCACAGTACTAGAATATTTCCCATAGACAGTAAGAACTTATAGGGCGCCCTTCTATCGCGCCATTCTTGCTCGACTCAAAATTGACGCACTACATATGATTGGTGGATTCATATCTGCCGCCTGGGCTCAACCAATCAGCTCTTGTCTTCATTTTTTACTGTATTTTGAACTGTCCCGCCTTTTCATTTGATTGGTCAGTACTACTCCAAAGGTTATAATGGGTCACTGTCACTCCTATTCTGATTGGTTGGTTTCTGCCGACCAATGAGAAGCGCTTACAGAATTTGAATTACTGTATTTCCCGGCAATTTCCAATATCCCAATTCCTGATGTTGCGCCGTTGTTGATTTTTTGTTAGTGATTTTATTTATGTATTTTTTAGAAGGTTTGAGCTCTTTTTCAGATAATGTTTTACACCTAATAAAAACAATTTTTTGAAACATACTCCATGCCTCACGGAGCTGAGAGCTGAGATATATTTCTTTTGTGATCTTATATATTTTAAATGATCAACTTTTACAATACATTTAATCGTTTTTAGACAACTTTGATACTTATCTTTATTAATTAAATAATTTTATAGACAACTCATTTTTAGTATTGTACTGTTGTAACAGTCTACCTAGAGCACATTTTGCCCCATTACGTTCTAGCTTCACTTCGCCTCCACCAGCTCAGGTAGACCACATTCAACGAGGTCTGCCTGTCGGAGCTGCAATGCGCCGCACTTTGCCAACCCGCGATCAAGCATTCATTGGAGTATTCGAATGTGGTCCGTCCCGCCCCAGAATGCCCACACCGCGCCCATTGCACGCCCCTTCATGTTAGGCGCAGCCAAAAGTGGCGAAGGTTGCGCCTAACACAGCATCACTGCGTCCGACAGTGGATTCGGACCGGTGAGGTGCAGTTTCCGCCAGAAATCGGGCGCAAATCCCGATCATACATGTCGCCCTTCATCTTTAAAATTTTTCGCACTGTCAATGGTTTTGGGGTCATGGTGCTCTGAGATACAGCTATAATTAAGGTCCTCAATTTGCTTTTGATCCACTGGGTCTTTGCGTGTTAATAGATGACGGACGCCAGCCCTTGCTCTCACCACACCCACTGTAAGTCCAGCTCTGCCAGCTGAACCTGCGTGATCCACGTTTACAACCTCACCCGCCTTGATCAGTAATTTCCTTCAACCCACTTGACAGTAGAATGCAGGATTTTCAGACAGGCCTAGTTTACCTACTGGGGACATCTGTTTCGTTTGCTTCACATTCTAATGTCACGGTGGAACAATGTCACCAGTAGAATGGCAAGTAGCTCTAGCAGCAGCAGTATTGGAAAATGAGTTGTTTTTAATATAGTTTATTTCTTATTGCAAAATTTTCTGCTGATGGTCCATAAGGGCACCTGTGTGGATTTTTGGGTCATGCTGCGTTACAGGATATGGATAGTCAATGTCCATTTCACTAAAATACTGCTTCAAAGACTACTTTCTTCTGGAACTTTTTAATCTGTGGGACATGCAGGTTTGAGGGTAATGCTGTGGTCCAAGACAGGCATAGTCAATGTCCAGGTCAACTAAAATGGGGGTTCAAAGACTCCTTTTTAAAGCACTTTTTAATCTCTGGGTCATGCAGGTTTGATGGTCATGCTGTGGTACAGGACAGGTATAGTCGATGTCCAGTTCAACTAAAATGGTGGTTCAAAGACTCCTTTTTCCGGCACTTTTTAATCTGTGGTTCAGACAGGTATAAGGGTCATGCTGCGGTCCAGGACAGGCATAGTCAATGTCCAGTTCAACTAAAATGGTGGTTCAAAGACTCCTTTTTCTGGCACTTTTTAATCTGTGGGTCAGACAGGTTTAATGGTCATACTGCGGTCCAGGACAGGTATAGTCAATGTCCAGTTCAACTAAAATGGTGGTTCAAAGACTCCTTTTTCCGGCACTTTTTAATCTGTGGGTCATGCAGGTTTGAGGGTCATGCTGTGGTACAGGACAGGTATAGTCAATGTCCAGTTCAACTAAAATGGTGGTTCAAAGACTCCTTTTTCCAGCACTTTTTAATCTGTGGTTCAGACAGGTATAAGGGTCATGCTGCGGTCCAGGACAGGCATAGTCAATGTCCAGTTCAACTAAAATGGTGGTTCAAAGACTCCTTTTTCCAGCACTTTTTAATCTGTGGGTCAGACAGGTTAAATGGTCATACTGCGGTCCAGGACAGCCATAGTCAATGTCCAGTGCAACTAAAATGGTGGTTCAAAGACTCCTTTTTTCAGTACTTTTTAATCTGTGGGTCAGACAGGTCTAATGGTCATACTGCGGTCCAGACAGGATAGTATCAGTTCAACTAAATGTGTCAAGATCTTTTTTGACTTTTAATCTGTGGTCAGCAGTTAGTCAACTGGTACAGAAGTATGTCGATGTCCGTTCAACTAAAATGGTGGTTCAAAGACTCCTTTTTTCGGCACTTTTTAATCTGTGGGTCAGACAGGTCTAATTGTCATACTGCGGTCCAGGACAGGTATAGTCAATGTCCAGTTCAATTATAATGGTTGTTCAAAGACTCCTATTTCCGGCACTTTTCAATCTGTGGGTCAGACAGGTTTAAAGGTCATGCTGAGATCCAGGACAGGCATAGTCAATGTCCAGTTCAACTAAAATGGTGGTTCAAAGACTCCTTTTTCTGGCACTTTTTAATCTGTGGGTCAGACAGGTTTGAGGGTCATGCTGTGGTACAGGACAGGTATAGTCGATGTCTAGTTCAACTAAACATGCGGGTTGTGTTGTCACTCGTGGATCTAGCAAAGGAGGCTAGAGGGGTGCAGGTGTGCCCGTGACTCAACGTGTGGGCATTATGCAGGGTTATGATGCAAGGAAAATATAGAAGCACTATGCAGGGCAATATATTGGCCACTCTGTGAAATTGCTGTTATGTTTCAGGGAGCTTTGATGTGGCATACATCTTTCAGGGGCCTTTTTAAACCCACTTTTCAGGGGATATTACAATGTGTGGCACTGTTATTTTCAGTGCACTGTAGCACTATTTTTATGGGACGCAGTGTGTGATATTATTACATTCAGGGGGTGTAGTTTGTGGCGCTATTATATACACTCCTGCAGCCCCAAACCAATATGGGGCTGCGGCGGGCCCTCACCAATATGCTGTGTCGGACCTGGGGCCCCCTGGAGGATCCTCCGATCAGTGTGCCAGTCCAACACTAGTGGTGATTGGCGAGGTAAGTATATTATAATTTTCTATTTTAGCACAGTGGGAGGTAATACGGAGGTTTTTTTTAAGGAGAAATAAGAGCAGAATAGTCAGTCTTTGATTGAAGGACCAGACTATACATTATTTACTTGTAAATAGACACACAGTTCTGCATAGTAGGCATATTCTTTCTTGAAATGAAGACTATTTGCAAAGTTGCTTCATTGTTTTATTTTAATTGCTTGGCATTTGTATTCTTTTAACTAAACTGTAAAAGTAGTTACTGTCTAGACATGATAAATTCTGACTGCCCATTTTGGGTGTATTGTGAGGAGGAATTAAAAACCACCTTCACTTTGATTCTTCATGTTGATGTACGGTTTATCTGTTTTTACAATATAATTTAGTATGATTGATCTCCATATATTTTATGCAGTGGAGTCACATTATAATGACCACTTCCTACTTTAGCAACGTGCAACCCATAAGGAAGTCACAGGTTGTGAGCTGGCTTGGTAGGCATATAAGGTGTGTGATAGGCTGTGTGCACACATATCCCTCCTTGCTGTCATGGGTAAAAATTTTCAAAAATACTTGCATGTTGTTGTGTTGAAAGTATATCATGAGTGGGAAATTGGCACCTTTGAATGTAAGCAACATGGAAACTGTGGGGCACCATGTGCCATTGATGTGAGAGATAAACTTCGGCTACGAAAGTGAGGGCGGACCGATACACTACAGTGGAACAGCTCACCACCAAAATGATCCAGGGGCTACCAGAGGTATCCAAATCAACAGACCCTAATGTATTTGGGGCCCCGGAGCAGACGGATGTCACTGCACATCTGCTAACAAAGTTGCAGCAGCAAAAAGGCTTAAATTTTCACGGCAGCATCTGAATTGGAGCTCCGCTGATTGGCAAAGGGTTGCCTTCTCTGACAAGTCATGTTTTCTTCTTCATTAAAGCGGGGAACATCAGAGAACATTTCCCCCTTCAACCATTGCTCGAAGAACATAAATTGGTGGTAGCAGCGTTATGGTCTAGGGAATGTTGTCACGGATCGCGCCGCGGCCCGTGCCCCTGTGTCTGGGTCCGCAGTGGCTCCCTGTGCGGGGCTTACAGCGGCAGTGTCAGTTTGCTCTGCACCTGCTTCTGCTCAGCGCTACTCACCTGGTCCTGCTTCCACACGTGTCCGTCCTCTGTGGTTTCCCCAGCATGTGTGCGCACCCCATAGGGCGCGCGCGCGCCAGCCTGCGGGCATTTATGCACACAGTGCCCCTGCTTCCTGCCTTTGACCTCTGACCCTTTCCTTCATAAGGAACTTCCTCCCTGGACTCAGGGTCAGTTCGGATTCATCAACCAGTGTACCATACACTTTGAGGTCCTGGCACACCAGTTTCCATCCGATAGAGCCAAGGTGGCGTTTATCATCAGCCTGCTCTCAGGTGAAGCCTTGGCCTAGGCCTTACCCCTCTGGGAGAGAGGGGAACCGCTGTCAGGGGACATCCAAGAATTTCTGGTCGCCTACCAGAAAATTTTTGAACACCCTGGGCGGCAATACCTCCGCGGCATCTGCTCTGTTACGTTCCTGCCAAGGCGAATCTACTGTGGGCCAGTATGCCATCCGGTTTTGTACCCTGGCTTCAGAACTCGCGTGGAACAATGAGGCCCTGGTTACAGCCTTCTGGGAGGGCCTCGCTCGGCGCATCAAGGATGAACTGGCTGGTCGTGACCTACCAAGTAACCTGGACGACCTCATTGCTGTAGCTACGAAAATCGACATACGTTTTTCTGAAAGAGAGCTAGAGCTTCGCCAGCAGTCACCGCCCTTCCGTCCTCGCAAGCCTTCGCCTCGCCTTGTACCTTCACCCACAAGTCTATCTCACCAGGCGTTCCCACAAGATGTTCCTATGGAGGTGAATCACGCCCATCTAAGCCTGGAGGAACGCACGAGCCGGCGCAGTCTGAACCTGTGTCTATACTGTGGCAGTTCCAAGCACTACCTAAAGAACTGCCCAGTCCGGCCTGCTGCGCCCCGGAAACTTCCATGCCATGGTGTAGTGGGTGAAGTGTCGCTGAATAAAGACACCTATACTCCTCGTCTGACCACCCCGGTCACGCTCTGTTATGGTTCCAGTACTAAAGTTCAAATTCCTGCTCTTCTGGACTCCGGCTCATCTGAGAATTTCATCCACCCGTCATTACTGGAAGAGTTCTGTTTGCCTGCCACCCGTCTGAGAAAATCACTTCATTTCTCTTCTATCAACGGGGAAATCCTGAAGAAGCCAGTCCAGTTCCGCACAAAACCTATATCTCTGCTAATTGGAAGCTCTCACCAAGATGACATCTCGTTCTACGTTTTACCTAATGCTTCTGCTTCTGTCCTGCTTGGTCTACCGTGGTTCCAGCATCACAACCCATCTCTAGATTGGAAAACGGGTGAAGTTCTCCAGTGGGGCGAGCCATGCCATTCTCGCTGCCTCAAGTCTGCCCATCCTGTGCAGTCCCGCCCACCCGTTTCACAGCCTATTTATGCTGTGCGGCCAGAAGAGGACCCTCAAGCACAAGAAGAGCTCCTGGTCTGTAAAGACATCTCTGTTTCCCACCCACCTCTCCCCCTGCCTACTGATTCTGCCCCCCAGGTTCAAGAAGTAATCCGGGACTCTCTGGACACCTCCTCTGAAGACAGTTCCTGGGATACCAAGGAGGAGGTGGTTAGCCCTGGCCGTTATGGGGGGACCTGGCTAGCCCGGAGGGGGCTTAAGGGGGGGGTACTGTCACGGATCGCGCCGCGGCCTGTGCCTTGGACCGCGGTCGTGTCCGTGCCCCTGTGGCTCCCTGTGCGGGGCTTACAGCGGCAGTGTCAGTTTGCTCTGCACCTGCTTCTGCTCAGCGCTACTCACCTGGTCCTGCTTCCACACGTGTCCGTCCTCTGTGGCTTCCCCAGCATGTGTGCGCACCCCATAGGGCGCGCGCGCCATCCTGCGGGTATTTATGCACACAGTGCTCCTGCTTCCTGCCTGTGACCTCTGACCCTTTCCTTCATAAGGAACTTCCTCCCTGGACTCAGGGTCAGTCCGTTGGTTGGTGTTCATCCTTAGAGCTAGACCTCTGCTGCTGAACTCCTGCTGTGTTAACCCCTTGGTTTTCACTGTCGGCTGTAGCTCTGCATTTACCCCGCGCTGTCCAGCCCACCTGTTACCTGCTGAAGTCCTGACATACTGTCCTCCCGTTTCTCACTGCTGTTTCATGCTGGTGTATTACTCGGTTTTTACGCTGGGACTGTGCATCCGTTCTACAGCTACAGCATCCGTTTATCCACCACCTGTCCTGCACTTTGGCTACCCACCGCTTGCACTCACCATCTGTGCCCGCGGTGGGCCCTGAGGATCCCCTCTACCAGGACATTTTCTGGCTTTACGGCCAGTAAACAGGACAAATGTTTTCATGACTTTCTCTGGGCGATTCAGAAAGGGCAGATCTCTCCTTAGGGAGAGAGCCATATTGATGTGTGGAGATTCGAAATTGCCTTTTGCACTCCATGAAGCATCTGCATATCACAAGGCATTATGGGAAAGGAGCTGAGATGCTCAAGCGCCCTCTATTGGATGTAACATATCAATTTGCTTTTGACCCACTGGATCTTTAGAAAGCAAAAGGGATATTTATCCAAGCCAAGATCACGCATATGTAAACAGCTGTTTCAGGGTGTTTGCCCCTTGTCAGTACAGAGCAGAGCGATGCTGGCTTGGCTGAGTGGGAGGTAATGTGTGGCTCAGAACGGTAAGATCTCTCCTTAGGGAGAGCGCTGTATAGGTGTGTGGAGATTGGAAATTTCCTTTTGTACTCCACGAAGCATCTGCATATCACAAGGCATTATGGAAAAGGAGCTGAGAAGCTCCAGCGCCCTCTATTGGATGTAACAAATCCTCAATTTGCTTTTGACCCACTGGGTCTTTGGAAAGCAAAAGGGATATTTATACAAGCCAGCATCACCCATTTGTAGACAGCCGTTTTGGGGTGTTTGTCCCTCATCAGTACAGAGCAGAGGGATGCTGGCTTGACTGAGTGGGAGGCAATGAGTGGCTCAGAAGGGCCATTCATTCATCTGGAAGGCACTGGAAGGACGATTTGGATATGAATCCATCCTTGCAGATCATGTTCACCCACACATGCTGTTTGTCTTGGTATATTCCAGTAAAACAGTGTCAAACAGCTAGAAATGTCCTACACTGATTGGAAGAGCATGATCAAGACTTACAAGTACTACTCAGGCTCCTAATATCCCAGACTTGATCCCAGTTTAGCAGCTGTGGGACCACCTTGATGGTCGGGTTCACTCTCTCTTGGATGCTCCCCCTTGCACCCTCCAACAGCTGTGGGATGCAGTCAGCATGGCTACAGATATCTGTGACAACCTACCAGGACCTTATTCAGTCACATCCAGGACATCTAGCTGCAAGGCGGTAACTCTGGATGTTAGTTGGTAGTGATAATAATGTGTGTACACATAGTGCATAAGTTAATTTTCTCACTACAAGATTATGTTTTGTTCATTATCTTATTCCAGACTGCTCAACTGTTCTATACTTTAATGTTTAACTACTTGTGCTTTAAAACCATTACTCCTGAGAATCATAAGGTTAAGTAAGGGTGTGTTATGTACTATGAATTCCCACAAACTGGGATTACTGCCTATAAACAAGTTTGTTTCCCACTGTAGAGCCCTTGGGAGTATGTCATAATTACGTAAACACGGGACCTGCTCTTCCAAAGATGAATTCAATATTTAAAAATGTTCTGCAACTTTGCTACATTTGATCGCTTTCCAATCATATACATCAAAAGTGTGTATCAAACTGATGTAGGTAGAACATTTTTATGCATTAGGACCCACAGGCATAACCTGAAGTTCCTGGGCTTTAATGCATAATTTGTAACAGGTGGCAACCATGAGTGACATGTATCAACTTGGCACCGACTCGCCACTTTTTTTCTTAGTGTAGAATGTGCCTGAATGTATGAAAGTGTCGTATGTGGGTAACTAAATGTAATGTGTGGTATGGCTTGCATAGCTTATTTTTGGCTGTGTCTGGTGCAGAATGAGCCAAGTTTTGGTGCACAACTGTTTATACACCTATAGAACAGGGTGCAACAGGTGTTTTTGCTCAAAGCACGCCAGAAAACTGTTGGCCCATGTAGCCCCTTTGGTACCAGGACCCGAGTCTGACTGCTACTTTCTCACCCCTGTAAGTATGCCCTAGTATTACATTATATCTGCTATGATTGCTGGTATATCATAAACAGATTGAGCTAATATGTGGATGGATTCAGGGACAAATGTGCATTTACCAATGATATTCCATAATCGCAATGCTGCAAGTGCCTCCATAACATTTCCAATATTGTTCAGTGTACCCAGAGATTCGCACATAATGTCAGATACAGTTACCAAGTGCAGCTACAACTCCTTATTTCTACCTACAATGGCTCTAGGCAGGGTTATCCGATTTTATTACCAATCAATCCCTCCAACCACACAGATAGAGGACCAGACACCGTGTAGGCCCCTGGACCTGTCAGGCCTTTAGTCACTTTTCAGGGAGAAAGGCAGAGAAAGAGGAAGAATGCAAGAGACAGAGCTTAAAAGTCATGTGCAGTAGATGTAGGGTGGGTGCCAGAATCAACTCCAGTGGTCGGCCTCAGTAATCAACTCTACTGGTGGCCGGCCCCAAAAACAACTACAATGGTTGGCTCCAAGCACTCCACCCCCATACTGAAGATAACGTTTTCTTTAGTGTCTAGTGGCTTTGTCTCTAATGACTAAGCTTTCTGCTAAGCAGAAATGATCTGACAGAAGTAATAGTTATTGGACAGGACCATATTCATAATATTCATATTTACTGAACTAAAGGCGACATGTATGAACGTTGGCACAGGCAGTTCTAAATAGCTTTAAGTCAGTGTAGAATGCGCCAAAATGTATGAATATGAACCTACATACAGGCGCAGTCTTGTGCCAATACGACAACTCAGGCTCAGGCAGACCACCTTTAATCTGGTCTGGCTGTTCTAACTGTTATGTGTCAGGTTTGGCGTCAAAGAATCATAAATGTGTCTACCTCTATGAATGTGGTGCGACGCCCCCAGAATACCCTAAATCTTTGGCACATTAAAAAGTGTCCTGCAGGAGCTTAATTCACCAAAGTTTGGAGTGCGACTGTTCAGACATCTAAAGAACAGGACTACTACAGCTTTTTGACGCCAGATCATAAGTTCAAAAGTTCTTTAAAGGAGTTTTCTACTTTGGATTATCTCTACTTATTTTAAAGGTCGTTGTAGAATAAGTTGATCACAAATTGTCCTCTGTTATGACTCCTAGTAATAAGCCCTAATTTGTAGGGAAATCTGCTAGTAACTATACAATTTCTCTGCAGCAGCACCACTGGAGAAATGAAGTATTGCACAGTGACCTTTCCTTCACAGTGAGCGACACACTTTGAATGGCTCTCCACTCTGACTAAAGAGTGAAGATTCTGCACAAAGGACCCCTGACTTTGAATTTAGAACTTGATCATTTTTAAAAGGGGTGGTCTGAACTGGAGATCCCCTTTAAACATCATAAGGCACAATTCCTGTGTTGAAATCAATTTGAAAACTGCATTGACTTGCATGTGACCCGGCCTAATCCCTTCTTCTTTTATCTCTGTTCTATTTCATATATATTTTTAAAGGCACCTATCACATTGCTTATTCTGCCCTGGCAATGCTAGTGACAGACATGCTGTTTCCAGCGGTCTGTCACTTATTCCATAATTTGTAGCAGTTATATTCAGCATTTAGTTTTTCTGCTAGCTTTGCCCATCTACCACTGATTCAGTCTTCTATCCATTCACAGTAATAGATAGAATCAGCAGTGGTTAGCGAGGCTATCAGGAGGTGAGCTGGGCTAGCAGCTGATCCTGGAGAAAGTGGACTTATTTTTATGAGAGTGGACTAGCCACAGCCAGATTTGTAAAGTAAATGCTGTTAACTGATGTAATAAGCGACAGAACGCTGAAAACAGCATGTCTGTCACCAATTTAATGGGGTGTTCTGGGATCTAAGAAAGGTCGTTGGTCCAACGGGGCATGATTAAAAATAGAATATGAGACTCATACTTACCTCCTGGATGCTCCTGTTCACTCCCAGCGCCAGCCTGTTCATCAAGGATGTAAGCAGCGAATGGACTTCAGTCATGTGACAGCTGCAGCCAAATACAGGCCAGAGATGTCATGTGCAGGTGACGTTGTGGCCTGTGATTGGCTGCATCTGTCATGTGAACAATGAACGTTCACTGTTTACATCCTGGATGAACAGACCGGCAGCCGGGAGTGACGGAGACCATCCGGGAGGTAAGTATGAATCTTCTCTTCTGCTTTTAATCATGCCCCGACGGACCAATGAGCATTGTTAGATCATGGGACACCCCTTTAAGCTGCCCTCAGTTCAGGTGGCCGGGACGTGGAATAACCCTTTAACCCTACTAATCAGCCTCCAAAATCCAACAGCAAATGCTGCACCACTAGAAAGTGAAATGTGCAGCAGAAATCTGAGAGTATGCCTCAAATTTTTGCTGTTTATTCCATGACAGTTTTCTGATAGAAAAGTCCACTCTGGGAACATAGCCTGATATACCAGTATTCAATGGGAAACCTCAGATTATGGCATAGGACCCCCGTAAATAATGTAACAGTAGGAAATACGAAGTTTATTCATTAATGATTTCCCCTGACCCACTTCCTGTGGACTCAGAGCAATGAAACTTGGCACAGTTATTAGTCCTTCTCTACGCCAAGGGACACACGTCTCCCATTTCCTTAAGCAACTGGAAAGACCTCGCTTGTAGAAGTTGAGAGGTTGCTTCAAAAGCGCATGAAACATCCCTTAGTATTTAAATTTTCTTTATATCAAAATTGTAACATAACCCACAAAATTCTGGGTCTTAATATACAAGGTATAACAATATAAATAGAACCTGTGATACAAAATAGAGTGCAGTCATCAGAGTCTCTGCATCTTAATCGGGGACAAATCCTCCTTTGTTTAGTTTCCAAAGCATGGAGCTACAGCAGATAGTGTAGAAGCCGAGCCATTACGGGAGCTGAATGACGCCCATCGGTGAAAACACACCTCCTTCCTCAAACCAGCGTCATAGACCGTGCTCCATCACAGAATAGACTGCAATAGGAAGTAAACACTATTTATACATTCTAGCATAGGTAATGCAATTACACATAATTCAATACCTATTAATCCCGAACGCTAAAAATCTAACAAGAACGCTTTGAGGCTGAATGTCTCGTTAATACCTCTAGGAACCAATGCGTCTAATTTATGTATCCAGTATGCTCATTTAGACGTATCAGAATTTGGCTAGTGGTTTGGCCCACATACACCTTGCCACAAGGGCACTTCAATAGATATATAACACCTTTAGTCAAACCAGTGAGAAAACATCTTACAGAAATATCATAACCATTAGAAGGATGTTTAATTTTATCACCTTTAATAATGGAATTACAGTTGAGGCAAGACATACAGGGGAAGGTACCTTTTTTCCGAGTTTGAGAAGTCATTTGTGCTTGTTTAGGCGGGTTAATATCCGACCTAACCAATGAGTTACCAATTGATTTACCTTTTTTATGAATGAATAATGGTTTCTCTTTAAACAAATGCCCATAAACAGGTTCGCTCGACAACACTGGCCAATGATGACATATAGCTTTTTGAATAGTAGACTAATGGACATCATACACAGAAACAAAAGCAAGACGTTCTTTCTTAGGACGTACGACCGATTTTAAAGCCTCATTACGATCGATTAAAGAGACTTCTAATGCAGTCTTTTCTAACTGAGCTTTACTATGCCGTTGTGGCAAGGTGTATGTGGCAAGGTGTATGTGGCCAAATTCGGATACGTCTAAATGAGCATAAATCTGCCATTCGGACTTACAGTGAGAAGGCAGGGACATCCAGGCTTGAGGATACCACTAAATTTGGCGAAACTACTGTTGCACGCCACTTTAATGAGGCTCGCCATCATATCAGCAACCTCAGGTGGTGTGTCCTAGAGTCGGTGTATGGTAGCGAGCAGACTGTGCAGCGTACCCGGTTGTTTCAACGTGAAGCATACTGGATACATAAATTAGACGCACTGGTTCCTAGAGGTATGAACAAGACATTCAGCCTCAAAGCGTTTTTGTTAGATTTTTAGCGTTCGGGATTAATAGGTATTGAATTATGTGTAATTGCATTACCTATGCTAGAATGTATAAATAGTGTTTACTTCCTATTTCAGTCTATTCTGTGATGGAGTACGGTTTATGATGCTGGTTTGAGGAAGGAGGTGTGTGTTCCTCCGAAACGTCACCGATGGGCGTCATTCAGCTCCCGTAATGGTTCGGCTTCTACGCTATCTGCTGTAGCTCTATGCTTTGGAAACCAAACAAAGGAGGATTCGTCCCCGATTAAGATGCAGAGACTCTGATGACTACACTACGTTTTGTATCACAGGTTTTATTCATATTGTTATACCTTGTATATTAAGACCCAGAGTTATGTGGGCTATGTTACAATTTTGATATAAAGAAAATTTAAATACTAAGGACTGTTTCATGCATTTTTGGTCAGTATACAAGAGGGGTTAAGGAGGAAACCAAAAAAATTTTTCCCTGAAAAAGGAGAGGGACCGTTTTTTTACCGTTTTTTTGTTAAAGAGCTTCCCCAAAGGGGAAAAGCCCTTTTTTTAACAAAGAAAAATTGCCCTTTGGGGAAAGGGATTTCAATTTTTGGATTTTGGATGTCTAAATGGCTTAATCTCCAGGAACGGTAAGGGGGAGGACCCCCCCGGGGGGCGGGGAGGAAAATAAATTTGGGCCAAACAAATTTTGGCCGGCCCTTTTTTGGGGCCTTTCAAAAATCAGCTATAGCGGGGGCCCCCCTAGGCTTTGAGGTAGGGGCCGAAAACGGGTAGCAACCCGGGGTTTCCCCCAAAAGCATCCGACAAAAATTGGGCCCCTTTGGCAAAACTTGGGGTTTGCCTCAAAGCCTTGGGAATTTGCTTGGGGGTTTAATGGGGAAATTTAGGAATTGGGCAAAACCGGGGTAAAATGAAAAGTTTCTTTTCTTTCCAATTGTGGCATTCTGTATGGGGAACGGCTAGACGCTGGGGTTTGGGGGGGAAGGTGGGGTTTTCCGGAAAACCAGGGGTTGTTTTGGGCCCGGGCATTTAAAAGGTTCCCCGAAAGGGGGGTTCCATAGGGGGTTTTAAAAGGGGCCCCCTTTTTTTGGGGAAAACCAAACAAAGGGGGAGGATTGTCCCCCGGGAATTAAGGGGCCAGGGCCTCTTGGATGCTACCCCCTTGGGGGTTTTGGGGTTCCACGGGTTTTTAAACAAAGGTTTTCCTTGGTTTAATTTCCCAAAATTTATTTTGGGCTATTTACTTTTGGAAAAAGGGTTTTTCAAGGTTTTTTTAAAGATTTTGGGGGGCAGTAAAACAAGAGGGGGGAAGGGGAAAGGGGTTAAGGCCTTCCTTTTGGGGGAAACCCTAAGGTCTTCTAAATTAAATCAATTTTTCCCAAATGGTGAGTTGCTTTAAAAAAAAGACACATTTAATTTTGGGGGGAAAAAGGCCCTTTTCTTAACGGGGGAAAGTCCCCTTGGGCCCCCTTGGAAAAATTAATTTCATTGTTTGGAAAAGGGTTCCCCTTGTCGGGGTTTCAACGGGGGGTTTTAAGGAGGAAAAAGCGGGGGAATTTCAAAGCCACAGGATTTCCTTTGGGTCAGTAGGGGGAACCGGTGCCTGGCCCCTTGAAAAGGGGGCCCCCGGGGCTTTTTGGGGGGAATACAGGGGCCATTTTGGATTTTTTCCCAAAAATTGGGAACTCCCCAAAATTGGGGTTAAAACATAAAAGGGGGCAGGGGAAAACCCTTTAAATCCTTGGGCCCCTTTTAAATTTGCCCGGAAATGGCAGAGGAAGAGACCCGGGACCAATGAAAGGTTAAAAACATAAAGTTTCACCCTTGTTGCCGCTTTTTTTTTTGATTTTTGAAAAAAGGGGTGTTTTGGAGATCCCAAAACCCCTTGGGGGCCATGGGGTTTTCAACGGTCTGGAGGTGGATCCTCGGACCCCCGCGGGCCCGAGGGGGTTTAAAGCCCACACCGGGTGTGGAATCAAGGTGGGTCCCGGTTTTCACCAGACCCCGCCGCAATGGGGGATGGCCCTTGCTGGGCGGGGGGTCCACCAGGTCATTTACCATGGCGGGGCTTGCCTGCGGGGTGGCGGGCCAAGGGTAGGCGAGGTCCCAGAATCGGAAAGTCAGGCTCGTGTCGGGGACAGGCAAGAAGGCCCAGGGCAGGCGGCTGAGGTTCGTGAACGTAAAAGGGGCAAAAAGGTCGGGGGAAGGCGGCAAGGTTCCGTGGTGGGGTTAAAGTAAGCCAATGGGTTGGGGTACACGGTGGGGCAAGAAAAGGGTTTTCGGGAAACGTTTCCCCCAAAATAGGATGTGCACTAAAGTTCCGGCAAAGGCCACTGGGAAGTGGGCCGGGTAAAATAGGAGCAGTCCCCGGAAGGCCAATTACGGCCCCACTGTCCCTTTAAATCTCAGATTTCCCGGGCGTGCGCGCCCCCAAGGGGGGCGCCGCGCACCCCGGGGGAAACCGAGAGGGAAAGGGGCCCAGGAGGTGGGGGGAAAGTCACTGGGGCCCCGGGGGCGGGGATGAGCGGCCCCCGGGTGCGGGCGGGGCCCCCGCTCGGGTGGGGCACGGATGCGCCTGCCCCGGGCGGGGTCGAGGGGCATCCGTGACATGGGGTTTTAATGAAATTTATTTTAAACCCCAACAGAAAAAAATATTATGTTCTAGTAAAGAAGAGAAAAAGAAAAGATTCGTTGGAGAATTTTAACTTGCCACAAATGCTAACTAGGATTGTCATCAGTTGAAATGTTAACAAAAAATAATACAGATTAAAATTCCAAATAGAACATAGGAAAATAAAAAGACCGCTGGGGTCGGGGTTTAAAGGGGTTTCCAACTTCTCGGGTTTTTTAGAAAATTTGGTTTTAAAAAAACCTTGTGGATGATTTGTGAGTTTTCAGACAATTGATTTACCTTTATTTATTTTTTTCTATTTTTCTTGTCTTGTCAAGAGAAACTGGCATGGTTTGGAAAATAGGGCTTTTTTACTCCCCGGAGGTGCATTTGAAAGTAAAAAGGGGTTAAAAATTTAAACCAAATTTTTTTTAACGTGAAAAATGTTTACTTTCTATTTGCAAATTTCCTTTTTAAAACCCAAACAAAAAACTTGACCATTTCTAGGAATTTGAATTAGCCACAACTACTAACAGACAGAACACAAGCCATTACAATGTTGACAAAACATAATTTTAGTTTAAAAAACCCTTTTTAGAGAAGGTAGGGGGGACTTTTGAAAATCACAGATGGTGCAACGGTTACATAGTTACAAAGTTTGTCAGGCCGAAAAAAAGACATACATCCCCCCAGTTAAAGGGGTTCATTTTTTAAAAGGTATTGCAAAAGTTTTTAAAGTGTTAAATCCAGGGAAGGCAAAAACCCCCCATGAGGTAAAAGGGCCAAAATTTGTCCTCATGTTGGGAAAAAAATGCTTCCTGACCCCAATCTGGCAATTGGAAAAAACCCCTGGATCAAGGGACCCCCCCCCAGCCCCTAGTCCTAAAAACTTGTTATTTTTAAATCTAGAAATGTATCCGGGGCCCCTTTTTCAGAACCCTTTAGAACTATAATTTGGGTTATGTTATACGCCCCAGAATGCACCAAAAGCCCTTCTTGAACTTTTAGTGAACTCACTATGAAAATTTCCTCTGGCAGGGGTTTTTCCCCCAGTCCCCCCGCTTTTAACAGAAAAGAATCCCTTTTTTTTGTTTAGGGTAGAAACTTTCTTTCCTCAAGACGTAGCAGATGCCCCTTTGTTCATAGATAACAGTCCTGGTTTTAAATAAATCTTTTGCGGGGGATTTTTTATATTGGCACTTAATAATTTAAACATATTTATTTTGTCCCCCCCAAGCCAAACTTTTCTCTAAACTTAAAAAAACCCCAATTTTTGCTAAAATTTTTTGGGTATTGCGTCCCCCCCAGTTCCTTTTAAATTTTTTTTGTTGCCCGGCCCTTTTTACCTGTTCAAACTCTACAATGTTTTTTTTTATGTTTCACTGGTGCCCAAAACTTACACAATATTCCCTGTGTGGTCTTAAACCCGGGACTTGTTTAGGGGGTGTTTTAATGTTCCAAAAATTTTGCTTTTATTTCCCCCTTTTTTTTTTTAAAAAACCCCTTTATCCTAAATTGCCTTGGTGTGCTGCCGACATGGGTGCTACAAATTTAAATTTAATGTCCACCAAAGGGTTCCCAAAATCCTTCCCATGGGCAATTTTACCCAGTGTTTTTCCATTTAAAAAGTAATCATGTAAGGATTTTTCCTCCCCATATGCATTTAAACCTTTTTAAAAATTTAGTGGGTTTAAAAAAATCTGCCCCTTCTCCCGCCCAGGCCCAAACCCCTATCCAAAAACCCTTTGTAATAACAGATTATCCTCTATTGTGTGGATTCCTTTTTTCAGAGCTTTGTATAAAACTGCAAAGAATTTTTACTGTAAATTTCCCCGTGTAAGTTTATTAATCAAAATATTTTAAAAAGGATAGGGCCCAAAATGAGCCCTGGGGGTTTCCCCCTAGTAACAGGGGTCCGTATGTACCCTTAATTACCCCCCCTTTTTTTTCTTTCAGGAGCCAGTTTGGGTTTCCCCCTTGCACACAAATTTTCCCCCCGTCCAAAAAATTTCCTTTTTTTACTTACCCAAACCCTTTTTTGTGGAAAAAGTATCAAATGCTTTAGAAAAATCCAAATATATGACCCTCAGTGCCCCCCCCCCCCGATCCAGTCTGGAACTAAAAGTCCCCAAGAAGCTGATAAGATTGTTTTGACGGGGCCGATCCTTCATAACCCATGGGTGGAAAAGGATTATTTCCCTTTATTTTCAGTGAGATACTCCGGAAAAACATCTCTTTGAAAAAACCTTTTAAACTTTTTTCCCCCAACAGAGGTTAAGCTTAAACCCGGCCCATAGTTTCCAGGATCATTTTTGACCCCTTTTTTTAATTTTGGCACCCTTTTTCTATGCTTTCCCAAACCTTTGGGACATACCCCCTTTATTATACAGTCCATAAATTTAAAAATTTGGGGGGCCCTTTTTATTAAAATTTCTTAAACTCCCTTTTGGCACGGGGGGTGTTTACCATCGGGCCTGGGGATTTGTCTAAATTTTTTTCTTTCCCAAGGGGGAGGTTTCACTTTTTCCTGGGTTAGACCCAAGGGGAAAATTTTAAATTGGAATTTTTCCCCCTCACTTTGTCCCAACGGGAAAAGGGCCCTCCTCAGTAAATACAGTGGGAAGAAAAATTTTTTAATAGGTTTGCTTTTTTTCTCATGCCCTCTATAGTCTCTTCCCCCCAAATACTTTTTAAAGGGGCCCCATTTTCTTTTTTAAAACTTTTTTTCTATTTTTTATAGTTAAAAAAATATTTTGGGGTTAGTTTTACTTTCTTTTGGGAAAAAGTCTTTTTTGTTTTTTTCCCGCTTTTTCTGCCTTTTTGTTTTTTTTTCCACTTTTTTTTCTTTTTCCCCTTTGCTTCTTTTGCGCCCTCTTCATCCCACCTGTTTTAGTACTGATCCCCTTTCTTTTTTTTTTTTTATTGCCCCCTTTACATCCCCTGTTTTTTCCAATTGGGTTTTTCCTGTTTTTAAATTTTTTTTTTTTCCCCTTTGGTATGTTCCTCTCCGGGGGGCGCCTTTTGATGTTTTTAAAGATCTCCCCTTTATTTTTTGTTCTGCTAAATTTTTTAAAACTTGCCCCTTTTTAGGAGGGGTTTAAAAATTTGCCTTCCTCAAAATTTAGTTTTTTGGGGGCTCCTTGGGCAAAAAGCTCTATTGAAGGATAAATGGGGAAATTTATTTTATTATGGTCATATTTCCCCAAGGGGGGGCCCTTTTTAATGTGAACCTTTGTTACTCTGTTTAGGCTATTAGTCAATGTTAAGTCCCAGAAGGGCCTTTTTCCCCTAGTCGGTTCCTGACCATTTGGGAAAAGGGAATTATCTTTATTATAAAACAAAAACCTGTTTCCCTTTTTTGAGAGGGCACAGGTTTTTAGATTCCCAATTTTTGTCTGGGTAGTTAAGTCGCCCAGAATAACAAACCCCATTTGGGTTAGATGCTTCTCTGTTTGCCCGGGGGAGCAAAAATCTTCTTGGGTTCTGTTTTTAAATTTTGGGGGGCCCATGGCAGGGGCTCCTTTTAGAAATTTTATTTTCTTTTTATACCCTCATGTATATTTAAACCCAAAAAATGATTCCCCCTGTTCAATTTCCTTTTAACCCATATCTTCCCGCCCGTTTTTGGCTTTTTGACCCCGGGTTTTACATAGAGACAAAACACCCCCCCCCAAAGACTGTAAACCTGCAAATTAAACCCCCCAGTCGTAGCTCTCGTCCAGCCATGTCGGGAAATTACCCCACTATGTCTATTTTTTTTTTCGCAAATTAAAACTTCTTGTTCCCTTTATTTTTTTTGGGCAGGGCTTCCCGGAAATTTGGGCCCTGCAATTTAGAGATTTTCCCCGTTTTTTTTTCCTTTCTCCCTATTCTTTTTAACTATTGCTACACCCCTCCCTCCACTTTTCCCCACCTGATTTTTTTTAGTAATTCCCAGCCTCTTCTTCAACTATCTTGCACATATGTGTAGTTTCCCCCCCCGCCCCGTTCCCCAGTTTAAAATTCCTTTCCAAATTTCCCAAAATATTTTTTCCCCAATACAGCTGCCCCTCCCCTTTTTTGTTGCAGCCCGTCCCTTGGTCTGTTGCCAAGGGCAGGGAAAACACCAGTTCTCCAAAACCCAAATCCCTTTTTTCCTTTCACCAATGTTTGAGCCCTTTATTCCCGTCTATTCCTTGCCTTTTGGTTGGCCCCCTTTTAAAACAGGTAATTTTTTTGAAAATTTTTACCCGGAGGTCCTTGCCCTTTGGGTTTTTGCCCAAGTCCCGAAAACATTTTTAAAAGGCACCCCCACCCACCCCCCTAATTTGTCATTGGTGCCAATTTGGGGCCATGCAGCTGGATTCTCCCCCAGCCCCCCCCAGCAATTTGTCGCCCCAAACCACGATATGTTGAACCCGGGGCCCCCGGTAAAAAAACTTACTGTTGACGATCCCGGGGCTTTGTGGCAGAGTGCCCCGTCTGTGGGCCCCCTTTTAAAAGGAAACCCCAAATACTAGCACCCGTTAGTCTGACCTGCACTCCTATTCCCAAAACTTACTGGAGCAGGGCAGGGGGTTTGTGTCTTGTGCAGCTTTCTATTTTTGAGCCGACCTTCCCCCCCTTCCCCAATCTTGCAAAATTTTTTGTTGGGGGGGTTTTTGAAATTCGGGGCTGCCTCCCCCAAAACTTTCCCCTCTACCCTTCTTTTGTTAAACCCCGCTAGCTGCCCCCTTTTTCCCGCAACCCCCATGCTTTCCCTCCCTTCCCCGGGATTTTTCCCTTTTTTTAGTGATTGCTCAGTGAGCGCAAAATCGCTTCCAAGTTTGGCCCAAAGGAACTCAGTTGTTCCACTTGGTTATTTAGATCCCGGGGTAAAGGCTTCTAAATGGGGCAGGGGTGCACATATCTTCACAGCAGTATGGACCCTCGAACTGTTTGCTTTAAGGATGGGATACATTGCACAGGTTGTTTCAAATGGACCCCATTTTCAAACATGGGAAATCATGGGTTTTTACCAAAAAAAAAAAAAAAAAAAGAATTTCAAATATGAAAAATCTGTATAATACTGCCCCCTTTTAAAAGCCCAAATCTTTAAAATTTCCCCCCCCCCAAAATTAAGTCTCACACTTTTAAAACAAAAAAAACACACCGGGGAGCTCCCGAAAAAATCGCTTAAGGTTCTTAGCTTTTAAACCCCCCTTTATCCCAAAACAGTTCAGCCCGCAACTCTCCTTTGAGAAGGTTACTACTTTTCGTTGCTTAGGTTTTAGGTTCAAATCCCTACTTAGATCAATTTGCGAGTTTTTTTCAACTGTTTTTCCTTTATTTATTTTGTCCAATTTTTTTTCAGCAATAGCAAAAAACGCTGGTATGAGTGAATGTTGCTGGAGCTGTGCTTGAGATATGCACTTTACTGCCTGTGGGTGTATGGGATATAAATTAGGAAACAGTTAACCACATGTATATTTGAAAACATATATATTCTTTAATGTAGGGGTTGTTCACAGGGCTTATTTTGGGGCACATTTTGCCCATATTTCGGGGCGTACTACGTTAAAACGGGGATACGCCCCAAATTATGGTAACCCATAGCTCTCATAGAGAAATATCCTCCTCCCCGCTTTTTCTTTTTTTTTTTTCCTTTTTTCTGTTAAAAAAATCTTTTTTGCAAATATGCGGGGGTGAGTAATGTTTTTTGGGGCCCGGGCGGGTTGCCACCCCCCCGCCCCTCGGGATACGGGTAGTACGCGAGCTCCCGAAAACAAGATTCTGTAGGCTGCAGTACACGTTGAAAAACCCCTATTCTCTAAAAACACTGAAAACTTATTATGATCAAATAAAAAGTGAGAGAGAAAAGATTTTGCTTTACAGTATTTGAATCAGCCACAACACTAAAAAAACTGGAACTCACGTTAAAAATAGTGTTTAAAAAAAATACAGGTCAAAACCCCCCCAAAATTCAAGAACCTGTAGGAGCCAGTGGTGTCTAAGTGTTTAAGGTTGCAGCCTCTCATGCTTAAAATCCTAGGTTCCATGTTGCTGAGACATTTGTGAATTTTTACCAACTAATTTTTCATTTTTTCAGTCTTGGAAATTAAAGCTGGCATAGTAAAATAAAACTTTAAAAAAACCCCATGCATGGGGAAGAGTAAAAATTAACCAAATGAATATAATGTTTTGATTTAATTACATTAAACTACAGAAACTTGATTATGTTCTAGTAAGCAAAAAAGGAAGCAAGAAAAGATTGTTCTTTGGAGAGTTTGAATTTTCCACGATTACAACAAAACTAGGACAAATTACAATATTGATAAAAAGTAATACAAGAATTGAGGAAGCTGTGAGAAACAGTGGTGGATCAGTGATTAAGATGACCATCTTCCAATGTTTAGGTTATGGCTTCAAATCCCTGCAGAGATCAAATTGCGAGTTTTGAGTGAACTGTTCTTCTTTTTCTTTTTGTATTTTTTTTTTCATTCCTGGCAAGAAAAGTTGAACTGAAAGTAATTTGGTAAATAGTTAATCAAATGTATGTATTTTAAACTGTATACATTTCTTTAATGCAATTCGTTTTAAACACGTAAAAGGAATTATATAAAGGGAGAGAGAAATGATTTTGCTTTAGAAAATTTGATGACGTACTTAGTTGGTTTGTAGTTGTGGCTGGTTCAGTTACAATATCGATAACAAATAATACAGGTCACAACCCTTAATTGACAGTAGGAAACTGTGGTATTCTGGGTGGCTCAGTGGTTAAGTTTGATGTGTTCCAATGCTTGGGACATAGGTATAAATCACTGTTGTTTTTCCTTTTTTTATTGATTTTTTTTCAAATTTTTTCCAGAAATGGCAAATAAAGCTGACCAGATTAAAAATTGCTAGTGATGTGTTTGGGATATTCACTTCGCAGCTTGCAGGTACATTTGAAGTAACTGTGTAAACAGTTAACCAAATGTATATTGTTGATAATATAAACATTATTTAATGTAACTCTCTTAAAGCACAGAAAATTGATTATATTTACGGTAAGAAGAAAGAGAGAGAGAAGATTTTGCTTTATAGTATTTGATAAAGCCACAACTATTGAATTTTATAATTTAAAATATTTATAAACATAATACAGGTCAAAACCCCCAGTAAAATTTAGGAACTTATGGGAGCAATGTGTGACTCAGTGGTTAAGGTTACCACCATTCATAGGTTTAAATTCCTGCTGAGATCAGTTTGTGAGTTTTCAGCCATCTGTTTTTCCTTTATTATTTTTTTCTGTCCTGGCAAAAGAAGCTGGCTGGAGTGAAAATATGTACTTTACCACTAGCAGGTGCATGATTACATTTAAGGAAAATAGAGAAAGAAAAGATTGTGCTTTGAGGAGTTTGAATTAGCCACAACTACTAACAAAGCAATAACGCCATTGGTTACAATGTTGACCAAAATAATACAGGTCAAAGCCCCGAATACATGCAAGCAACTGTGGGAACCAGAGGTGGCTCAGTAATTATGGATCCTGCTTTCTACTGCTTGGGTCATAGGTTCAAATCACTGCTGAAGTAAATATGTGGGTTTTCATCCGTCTTCCCATTATTTATTTTTTCTTAATTGCGGAATTTGCTGGTGCCGTTCTTCACCTTGTATACAATGTTGGTACCCAGTGCATAAACATTCTGGTCATCCACACACCTGCAACTCCTCTCACAATCCACTTTTTTGAAACCAAATCAGGTATAGTGTTAATTATCAAAAAATACTATTTATTTCATATCTCAATAGTAATAATATGAACATTGATTGTGCATAAAAAATATGCTACTTGCGTAACTTCAGAATAGTCCATGGTGACCTTTATACCAAATAAATGCTATTTCTCCAGTGGCATCCTCCTTTCTGAGTGCGCAGTAGTGGAGAACCACTAAATGAAAATTTTAGTCTTAGAGTATTTTTTGTCATTTTTTTTAGGAATAAGGTAATGTAGATTTTTAATATTGTATTTAACTTTGTAATATTTTATTATTATGTTGATTAGCATATAAAAAGAAAGCTGACGACCCGGATAGACATGCTCGAGAAAGGAGAAGGATCTCCCTGACACGTTGCACGTTCAGGTGCAGTCCCCGCCTGCCTGTGTCTCTCCACTGCTGCGCACTCAGAACGGAGGATGTCACTGGAGAAATAACATTTATTTGGATATTAGAAACAGGAAAAACCCAATGTGGATCAACAGGGATGTAAAAGAGGCAATAAAAAAAATAATGAAAGCGTTTTAAACTACTAAACAGGAGGGCAGTGAAGACCAGGCACTAAGAAGCTATAGGGAAAAAAATAAAGAGTGTAAAATAAAAGTAAAGGAAGCCAAAGTGGGACGGAAAAGACATATTGCTATAGAAAGTTAAAACTAACCCCAAATATTTTTATAACTTTACTAAATAGGTAAAAAGATTTTAAAACAGGAAATGTTGGCTCCTTTGAAAAATTCTGAGGGAGACGAGGAGCAGTGTAGAGGGCGAATGAGAAAAAAGCCATAACGTGTTAAACACTTTTTTCTCCTCTGTTATTTTACCGTGGAGGATGACTTTCCTTGTTGAACAGAGAGATGTGGTAAACTCCAACTTAAATAGTTTCTGGTCTTACCCAGGAAGAGTGCAGACTCCGTCTTAGGAAGATTTAAAATAGACAAATCCCCTGGTCAGATGGCATATACACCCACGTGTCCTAAGAGAGTTAAGTGATGCATAGATCAGCCCCTATTCTTTAATATTCATGGATCTGTCTAATACGGGGTATGTCACTAAAGGATTGGGCGCTAGCAAATGTGGTGCCAATATTCAAAGGCGGTCAAAAAGTAGAGTGCTAGACTGATCGGGGTGAGGCAATGGATGTCATATATTCTAGTTTCTTTTCTAAGCATTTGACTAGGTGCCATCATAACAAAGGTTGGTAAATAAAATGAGGATCGCTTGGGACTGGGGCAAAAATGGTGTGCAAGTGGGTAAAGTAACTGGGCTACATGATAGAAAACAAAGGGGTTAGGTAATTAAACGGTACATACTCAGACGGGATCGCTGTTACTAGTGGGGTACACAAGGGTCCAGTATTGGGCCTATCCTCTTTAACATTTTCATTATCTGAATCTTACACAGGGGAGAATTACACAGTAGAATACTCGATCTTTGCTGACGATTTCTAATGCTCTTGTTAAGTACTTTCAACAAGATAGAGTAGAGGATAATTATGTTATTTACAAAGGGATCTTGTCTTGATAAGTTGGAGGCCTGGGCAGGGAAATGGCAGAGAGGTTTTAACACTGGATAAATGCAAGGTTATGCACTTGGGGAGAGTAAATCCATTACATGATTACATGTTAAATGGAAAAAACTGGGTAAAAGTAGTGACATGGAGAAGGACTGGGAATCTGGGGTGGACAGTAAAATTAATTGCTGCAGCCAGCCAGTGTCAGGCCACAGCAGCCAAAGCAAATAGGACATTCGGGGCTGCGTTTAAAAGGGGCATAGTATGCACATGATAACTCATTAATTCTCCATTATACACAGTCACTGGTCTAGACAAACATGGAATATTGTGATACAGTTTTGGGCACAGTGCACAGGAAAAGGACCAATGTAGAGCTTGAACAAGGTACAATGGCGGGGCAACAAAAATAATATTAAGGAACTGGGTAGACTTACAGTAAACAGAAGATTGCAAGATTAGGGTTATTTAGTTTTAGAGAAAGAAGGATTCGGGGGGACATAATAAATATGTTTAAATACATCAATGGTCAATATAGAGATCTCTCCCAGAAGTTTTTTTTTATACACAGGGCTGTATCTAGAAAAAGCGGGGGCATCATTGACGTCTTTAGGAACGAAAGTTTATACCATAAAATAGAAAGGGAATTCTTTACTGGAAGAGCAGTGAGACTATGGAATTCTCTGCCAGAGGGACTTGTCTTGGTGGAATTCATTACCAGGAGTTCAAAAAGGGTTTGGTGCATTTCTGGAGCGTTATATATAACAAGTTGCAGTTGACTTGGATTCGGAGGGGGGTCATTGATCAGGGAAATTTTTATGATGCCAGATTGGAGTCAAGGAAGATAATTTTTCCCTAATTGAGGACAATTGGCTTCTACATACTTTGGGGGTTATTTGCATTCCTCTGGATCAACACCTTAGCACAACAGGCGGAACTAGATGGACGACTTGTGTTTTTTAGCCTTACAAACTATGAAACTATTAAAGGTCACCATGGACTATTCTGAAGTTACGCAAGGAGCATATTTTTATGCACAATCAATGTTCATATTAACGACTGAGAAATGAAATAAATAGCATTGTTTAATAATTAACACTATACCTGCTTTGGTTTCAAGAAAGTGGATAGGCACTTCACCGCCAGTTAACCAAATGTATACTGTATTTTTGAAAATGTATACTTTTTTTATGTGATTCTCTCAAAACACAGAAAATTGCTTATGTTCATCTACTAACAATTTGCATTGTTATCAGTTACAATATTGATAAAAAAAAAAAATACAGATCAAAACCCCCAATAGAAGTAAAAAAAACTGTGGGGGTCAGTGGTGGCACAGTGGCTCAGTTTTCAGTCTTCCATTGTTTTCTTTTACTTATGTATTCATTTTTTTCAGTCTTGGCAGAAAAAGCTGGCATGAGTAAAAAATGTACTTCACTGCCATTAGGTTCATTGAATGTGAGCAGAATGTAAACAGTTAACCAAATGTACATATTTAAAAATGTTAAAAAATGTTTTATGTACTTCTCTTAAGCCATAGAAACTTGATTATGATTATGTTCTAGGAAAATAGAGCAAGAGAAAAGATTGTGCTTTTGAGAATTTGATTGTTGACAATGTTGACAAAAAGTAATACAGGTCAAAACCCCCAACAGAACACAGGGAAAAGTGAACGTCAGAGGTGATTTAGTGGTTATGATAATCACCTTCTAATGCTTAGTTCATAGGTTCAAATCCCTGCTGAGGTCAATTTGTGAGTTTTCATTCAACTGTTTTTTCCTTTATTTGTTTTTCTTATTTTTTTTCACTGTTGGCAAAGAAAGCTGGCACGAATAAAGACTGCTGGTGGTGAGCTTAGGACATGCACTTCACCACCTGCAGGTGTATTGGATGTAACTGAGAACTCAGTTAACTAAATTTATATATTTGAAAATGTATACATTCTTTTAATGTAATTCTCTTAGGGCTTGTCCCCACAGCAAGGGTTTCAGATTTGCGTTTTTTTTTTCAGGTATGTGGTCTTAGAAACCATCTGAAAATCGACATGCAAAGCTCCCTCATAGACTTTAGTAGAAAATCTGTTCAGCAGTCCCCAATGGACGGATTTTCCACCAGACAGTTTTTGACACCGCCAGCAGTCTCAAAAACTTAGAACATGTTCATTCTTCCGCCCAGTTTCCGGGCAGAACATTAACATGTGGGTGTGAAGGGGTATGGATTGAATCTGCAAATCGCAGACAAAAGCCACCCCTATACGTGCCAAAATAAGACAAAGTACCAGTCAGAAAATCCAACTGGTATTTGGTCTTTGCCATGTGAATGCACCCTTGCCATGGGGACAAGCCCTTAAGCCATGGAAACTTCATTAGTTACAATGTTGACAAAAAATATTACAGGGCAAAACCCCTAAATGAATGCAGGAAACTGTGAGGTGGCTTTGTGGTTAAAGGGGTTTTCTCAGTACAGGCTTTCGCAGACTTGAACTGTTTTGCTGTCTCTTACAGCTTCAAATCCAGCGGTGTGTTTCTCCTCCCATTAGGCGGGTCTCTCATCCCAGTAGGCGTGTCTCCCCTCAGTGAAGAGTGGTGACATCATCATTCTGTTTGAGCAGTGGGAAAGAGAGGATGTCACAGCTCTTCAGACCTTATGCATTGGTCAATTTCTCGTGGATTTGCAGAGCTGTTACCTCTCTCCATAAGCTCCTTGTAACCAGAACACATGCATTTCTGTAAAGAGTTAGACATACAGCCTGAAATGATAAAGCAAATGTGAGAAATTCACTCTGCTCCCTCCTCTGTTATCAGGCAGGAGGTAGAAGGGGACAGACTGTATAACGTTGTGTTATATGGTGGGGAGAGTGAATCTAACAGCTGGAGACTCAGAAAATTGCCCAGGTCCTTCACATAGAGGCCTCAGCCTTTATTATGCAGACACAGCCCGCAGCCAGCACAGAAAGCTGTTTCACTTTTAGTTTTGCACAGCTCAGAGGGGAGCAAGTACAGAGAATACAGACAGCCAATCACAGCACAGGGATCATGTACCAAAAGGGCTGAACTAAATATCAGGCAGCCAATCACAGCAAAGGGGTCGTGGCCCGACTTCAGTTTTAGGTGTAGAACACACAGATTAGCTAATAGCTGCTATACTAACTGATTTAGATAATACAACCAATCTGAAAAAGTGACTATTTATTCTGTCCCCATCATTAAAGATATGATCTTTGTAGCGATTAAAATCTAATACTTAGGTTATAGGTTCAAATCCCTGCAGAGATTAATTTGTAAATTTTCAACCAACTGTGTTTCCTTTATTTATTTATTTTTTTCAGTCTTGGTATGAGTGAAAATATGCAATTCACGGCCAGAGGGTGCATCCTGCCTCGTAGGGAAGTTGCGGCCTAGTAGAACTGAAGCCTTGCAACAACAAGGCGGACTGGGGAATAAAAATATGCCCTGGCATCTAAGGGCCCCCCCCACCCCAGGGGGACCCACATTTCTTCCCCCACCCCATTATCCACTTACAAAATTCTTGCTCTTGCACCCCGCCACTTTCTAAAATAAACGACACTATAAACTGCTTTCACACGGAGCATTTTTGGTGCATTTTTGGTGCGTTTTGTGCAGAAAGGTAGAGCAGTTAATGCTGAACATTTCTGCACAAAAAAACGCATCAAAAAATGCACCAAAACCGCTGACAGCTCCCTACACAACAAGCAAGAAGAAAAAGTGGTGCAGAGAAACCACCTCATCAAAGAGTTCAGGTGTGCACTTGCTTTACAAATTCAGGAACAAGCCCACACTGACACTACATAAGCACCAACATACCATACAACCCCTACCATTTAAATCCCAGTAGTCAGGTCACCATCACTCACACCCCGTGTATTTAATCCCACACCCCCCATGTATATAATCCAACACACACACCCTGTATATTAATCCCACACACACCCCCTGTATATAAGCTCACACACAGCACCCATGTAATATCCACACACTCCCCTGTATTTCTCCCACACACCCTGTTTTTGTTTATAATCCCACCACACCCCCTGTATATAATCACACACACCTCCTGTATTATATCCCCCACACCAACCCCTGTTTTATAATCCCACCACACACCTCCTGTATATAATCGCCAACCACACACCTCCTGTATATAACACCACACACCCCTCTGTATTACCCACACACCCCCTGTATACCCCAAACACGCTGTTATTACCCCACACACACACTGTTTATATCCCACAACACACCCTGCTATAACCCCACACACCCATGTATACCCCACACACCTCCTGTATACCCACACACCCATGTATATCCCTACAATGAAGTACAATTTATTACAGTACATAAACAAAGGACATGAACAACAGACACCTTGCACCACATACTTCAGTGCAGTCACAGTGAGGCTCCTCACTAATGGAAGTAGTCCCAGGACGCGGCAGGTGTTGAACCCGGGGAAGATTCTCAGCAGGCGGTTTGGAGCATCTCCCTGCTGGACAGTGGTGCTGCACTTACTGGGACTTGTGTGTGAGCAGCCCCTGCGCCCCTCCTACCCTCCGCAAGGGCCCCGGTCTACCTCCTGCAGTCGCATCTGACTCTGGCCTGCAGCTGAGGCAGCCATCCCTGAGCTGTGTTGGGTCCTGAGGGGATCGCACTCACAGATCAAAAGACCATTGGGATCTGGGTTCGGGGCACAGGCAGTCTTGTCCGGAGCTTGAGTGCCCGACACGAACAGTACTGCCTAGCGATGCCCATGGTTTTTACAGGAAACTCCGGCTCGCTGTGAGCATCCCAGCTCACTGCGGCGCCCTGAGTAACGGGGCCGGCGGCTCTCTGGAGTGGCCCGCGCATGCCTTATCAGCAGCTCTCATATTGGCTGGGCGGCTGCGGTGCATTCACTGGCTCACTGCCAGCGGCCCTCAACTCTTGGTCGCGAGGTCTGCTGTTGGCCGCAGACACAAATCATATGTTGTGCGGTGATGCTATGTCCGTGCTGCAGCCGCATTGCAGACAAGTGCGGCGGCGCTGCTGTAGGGTGAGAAGTGACGGTAGGTACGCTCCGGGCGGCACCACGTGTGTCCGGCTGCGCGGCCCGCCGGGATTTTGCACGGTTGGGGCTGTTCTCGTCCAGGCATGCTTGCAACTTGATGCGCACTGGACTAGTCAATGCTAAAGCAATCCTGCACTTTTTCCTGAAGTCATTGTGCAGATAACACTCACATCGGTTCCAGGTCTGACTTCTCCAGGTGTGGGGCTTCCTGGACCACTCTGTCCCTCACGGCCTAGCCTGCTGCTGTCTCAAGGATTCCAGATGAGCCTGCCTTTCCCCTTAGCAGCCTTGACGGAGGGTATCCAGGAAGATATTGAGTAGGCCTGGAGCCTGCAAACCCTGCACAGCAGACCAAAAATCTCCCACAAAGGAGCGGCAACTAGAGATGGGCGAATTTCTCAAAAATTCGGTTCGGTCACTTCGCCGAATTTTCCGTCAAAATTCGTTTCGGTCCGAATTACTTCGGGCACGAATCACGTTAAAAAAACAGCTATTTACCAGGCTGCCCAGAGCCTGCAGGGTGCTGCTAGGAACGTCTTGTCGCCTGCTTAATTATGGCAGAGGTGCTCTGGTTTTTGGTCTTTTACAATGTTTGTGTTTTAGTATGACACGTCATGACGACGCCGTCTTGAATCGCTTCACTATAAAAATGCAGCCTACCTGGGCACTTATGGGAGGCAAAAATCTGACCAAATAACGGAAGCCATGGGAACGTAGACAATGATAAAGTCATGGCAGAAAAAAGCTGGAAAAAAAACAAACTGAGAGCTCAGGTAGGCAACATTAGTGTCTGAGTGTGGTGGTGACCGGCGGCAAGCCACAGCAGGGCATGAGGTCAGAATGTGGCACAATGACATTTGGAAGTGGCCAAAACAGTACCAGCAGCAGAGTGGACATTGACACAGGTGTGGAGGTCAACCTGGTGGCACACAGCAGCATGAGTTAGCAGGGGCCACAAATGAAAAAATTCTGGAGCTGGCCTAAAAATAGGAGTAGGCCAAAGAGGTGGTACAATTGACACAGTGTGGAGGGCACGGCGAGGAGACAACGAGCAGGCACCCATTAAGGTTCTGACAGTGGCACAATGACAACAGTGTGGAGGGACCACGGGCAGCAGACCACTCCCAGCAGCATGAGGTCAGACAGTGGCACCATGACAAATTCTGGAGGGTGGCAAAAAAACAGGAGTAGGCACAGTGTGGAGGGGCACGGCAGCAGCCCAGGCCACCACGCTGCATGAGGTCAGACAGTGGCACAATGACCACAGTTGTGGAGGGCACGATCAGGAGTAACAGCCAGCAGAATGAGGTCAGGGAGAGTGGCACAATGACCATTCTGCAGGTGGCAAACAATAGTATTAGGCCAACAGAGCGGCACAATGACTGAGAGCGGAGGTCACCGGCGGAGCAGCATGGAGGTCAGGCACAGTCGGCACAATGACAGAGAGTGAGGTGATGCAGGAGCAAACAGCCATGAGGTCTGAGAGTGGACACAAATGACATTCTGGAGGTGGCAAAACAGTACCAGGCCGCCAGAGGAGAGTGGCACAATGGACATCTGTGTGGATGTCACGGCAAAAGCAACTGCAAAGCAGCCAGCATGAGCAAATACGAGTGGCAACCAATGACAGAGTGTTCGAGGGTTGGGGGCGAATACACTGTACCCTCGAGTAAAGACAGGTGGTAGGCAGGATGGAGAAATACTATCAGCAGTTGTGTGGAATCAGTGCGGGGTGGCCGGCATCAGAATAGTGGCTGAGGCAGGTAGTTAGTTTGAACCCATGAACTGCGCCTTAAGCATTGGTGTGTGGAAAATCCTGGCCGAATCCACGCCCTGATTCAATCTTGACAAAGGTCAGTTTGTTCAACATTTCCCGTGGACAAGCGGTTCCTCCTTGGGGTAACGATGCCCACCGACGCAATGGGGAACACCCACTCTGTTGCACACTAACTGCCGGGCAGGGACAGCTTGCTCCAATTGCAAACTCCCGGACATGTTGCGGCCACACAATCCAGTTTGGCTGCCCAGTAGTCCAGCGGATCTTATAACTGGGGGGTGGCGGAGCCAGAGTGACTGTCCCAAGGTTGGCCACATCATGTTGGTTCAAGGGAATGCTCCATGTCCTGTTGCTGCTGCTGCTGTGGTGATTGCTCCCCTCCTCACCTAGGCGGGTGAAGGAAGATGTCTCATTAGGGAACTCCCAGGGACTTAGGTTACTGATGATGGAGATGGTACTGATACTACCCCCCACCCAACTCTCCCCGCACAGAAGCGGCAAGTGAGTACGTGTGCGCTGAGGGAACCCCCCGGTCTAGACCTGTCCGAGGAGGGACGCTTGACGCACTATAGGCAGCGGCCCAACTGATTACGGAGGATTTCCCCTATAGTAATTTGAGTTTGTCTTCCATCTCAAATAGATGGAGAAAAAAAAGGCTCACCATTTTGGACCTAGGTAGGCGAGGGTCCTAATAGGGTGGAGGGAGCCAGAGTCAATCCCTCTGCCAGGATGCTGACTATTCGGCTGTCACTAGGCCAGAGCAAATAATGCATGCTGCGGGATCATCTGCACAAGTGATACGAGGGGCCTCCCTGCCTCCATTTCCACTGTATACTGCACACGGTGCTTGGGAAGGTCATCTGCCTCGTCTTCCTCATCTCCATCCACACTCCTCCAGCTGTCTCTGACTCCTCCTCTCACCTGGGTAGAAAATCACTAATTTCACCAGACAATTGCTTCTGCTCCAATGTCCTCCTCCTCCTCTCCTCCATTCAGTCACCACACAGGACTCATTGATGCCACCGAGATGGTAGTCGCCACATCTCCTGTCCCCCTGCCCAGGACAGATTTTTCACAGCATCTGTTCAGGACTTGAAGCAGTGGATGACGTTATTCATCCCGGTAGTCCTGGACGACTGACAAAATGACGTGGCCTCCTCGAATGGACTCAACTAAGGCAGGTGTCTCGCAATGAGCATGCCACGGGCTGTCATCAAAGTTACACCGGGGAGTTACTTTAGTTGCTGGATTCTTCAAAAATCGGTTAATGCCTTTCTCATGTGCCATACAGTCGGTTCCAAGACATGTCAGGCTGGATCAGGGGTGGAAAACATCGCCTATCAGTGCGTTGTTGGGGGAGGCCGTTCTTGCGCAGCACAATCGAGGAGGTGTTTCCTGCGCTTAGTAACAGAATGGACTTAAACAAGTGCCCATGCACAGTTTTCCTGGCCATTTTAAGAATGTTAGGAAGGATCGGTGGAAGACTTCAGGAACTTTTTTACTACACAGATTGAACTCGTGCGCCATGCAGGGCGCTTGGACCATCCATCCTCGGTGCAGCGCGGACACACACTGTTCCTCCCTTTGGTCCGTCACCATGGTTCCGATTTGCAGTTGGCGCGGAGAAAGAAACACATCGATTTCTTGCACTGCATGACGGGAGCAGTTCCTCCCCTGTGTGACTGTCGTTCGCCGAGGACAAGCTAGGTGTAGAACTGCGTTGACACCGCTGTGACCTACACACGTGGTATGTTGGCAGCTGTAATTGGTGGAGGCTGAGATGGTGGTGGTGGGGGAGGAGGTGGACCGGCGGACATTGGCGAAGAGCACAGCAGTTTGACAAACGTCGGAGGGGGAGGGGGAAAGCGGCGTCTCATGTCCAATTTGTTGGTGTGCCCTGGGCAAGGGAAGCACATTCACCCAGTGGGCCGTAAGGACATGTACTGGCCCTGACGTAGTTCAGTCAGACGTCCGCGCTGCCGTGTACTTGGAACCAAACCGATAAAGCTCAAGGAATGACCCACTTTCTGTTCTACCATATTTATGAAGTGCTGGTACTGCCCTTTTTGGATAAAAGAATTTTACGGATTGGAACTCTCCATCTCTCGGCTCGGCACAAGCAATTAGTTCTTATGAATGGTGCAGGTCCACCTATTGGAAAGGGAGGGACTGCAGTACAACAAAATTGGACTGGAGAACGCAGTCAGCTGCTGCACAATCTAGGATGGTTGTGAGCATCACCTGTTGTCTCTTTAACTATCGCCTCTCTGAACGACTGGCTTGGCGCCATCGAGTAGCGAGGAGAGGAGCATCATGGACCGGGAGAGGATGGGGTCTTCCAAAAGAGAAACAGCTGCCTTCTGCAGGGTCGGTGAGCCTCGATGGCTGAAATGGCCATGCGTGCGCACTGGCCAGCTGCTGCTGCTGCTAGCGGCAGGATGGACCACCCACATTTGAGCACACGTTTCTCCCAGGCCACCGGATTGGTGACGCTGCATGTGTTGACGCCAGGGCCGTCATGTGCCAACGTTGAGCTGCTGCCACGCTTCACTTTATGCCCACAAAAAAAAAAAACCAAAAAAGGCGGGTATCGGGAACCTTTGGAATCCGCCTCCCCCCCATCCACACCAACCGGGGTGATAATTCTTCATATGACCCATATTCGCTCCTCGGTGTCTTAGCAAAGAACTGCCACCCGCCGAGTAGCTGATTTTACCGCCATACGCTCAGCACTGAGTGACTACTGCCGCGTGCCTCGCGAAGCCCCTGTGCGCTACTGTCTTGGACCTGGCGAAGCGGGTTTTCTCCACGTGGCGCTTGCTCCCGAACCTCACACTCTGGCTACCCTGCTGAATCACAGGCCACCACAACCCTCACTTGCTGGATGCGCGACATGCCTGACGCGCAAGCTGGACGCCCTCTTCTCATGTCGATGATGAATGCCCTTTGCTTCACCCGGACTCCCAAGTGCGGGGTGGCTACTTTCATCATCCTATTTGTGTTTCATCGTCACTACTGTCCTCATCAACCGGAGTTTGGTAAGCCGAGGCTGACTCTCACACATGACCTCCCCATGCCACTCTCCTAATCTATACTTTGCCGCTTTACTGCAAGAAGCTGGGGATATTGGCCCCATTTCTGCGCTGACAAGTAGATGCTGACTGCCCTCCTCAAAGATTGTTCATCCTCGCTATATGAGGCGCTGCGAGCCCATGACCACATATTAGATCCCTGGTGAGGGAACTGGATGGGACAGAGGCGGGCCTGAGGACAGGTGAGGGCCGACTGACCCGTTCACGGGCCATCCAATATAAGTGTGTGTCTGTGGTTCCACCCCCGACTCTTGGCTGGGGTTGTCAGATGTCATCTGGAGGATGAGGAGACCTAGTCAACCAATCAAGAACCTTGGGTTGCTGAACAACACACGGCCGCTAGATGACAGCGGCAGTTTGTGGCATCACCGAGTGACCCTGCTGCGACAGTCCCTTTGCTGTGTGAGCACCTGGGCCCGTTTCAGATAATGTTTGTGCCACTGCCACTAGCAGTTGCTGAGCCTGCCACTCTCTGGTCTGATCATACTGTTTGTTCTAAATGTACAGACATGTTTGATGAAGCTATATGTATATGATAAATATACACCCTGTTTTTGAGTATATATGAACCCAGGGGTTAACAAGATTGGGTAACCCTTGGGATATTAAATTGCGCTCAACAAATGGACAGGAAAAATTTACTTGTATGTGTCGTTTACAAGCACTGTGTGTTTTACTCAAATGATATATAAAAGCACAAAAACAGGCTTAATTAACCTTCTGCTTGTGAATTATGTTACAGAAAAATGTATATATTTCGTGTGTTGAAAAAGACGTTTATTTTTGTCAGCACAGCAGAAAAACAAGCTTAATTAACACACTGGATGTAATTGCGCAAATAGAATTGAGCCACCACCAAAACTAGGTAGCTTTTGTAGCGTGTTACTATGGTGTAATTTCTACGCCACACAAACAAAGGAGATTAATATAAGTAACTTTTGCTGGTGTATTAGGCTACAAAAAAAATATTTATATTTGGCTGTTGAAAAACGACGGTTTTAATTTTTGTCAGCAAACCTGCTAAACAACGCTTAAATTTAACCCCTGATGTATGTAAATTGCGCAATTAGATTGAGACACCACAAACTAGTAGCTTTGTAGCGTGTTTACAATGGCGTATTTTCTACGCCAACACAACAAGAGATAAATATGTAATCTAACATTTTGATGTGAATTAGGCTACCATAAAAAATATATATATTTGGCGTGAATAAGACGTGTTTATTTTTCAGCACACCAAAGCAAAAACAAACGTCTAAATTAACCCTGGTTGTAAAGTTGCGAAATAGAATTTAGCCAGACCCATCAAAACTGTAGCTTTGTAGCGTGTTACAATGGCGACATTTCTACGCCACACAACAAGACGGATAAAATTGTAAATTAACCTTTGCTTGTGAATTAGGTACCAAAAATAAAAAATATATATTGGCGTTGAAAAAGACAGGTTTATTTTGGTCAGCACACAAGCAAAACAACGCTTAATTAACCCTTGGATGTAAATTGAGCAATAGAATTGACGGCCACCACAAAATAGTATTTGTAGGCGTGTTACATTGGCGTATTATTCTACGCCACTCAAAAGAGATAAAATTGTATAAACCTTTTCTTGTGAATTAGGCTACCAAAAAAAAATATATATATTTGGCATTGAAAAAGACGGTTTATTTTTGTCAGCACACCAGCAAAACAACAGCTTAATTAACCACGCTGGATGTAAATTGCGCAATAAGAATGAGCCACCACATAATAGTAGATTTGTAGGTGTATACAATGCGTATTTTCTACGCCACACAACAAGAGATAAATTGTAATTATCCTTTGCTCTGTGATTAGGTACAAAAAAAAAAATTATATATTTGCGTGAAAATAGAATGGGTTTATTTTTGTCAAGCAACAGCAGCAAAACAACGCTCTAATTAACCCCTGGATGTAAAATTTGCGCATTAAGAATTGAGCCACACTCAAACTAGTAGCTTTTGTTAGCGTGTTAAATGGTGTATTTTCTACGCCATCACAACAAGGGATAAAATGTAATTAACTTTTGCTTGTGAATTAGGATACAAAAAAAAAATATAAATTTGGCGCTTGAAAAAGACGGGTTTTATTTTGTAATTTTTGTCAGCCACACACGAAAAACAACGCATTACTTAATTAACCCCTGGATGTAAATTGCGCAATAGAATTGAAGCAGCCAAAAATGAAGGTGGTATTTGTATTGTAAAAAACGCTGTTTTTTAAATGAATACAACAGGAACTGGCTTAGATCCTCACTTGGATATTGAATGTTTATGCGCTTGCAGTGTGACGCAACCACTGGATTTCAGAGACCAAATACCCCAAAAAATCAGAAATTAGAACATTCAGAGAACTGTCTATGAGACAAGCTGAGGGAACCCTCACAAAATCGCTGTGTAAAAATCAAGTTCTTCAGAAAGCGCTATCACCCGCAGCGAGCACCCTTCCCTGTCAGTTTACAAGTGAGAGGAGTGTGAGTATCCCAGCGGATGGCGCTCGGCTCTTATATAGTGCTGTGACGGTCACAAAGAATCCCGACAGGTCTCTTGATTGGCTTCTTCTCTGCAAATGTCAATGAAGGCTATGCCCTTCTTCCTCCAGAGTGCACTTTGCCCCATGTAGCGACACATGTGCTCGCAGCATTTTATCAATCAAAAGCACACTTCGTTCCACCGAGTACCCCAAAGTTCGACTTCGTTCCGAACCGATGTTTTCCCTGGTATTTCTAAACAGAATTCCACTGTCGTTTTAGAATCACGATTCGCCCATCTCTAGCGGCAACACTGTTCCTGAAATACCCAGGGCCTACTATAACTGGTTAAAACTCAGACACTCACCACCAAGGTCATGTAGGCTAGGCCTGTTCTCCTTCCATACCACCAGCCAGAGCGACCCAGGAACTTATGGGAAGCTGGCAAGTGAGATCTCCCCCCCCTGCATACTACATACAGCGTGTCTCTCAAATAGTGTTGAGCGATTACGTTGGCTATCGACATCGGGCGATAGTCGATAGTCGGCCACCATCGATAAGGTTTTTCGATAGTCGATCATCTCCGATGACCATTAAAGTCTATGGGGAGAGCAACAACACCTTCATTCTTACACCAAAAAGGGCTGGAGAAGCTGGATTGGAATTAACAGCCACAACAGTCAAATGGATACCTGCTACATCTTATGCACAAAAAGTTAGGCTATAAAAGCCACAGAAAAAAAGTCACACCCCAAATTCACTATCCCTGTCTTGTACCACAGCATGCCCCTTAAACCTGCATCACCCACAACCTACACAGTGCCAGCAGGCAGTATGATTTGAACCATCATTTGACTTGCACGGGACATTGACTATCCCTGTCCTGGAACGCAGCATGACCCTAAAAACCTGCATGACCCACAGATTAAAAAGTGCCGGAAAAATTATCTTTCAACCACCATTTTAGTTGAACTGGACATGGAAAAACCCCTGTCCTGGACCGCAGCATGACCCTTAAACCTGTCTGCCCCACAGTTTTAAAAAGTGCCGGAAAAAAAGTAGTCTTTCAACCACCATTTTAGTTGAACTGGACACTGACTACACCTGTCCTGGACCGCAGTACGACCTTTTTAAACCTATCTGACCCCCAGATTAAAAAGTGCCGGAAAAAGGATCTTTCAACCACCATTTTAGTTTCACTAGACATTGACTAAACTGTCCTGGCCCGCAGTAGGGACCATTAAACCTGACTGACCCCCCGATTAAAATGTTCCGGAAAAAGGAGTCTTTCAACCACCATTTTAGTTGAACTGGACATTGACTATACCTGTCCTGGACCGCAGTATGACCATTAAACCTGTCTGACCCCCAGATTAAAAAAGTGCCAAAAAAAAAAAAAAAAAATGAGTCTTTCAACCACCATTTTATTTTTCACTGGACATATACTGGCCCTGTCCTGGACCACAGTATGACCATTGAACCTGTCTGACCGCCAGATTAAAAAGTGCTGGAAAAATGAGTCTTTCAACCACCATTTTAGTTGAACTGGACATTGACAAACCCTGTCCTGGACCGCAGCATGACCCTTAAACCTGTCTGACCCACAGATTAAAAAGTGCGGGAAAAAGTAGTCTTTCAACCACCATTTTAGTTGAACGGGGACATTAACTATACCTGTCCAGGGCTACAGATGAGCCCCAAACCTGCATGACCCCCAGATTTTAAAAAATGCCAGAAAAAAGGAGTCTTTCAACCCCCATTTATTTTCACTAGACATTGACTAGAACTGTCCTGGAACCGCAGTATGACCTTTAAAACCCTGACTGACCCCCAGATTAAAAAGTGCCGGAAAAAGGAGTCTTTCAACCACCATTTTAGTTTCACTAGACATTGACTAGAACTGTCCTGGTACGCAGTATGACCATTAAACCTGACTGACCCCCAGATTAAAAAGTGCCGGAAAAAGGAGTCTTTCAACCACCATTTTAGTTTCACTAGACATTGACTATACCTGTCCTGTCCCACAGCATGACCCAGGGCCGGAGTTACAGTGGTGCGGTGGAGAGCCCAGGCTGGCGTCTGTCATCTATTAACACACAGGTTAAAATGCCCTGATGACGCAGCAACGAAAACTGTCGTGCTGAAGCAGAGTGCGGAAGCGGAAGTGTGAGAACTCCCCTTCCTCAGTACACAGTAAGACCTGGGTAGCTCTTGCCCTCCGTATGAGTGCGGACCAATTGAGCTTCATTTGGGAAAAATACTGGTGGTAACGCTCCTGTTACACCCAGGTGCCCTTTTTTTTGGCATTCTTTTTCTCATTTTACTAAAGTGCTGGAGGAAATGGTCTCTGTACTTTGTTCTCTGTCCGTGCCCCATACTCCTTTGTCCTCTGAATAACCTACATCTGGTCAATTTTTTCCTGTACCTCCCTTGTACAATTCAGGGGAAATTTTTTTTAACAGCTATTTTGTACATGCAAGTTTTTAAGTAGTTTAATTCTAGAAAACACATTTTTAAAATAGGATGGAATCCCACCCTGTCTTTGTTTTCTCTTTTTTAATTGTTATTAAATGGGTTGTCTCAATACAGGGATTGATAGCTATGTTAAAAAATCTTGCAAAAACAAGTCATTTTGCAATATGTGTCCATTAACAGTGTCCTACCAATTCCTGTTTCTGACAGCACCATCACCCTTGAGCCACTCTTGACAATTGTGAAGAACAAATGTCTGTTAGAAACAACATTTTTTATAATAGGACCTGTAGTATAGCTGCATGTCACAGCAAAATTACCAAAAGTAAAAAAAACACGTTTTTGCACCTTTCAATTCACCTGTGGTGACTATAAAATTGTTGTTTTCAGATTTATGTGCAAGCTGCGTCAATGAACAAAGCTGTAGTGCCCCAAAGTCAAAAAACACGTATCTGAAATGTATTCGGACAATAAAATGTATTTTTTGCACCTTTTCAATTCACCTGTGGTGACTATAAAATTTGCTGTTTTAAGATTACGTGCAAGCTGCGTCAATGAACAAAGCTGTAGTGCGCCAAAGTCAAAAAATACATATCTGAAATGTATTTTGGATAATAAAAGGTATTTTTTTGGCACCTATCAATTCACCCGTGGTAACTACACAATTGCTGGATTTCAAATTTAACTGCAAGGTGGCTCTATCAACAAATCTGGACTGGGCAAAAGTGCAAAAAACATGTATCTGTAATGTATTCGGGTAATCAAGGTATTTTTGGCACTATCAATTCACCTTGGTGACTACAAAATTGCTGTATTCAAATTTAACTGCAATGTAGATCTATCAACAAAGCTGGCCTGCCCCAAAAATGAAAAAAAACACGTATCTGTAATGTATTTGGACAATAAAAGGTATTTTTGGCACCTATCAATTCCCCTGTGGTGACTAAAAAATTGCAGTATTCACATTTAAGTACAAGGTGCCTCAATGAACACCGCTGTAGTGCGCCAAAGTAAACAAACCCGTATCTGTAATGTATTCGGATAATAAAAGGTATTTTTTAACACAAATATCAGTGGCACACTAAAGACTAAGTAAAACCTCAAGGTATATAGGAATATTGGAAATGCATTACTGCTAAGGAAAATATGAAAAACCTGGGACTCTTAGTTTACAGTATTTGATCAAAGATTGTATTAAGCTCACCTCCCAAAATGTCAAGGGGATCCCAGAGCAGGTGAGTCCCTACACTAAATATCTTACCTCACTAGGCGTCAATCCAGACTGCAACTTCAGGGTATGGTAGGAACTAGCAATTGGATTATCCTGCACTGGTTTAAAAGAGGCAGCTGAGTGCAGCAGCCAATGAGATTGCCAATCTCAAATGAACTACAAAACAATACTTAGGCTGTTCAAAATCTAAATATATTCTGAAAAACGTAAGCATAGGTGCACACTGAAAAGGCAATATATCATCTAACACAAATATCAGTGGCACACTAAAGACTAAAATAAAACCCCAAGGTATATAGGAAATTTTGGGAAAAGCATTACTGCTAAAAGGGAAAATATGAAAAACCTGGGACTCTTAGTTTACAGTATTTGATCAAAGATTGTATTAAGCTCACCTCCCAAAACTCAAGGGGATCCCCGAGCAGGTGAGTCCTACACTAAAATATGTACCTCACTAGGCGTCAATCCAGACTGCAACTTCAGGGTATGGGAGGAAACTAGCAATTGGATTATCCTGCACTGGTTTAAAAGAGGCAGCTGAGTGCAGCAAGCCAAAGAGATTGCCAATCTCAAATGAACTACAAAACATACTTAGGCTGTGCACATCTAAAATATATTCTGAAAAACGCAACCATAGGTGCACACTGAAAAGGGAATATATACATCTAACACAAATATCAGTGGCACACTAAAGACTAAGTAAAAGCTCAAGGTATATAGGAATATTGGAAATGCAAAAGGTATTTTTTGGCACCTATCAATTCACCAGTGGTAACTACAAAATTGCTGTATTCAAATTTAACTGCAAAGTAGATCTATCAACAAAGCTGGCCTGCGCCAAAGTGAAAAAAACACGTATCTGAAATGTATTCGGATAATAAAAGGTATTTTTTGGCACCTATCAATTCACCTGTGGTGACTAAAAAATTGCAGTATTCACATTTAAGTGCAAGGTGCCTCAATGAACAAAGCTGTAGTGCACCAAAGTAAAAAAAACACGTATCTGTAATGTATTCGGATAATAAAAGGTATTTTTTGGCACCTATCAATACACCTGTGGTGATTACAAAATTGCAGTATTCACATTAAGTGCAAGGTGCCTCAATGAACAAAGCTGTAGTGCGCCAAAGTCAAAAAACACGTATCTGAAATTTATTCGGATATTACAAGGTATTTTTGGCACCTATCAACCTGTGCTGACTTGCTGGATTCTAATTTAAGTACAAGGTGGATATATCAACAAAGGTGGAATGGGCAAAATTGAAAATGAACACCTATCTGAAATGTATACTGATAATAAAAGTGGAGTTTTGCACCTAACAAAGAGACCTGCAGTTACTAGAAAAGATGTGTATCCTATAAGTTCAGGCTGCCCAATATCCAGGAAATATTTCAATAGAAAACTGTTAATAATAAAGCTATTGCAATGTCTACACTAAGTCTTGGTGAACTTTATCCAGTATTCTTTATAGAGCTTGTCTGTGTTCGCCCACGGGGGCCTCCCCTCCGCTCCTCCCCGTGACTTTACAGCGGTAGATGCTCCTTTAAAATCTGATTTGCTGGCCGCCAAAATTACAGGAAGCGCCGAAAATGGCGTGATCTTAATAGATGATGCACAGATTTTAACCTAAATTATCGCATGATCTAAAAAATCCGATCACCATAAAAACTGTGCCGATTTCAACTTTGTCGATAATAATCGCTCAACACTACTCTCAAACCAAAACATCAGGTACTGTGCCACTAATTTTCTTGCTGTATCGGGTACCCTTACTTCAGAGAGTCACCTGCCTTAAGACAAGCTTCAAAAGTAGGGGTTGTTGATACCTGTCCCATGGAGTGTGAATGCTCACTGGGGCTGCAAAAATGAAGGAACTGTGTTTCAATTTATAACTAAATGGTCCTTGCACTTCTGTCCAATCATTTCTGTAAATCCATGATTTGTGTTTTCACTACTCCAATTTTTCTTAAGGGTAGCCCACATGCTTCACTTTACTGTGTTGCATCAACAATGCTGCACTGCTGCCATCTGCTGGTCATATCCAGATAAGATTCCTTTTCTCTTGCCTTTATTGAATATATCATCAAACAGAGCACAGCTCTAATTTTTTAAGGCAGTGGTAACTTCCCAGCTGCTGTCAGCACCATGTAAATATTGTCCTACTGAAGTGACTCACTTCAAACTATTTCTCTAAATAAGTGGGTCCTTTATACACTTACCAACAAACTTTTATCAGCACTCCAAGCATGGTTAAAATTGGAGGCCCTCCTAAAGAGGTTGTTTCTTCTGCAAACACACTGGGATGAAAGATAACTTAGATAAGTTTGTCAAAAAATCATCAGGCTCATCTTCAGCCATGCATGGGAAGTCCCATTACCAACCTTTACTAAACCCACTCCCCTAAGACGCTCAAGAGGAAGGGGGAAATGTTGATGATGATGTGCTTATCAATTATGATCTCCCACTCTCTAGATCCTTTATGCATAAGGTCCTTCTCAAAGTACTAGAACCTGTGGGCCAGAAGCTCAAAGACATCAAGCATGATGTTAGAGAAATTTAGAGTCAGATCTCTAGAAGAAGCCCAGGGCGCTATGAGTGAACACTCTTCTGTGGTTACCAAACACTTAATATTCACCAGTCTTAAATTAATTCTATGTTTGATCTTCTGGAAGATCAAGAGAATATAAACCGAAGGAACAACTTTCACCTTAGAGGGTTCCCTGAATCTATTCTTCATGAATCTATACTAGATGCATCTAAACACTTCTTTATTATTATCCTGGGGCAGACTTTCCTAAGTCCACTGAAATCGAGACGGCTCATTGTTTCCTACATGGGAAGCCAAAAACAACTGTTTTGTCATGAGATGTAATTTGTAGACTTCTAGACTACAGAGTAAAGGAAGCTATTCTACAAAAATCAGGGGCAACAGGTGGTAGCCCCCGATTGACGACACAATAGAAAATATCACCAACTGATTCCCAGGTTCACCTATTATTGGGACCAATTTCATCTGCTGAAATCAAAGTTGCCATTAAAAACTTGTAACCCAATAAAATGCCTGGCCCCAATGGTTTGACTAATGAATATTATAACAACTATAGCCCTATTCGGACCCTGTTTTTGACAGCATTATTTAATGACATCTTCCAAGGCTCCTCAATCTCCAGAGAAATTCTAACAGCTACTGTAGTGATCTTATCCAAACCTGGCAAACATGCAGATAGACCTACTAACTTTAAACCAATTTCTATCCTTAATATGGATCTAAAATTATTTGCTTCTATTATTGCTCAAAAGTTGGCTGTCATTGTTCCCTCTTTGATACATTTCGACTAAGTGCGGTTTAGGATAGTATGCAAGGCCTCAGATGGTACTCATCGCTTCTTAAATATTATATCACTGGTTAAGCGATCTCTTCTGCCTTCTCTGCTCCTCATTCTGGACATAGAGAAGGCATTTGGTCAAGTCCTTCAGTACTGAAGAAATTTGGTTTTAAAAGTTATATTCTTCATGTGATTCTAACACTCTACTCCCTCTCTTCTGCACAAGTTTATACCTCTGGAGATCTGTCCAAATCCTTCACAATCTCCAATGTGGAAACCTATTGGATTGAAATACAAGAAGGGGGGGGAGGGTTAACACAGGAAAAAATATTTTTTTGTGTAAGCTATAGACCTCCCAACATCACTGATGAAATAGAGGGTCAGCTGCATGTATAAATGGAGCTGGCAGCACAGTTGGGTCCAGTGGTGATAAACGGGCAAATTCAATTACCCAGATATTGACTGGGATCCTGATTCTGCTTGAACTGCAAAGGAAAGAAAGTTCCACAACTTGTTATAGGATAATTTTATAGGCCAGTTTGTGAAAGGTCCTGCTAGAAGTGATGCTCTGTTGGATCTGGTCATTTCTAACAAAGCAAAACTTGCTTGAGCGGTTGCTGTTTCTGAAAACCTTGGTTTTAGTCTAAACTGGGATAAACAACCACAGACTGGGAGGGCAAAAACATTTAATTTTATAAAGGCCAAGTTCCCCTTATTGAGAGCCGCACTACAGGACATTGACTGGGAGCAGCTATAATCAAATGATCTAGAAGCCAAATGGGAGAACTTTAAATATACTTTGTGGAAATAAATAGCAAAATTTCTTCCCCTAGGTAACAAGTATAGGAGATTAAAGTGGCTCCATAGGTATTCAAAACAATGGGTAGCTATGAAAGAACATTTGCTGGGTTATTCCCACCTTCATACTACACTATAGAAACCCAACCAAACTCTCCCAAAACTCCAAGACATATCCCCCACGATTTCTACTGGGCTAATCATGTGGCAAAAACTGATAAGGGAAAACTCTCTTTTTTCCCCTCTGTCTACAAAACATGACTCTCACCTGCATTCAAGTCATTCTTGATATGTAAAATTTGATGGCCACTCCAAAACATTGACATGGTTATCCTTAAGCCAATTTGTAACCAGTTTGGCAGTATGCTTCGGGTGATTGTCCATTTGGAAGACCCATTTCCACCCAAGCTTTAACTTCCTGGCTGATCTCTTGAAATGTTGCTTCAGTATTGCCACATAAGCGTCTTTCCTCATGATGCCATTTATTTTGTGAAGTGCACCAGTCCCTCCTGCAGCAAATAACCCCACAACATGATGCTGCCACCCTTGTGTTTCACATGGTGTTCTTAGGCTTCCAATCTTCTTAGGCTTCCAATCTTCTTCCATTTTCCTCCAAATGTAACACTGTTCATTATGGCCAAATAGTGAAATTGTAGTTTTGTCAGACCTCAGGACATGACGACAAAAATGTAGGTCTTTGTTCATGTGTGCATTTGCAAACATTAATCTGGCCTTTATATGTTTCTTTTGGAGTAATGACTTCTTCTTGACATAGTGGCCTTTCAGCCCATGTTGATACAGTACTCGTTTCACTGTGGATAATGAAATAATCTTACCAGCTTCTTTTGCTTCTGTTCTTGGGTTGTTATGCACGTCGGACCAAAGCACATTCATCTGTGTGACACAAAACCCATCTTCTTCATGAGCGGTATGATGGCTGGACATTCCTATCTTGTTCATGTATAATTATTTGTACAGATAAATGAGGCACCTTCAGGGATCTGGAAACTGCACCTGAGGATGAACCAAACTTGTGCAAGTCCACAACTCTCTTCCTGATATCTTGGATGATTTCTTTAGACTTTCCCATGATGTTACACACAGAAGCAGTGTGGGCATAAAAAAGAAAACATACATAGGTGTGTCTCTAATTAAGTCAGATGTTGCTAATAAACCTCTTACAAGTTTCCATAGACTTGGCATCTTCATATGGGCTGTCACAATTTGTTTAAAGGCATAGTAATCCTAGTGTATGTAAACTTTTGACTTTGCAGTAATAAAAATGCCTTAAAAAATTCTCTCTCTCATTCTTCTGGCATTTAACAAATATAAATAATTTTGGTAATCTTAACTGACCTAAAACGGGTAAGGTTTATTCTGATTTCATGTCAGATCGTGAGAAAAACATGCATAAAAGTATTTTTATATAGTGTATTTAAACTTCTGGTTTCAACTGTATATGTTGGAATTGTTATTCTGTTAAGCCATTCTGAGATACTGTCCATAAAATGATTAGGAATGTACTTGGAGATATTAGAGGCTGGTCTCCAGCAATGGCCCTAATGTCCATTGGGCATGAGAAATTGCTTTTACCTGACACCTATCTGATAACCCATATACTTACTGTAGCTAGATAACATTTAACCAGACTCTGGAAAAGCCCTCTCCTTCCCTCCCTCCCAGAAATCCAAAATGCTATTCAGTTCTAATGGAAGGACAAGTGGTAGGCTGATTAAACGCCTCCCAAAAACAAATTTTTGTACTGATATAGTTGCTCTATTTCAGGTAAAGTTTAGCAGATCATTCTGTTCTAATATCTAATTTGGCTGAAAGTCAGCATTGCTTTATGCACTGCAGAGATAAGATCTATTTGCAGATTGCAAATCCCCTATAGGTATTATACGTTATGGGTAGCATGTATGAAATTTGGCGTCTAAATGCCAAATTTCATACGAATAAAGATAGCATAGAATACACCTGATGAACCTGCTCTACGGGGTATAAACGACGCTTCTGGTTTGTACGACATTTCTGGCTAGGTAAACATTTGAAATGCTCTCCTGTTCCAGCATAATGTGCTTAGAAATGCCATAGCGAAGCTAGAAATCTATAGCTTTGTACGGTTCTAGTGCGCCCCACCTCCCGCACACCCCGAAATCAGGCACATTACAAAGTGCCGCGGGAGCTATGTGATGCACCTGATTTTGGCGTACGGGCCATTTAAAAATGTAGCGAACGGGGCTGCACCTGAACGGGTGAAAAAGGGACACCAATATCTGTTGCACCCCCTTCATACATGTCGCCCTATATGTCTAATTTAACTCTATACTATGAGTTTAAAACTGTGCACATTTTCTTAAATATAAAAGGATTACTATGCTGACATTGTATTAATATATTGTTGAAAGATCTTAATAAAAAATATCTTTACAGAAAAACCAGAAATTTAAATTTTGTTTAGTAAAAAAAAAGGTGGAAACCCTCAAAAGTTACAATTAGAGGGGCGTTTTTCCCGAAATTCGTTTGTTCACTTCGCCGAATTTCTCGGCAAAAAAAACTTGTTTCTAAATTTACTTGGGCCGAATCAGTTTAAAAAAAAGCTATTTCCAGGCTGCACAGAGCCTGGGGTGCTGTAGAACGTTGTGCCATGCTTAAATATGCAGAGGGGGGCTTGGGTTTTGGGCTTCATACAATGTTGTGTTTTAGTTTTGCACGCACAGATGCCCCCGCTTTAGAATCGTTCACTATAAAATTCCCTGGGGATTAAGAGGGCAAAAAAGACCAAAAAAACTGAAGCGGGAATGTTGCCCGTAAAGTCTGCCAGAGAAAAGGGAAAAAACAAGTGAGGCTCAGGTGGCAACTTAGTGACCCGAGTGTGGAGGTGACGGCGCTAGCCACAGCAGCATGAGGTCAGGAGTGGACAATGCATTCTGGAGTGGCATAAACAGGAATAGGTCACAGAGAAGCTGGCACAATGACACAGTGTGGAGGTCACGGCTGCAGCAGCATGAGGTCAGACAGTGGACAATGACACCAGTGTGTAGGTCACAGCAGCACCACAGCAGCAGCTTGAGGTCAGACAGTTGGCACAATGACACAGTGTGTAAGGTCACGGCAGCAGCCCACAGCAGCAGCTTGAGGTCTGACTGTGGCACAATGGACACTGTGTGTGGTCACGCAAGTAGCCACAGTGAGCAGCATGAGGTCAGACGAGTGCGCCAATGACTATATAAGTGTGTAGGTTCATGGCAGCAGCAGCATGAGGTCAGGCGTGGCACAATTGACATTCTGGAGGGTGGCAAAAACAGGAGTAGGCCACAGAGTGGGACAATGACACAGTGTGTAGGTCCACGGCAGCAGCCACAGAGCAGCTGAGTAGACAGTGGCACAATCCATTCTGGATGGGTGCAAAAAAACAGGAGTAGCCACAGAGGTGGACATTGACACAGTGTGTAGTTACGAGCAGCAGCCACAGGAGCAGCATGAGGTTCAAGGGGGGTGGGGGGGGGGGGGGGGGGGGAGTTGGGGGGGGGGGGGGGGGGGGGGGGGGGGGAAACATAAACTAGTGGCACAATCACATTCTGGAGTGGCAAAAACTGGAAGTACGGCCACTGAGTGGGACAATGTACACAGTATGTAGGTCTCGGCAGCAGCCACAGGAGCAGCATTGAGGTCAGACAGTGGCACAATGACACAGTGTGTAAGGTCACGGCGTAGCAGCAGCATGAGGTCTGGCAGTGCACAATGACACTGTGTTTAGGTCACGGCAGCAGCCACAGCAGCAGCATGAGGTCAGTCAGTGGCACAATGACACAATGGGTAGGTCACGGCAGCTGCTAGGCATGAGGTAAGGCAGTGGCACAAAGACACTCTGGAGGTTGGCAAAAACAGGAGTAGGCCACAGATGTGGGACAATGACACAGTGTGTACGGTCAACAGCAGCAGCCACCAGCAGCCAGATGAGGTCAGACAGTGGCACAATGACACAGTGTGGAGGTCACGGAAGCAGCACACAGCAGCAGCATGAGGTCAGACAGTGCACAATCACATTGGAGGGTTGGCAAAAAACAGGAGTAGGCAAAGAGTGGGACGATGAACAAATGTGTAGGTCACGGCAGCAGCACAGGAGCAAGCATGAGGTCAGACAGTGGCACCAATGGACACAGGTGTAGGTCACGGGCGCAGGCAGCATGAGGTCAGGCGTGGGCACAATGCCAGTCTGGAGGTGGCAAAAAAAAACAGGAGTAGGCCACAGATCAGAGTGGGACCATGACACAGTGGGAGGTCAGAGCAGCCACAGGAGCAGCATGGAGGTCAGGACAGTCGGCACAATCACATTCTGGAGATGGCAAATAACAGGAGTAGGCCACAGAGTGGGACGTGACACCAGTGTGGAGGTCACAGGGCAGCTTCCACAGGCAGCAGCATGAGGTCCTGAAAGTGGCACAATGACACAGTGTAGAGAGTGGGTGGCAATCAGTCCCTAGTAAAAGATGGTTGTTGGCAGATGGAGAAAACTGTCGAGCAGAATGGTGTGGCATCAGGCGGGGTGGCGGCTATCAGAATAGGGTGAGGCAGGTAGTTTTGAACACAGACTGACGCCTAAGGCATTGGTGTGTGGAAATCATGGCGAACCACGGGCCTGATTCATCTTGACATAGGACCAGTCGTTCCAATTTCCCGTGGACAAGCGGGTTTCCCTTGGGCTAATGATGGCCCCGCCGCAAAACTGAACACCCGCTCTGATGCCACACTACTGGCGGCAGGACACTTCTCCACTGAAAACTCCGGCAAGTTGCGGGCCACACATCCAGATTGGTGCCAGTAGTCCAGCGGATCTTCTAACTGGGGGTGGCAGAGTGCTGCTCTATCATATCCCAAGTAGGCCAACCTGTTGGTCAGGGACTGCTCCGGTTCTGTGCTGATGTGATGCTGGCGACTTACCCTCCTCACTAGGCCGGTTGAAGGAAGCCTGCTCGATCAGTCGATCCAGACTTAGGTTACTGCTGATGGAGCTGGTACTGCTGTCCTACCTCCCCACCTTCCCCCAGCAGGCCGCTGCTGTAGTACGTGAGCGCTGAGGAACCCAGCTGGTCGACCTGTCAGAGGAGGGTCCCCCCCCGATGCCGCACATAAGGGCAGCGGCCAACTGAATTTCGGAGGATTTCCCTTGCTATAGTATTTGGTTTGTCCTCCCTCTCAATTAGCTGGGAAAAGGCTCCCATTTTGGACCGGTTAGCGAGGGTCCAACTAGGGTGAGAGAGCCAGAACATCATCCCTCTGCCGGATGACTGGACTATTCGGCTGCACAAGCAGGCATAATAAGCATGTTGCGGCCATCTGCACAAAGTGACTCGAGGGGCTCCCTGCCTCCATCTTCCACTGTATACTGACCACGGTGCTTGGGGGTCATTTTGCCTCGTCTTCCTCATCTCATCCACTCCTTCAGTTCTCCTGCTCTCCTCTTCTTGTCACTGGTAGAAATCCATCATTTCACCAGGACAATGCTTCTGCTCCAACAATGTTCCTCCTCCTTTCATTTCAGTCCCCACCGGACTCTGTGGCCATTGAGATGTAGTCGCCACGTCTCCATTCCCCCTGCCCAGACAGATTTTTCAGAATCTGTTCCAGGACATGAAGCAGCTCGAATGAACGTTAATTCATCCCGTAGTACTGGCGACCTGCAAATACGTCGCCTCCTCGAATGGCCTCAACAAAGGCAGGTGTACACGCATGAGCTGCCAGTGGCTGTCATCCAAGTTACAAAGGGGAGTATTCTGTTCTGCCTGGTCATCAAAAAATCGGTTAATGGCCTTTCTCCTGTTCATACAGGTCGGTCCAACATGTGCAGGCTGGAATACCAACGGGTGGAAACATGCATATCAGGTGGTGTTGGTGGGAGGAGCCGTTCTGCTGCTGCAACTCGAGACGGGTGTTCCTGGCTTTGTTAGAAATGGATAAGTGCATGCACAGTTTCCTGGCCATTTTCAGAATACTTTGAAGTAGGTGGAGACTTTCAGGAACCTTTTTCACAACCAAATTGAACACGTGCGCCATGCAGGGGCATGGACAATCCCTCTCGGTGCAGCGCGGACACCATGTTCCTCCATTGTAAGTCACCATGGTTCCGATTTGCAGTTGGCGCGGAGAAAGCGGATTTCTTGCTGCCATGACGCGGAGCAGTTTCCTCCCCTGTGTGACTTCGTTACGCCGAGGCAGCCAGGTGTAGAACTGCGTGACAATGCTGTGCACTAAACATGTGGTATGAATGGAGCAGTAAAGTACTGTGTGGAGGCTGAGATGGTGGTGGTGAGTGGAGGGAGGCGGACATTGGCGAAGGAGCAGTCAGTTTGACAACGTGAGGAGAAAGGAGGTCGTCTCCTGTCAAGTTGTTGGTGTGCCTGGGCCGGAAGCACATTCACCCAGTGGGCTGTAAAGGACTGTACGGGCCCCTGACCGTAGTTACAGCTCCAGACGTCCGCGCTGCCGTGCACCTTGGAACAAACGATAAGCTTAAGGACTGGCCCACCTTCTGTTCTACATATTTATGAAGTGCTAGGTACTGCCTTTTTGGAAAGAAATTCGGCTTGGAACTCTCCATCTCGGCTCGGCACAAGCCATTAGTTCTCTGAATGGTGCAGAGTCCACCATTTGGAAAGGGAGGGACTGCAAGTACCAACAACTGGACAGGAGCACGGTCAGCTGCTGCACCTTAGGATGGTTGGACGCTTTACTGTTGTCTCTTTGCAATCGCCTCGCTGAACGACTGCTGGCGCCATGAGTAGCGAGGAGCAGGAGCATCTGGAAAGGGAGATGATGTCAAAGAGAAAGAGCTCCCTTCTGCAGAGGTGGTGGAGCCTTGACTGGCTGCAATGGCATGCGTGCCACTGGCCGCTGTGCTGCTGTTGCTGCGGCGGCAGGATGGACCACCACATCTGAGCCACGTTTCTCCCAGGCCACCGGATGGTGACGCTGCATGTGTTTTGACGCAGGGCCGTGGTGCCAACGTTAGCTCCCTGGCCACGCTTCACTTTCTGCTTACAGATTCTACATATACCCATATTCGGCTCCTCGGTGTCTTAGCAAAGAACTGCCACACCGCCGAGTATCGGATTTTACCGCCAACGCTCCGCACTGAGTGACTACTGCCGCCTGCCTCGTGAGCCCCTGTGCCGCTACTTTGTTGGACCTGCGAAGCGGTTTTTTACCCCGTGGCCGCTTGGCTCCCGACTCACACTGTGCTTTTCCTGCTGACTCACGGCCACACAACCACTTGCTGGCTGCGCCGCTGCCTGACGCGCAAGCTGACGCCCTCTTCTCCTGACGATGATGAAGCCTTGCCTCACCCGGCTCCCAAGTGCGGTCGGCTACATCATCATCTATTTGTGTTTCATCGTCACTGCTGTCCTCATCACCGGTCTTGGTATGCAGAGGCTGACCCCTCACAACATGACCTCCCATGCCACTCTCAACATCTATACTTTGCCGCCTACTGCAAGAAGCAGGGGATATTGGCCCATTTCTTCGCTGCCAAGTAGCTGCTGACTGCCCCCAACTTGTTCAGCCTCGCTAAATCGTGGCGCTGAGCCCAGCCCACATAGTCGATCTCGGGCTGAGGGAACCGGATGGGACAGAGGCGGGTTGAGGACAGGTGAGGGCCGCTGACTCGCTCCCGGGCCATGCCAACTAAGGGTTGTGTCTGACGTTCCCACGACTCTTGGCTGGGGTTGTCAGATGTCATCTGGGAGGAAGTGGATGACCTAGTCAACCAATCAAGAAACCCTTGGGTTGCTAGTCAGTACACGGCCGCTAGATGACAGCAGCAGTTGTGGCCTCACGTGGGACCCCTGCTGCGACGTCCCTTGCTGTGCTGCTGAATGCCTGCTACAGGGGTAATGTTTGTGACTCTTGCCACTCGCAGGTGAAGAGCCTGGCCACTCTCTGTCTGACTACTGTTTGTCTTCTAAATGTACAGACACAGTTTGATGGAAGATTTCTGTATATGATAAATACACACCCTGTATTTGGACGCAAATGAACCATAAGCAGCTTGGGTAACCCTTTGGATTAAATTGCGCTCCACAAATGGGCGGAAAAAATTGACTGTATGTGCAGCTTTTAAATAAATCTGTGTATTTTTACTGAATATAAAGCACAAACAGGCTTAATTAACCTTCGGTATGAATTCTTTGCTAAGAATTTCTTTTGTTGGCCGGTGAAAAAACAAGTTTCTTTTACTGAGTAAAAACACGCCAAAAACAATGCTTAATTAACCCCCTGGATGTAAATTGCGCAAAAGAATTGAGCAGCAGAAAATACTAGCTTTGGAGGTGTTACAAATTGCGTGTTTTCTACGTACACAACAGAGAAAAAAATTGTAATTAAACTTCGCTTGTGAATTATGCTACAGAAAATTGTATTTTTTGGCGGTGGAATAAAGACGGTTTCTTGGAGTCACAACGCAGCAGAACAACGCTTAATTAACCTGGAATGTAAATTGCGCAAAAAGAATGAGCAGCCGGGAAACTACGAGCTTTGTAGCGTGTTACAATTGCGTGTTTTTACGCTACACAACAAGAAAAAAATTGGTAATAAACTTGCTTGTGAATTATGCTACAGGAAAATTGTATTTGTTTGGCGGTGTGGAAAAGAAGGTCTATTTTTGTACCACAGCACAAAAACAACGTTAATTAAACCCCTGGATGTAAAATTGCGCAAAAAGAATTGAGGCAGCCGGAGGAAGGAATAATATACTAGCTTTGTAGCGTTGTTCACATTGCGTGTTTTCTTCGCTACACAACAAGAGAAAAAATTGTAATTACTCTTCGCGTTCTTGTGAATTGTGTACAGGAAATTGTATTTTTGGCGGGAAATAGACGGTTTTTGGAGTCCAACAGCAGAGAAAAACGTTAATTAACCCCTGGACTGTAAAATTGCGCAAACAGAATTGAGCAGCCAAAAATTGAAGTGGTTATTTGTATTATAAAAACGCTGTTTCTTTAAATGAATACACAGGGAACTGGCTTAGATGCCCCTTGGTATTCATGTGCTGTGAGCAGATAGCATTAACATGTATATGCCACTGGACTTCAGACCATTACACCAAAAATCAGAATAGAAACATTAAGAGAAGCTAGGTCTCTGAGACCAAGCTAAGACACCCCACAAACATTCGCTTGTATTAAAAATCAGTTCTTCTGTAAAAAATCAGCCCGCGGCAGCACCTTTCCCTGATCAGTTACAGTGAGAGCGGGTATGAGCTC